>CM060470.1:2364855-2717355 GCA_030544235.1 Lepturacanthus savala | reverse complement strand
AAAAAAAAGTCATACTATAGTATGTCGTCATAAGAAAGTCATACTATAGCATGTTGTTAAAAAAAAGTCATACTATAGCATGTCGTTAAAAAAAAGTCATACTATAGCATGTCGTCATAAAAAAGTCATACTATAGTATGTCGTCAAAAAAAAGTCATACTATAGCATGTCGTCATAAAAAAGTCATACTATAGCATGTTGTTAAAAAAAAGTCATACTATAGCATGTCGTCATAAAAAAGTCATACTATAGCATGTTGTTAAAAAAAAGTCATACTATAGCATGTCGTCATAAAAAAGTCATACTATAGCATGTCGTCATAAAAAAGTCATACTATAGCATGTCGTTAAAAAAAAGTCATACTATAGCATGTCGTCATAAAAAAGTCATACTATAGCATGTCGTTAAAAAAAAGTCATACTATAGCATGTCGTCATAAAAAAGTCATACTATAGCATGTCGTCCAAAAAAAGTCATACTATAGCATGTCGTCCAAAAAAAGTCATACTATAGCATGTTGTTAAAAAAAGTCATACTATAGCATGTCGTTAAAAAAAAGTCATACTATAGGATGTCGTTAAAAAAAAGTCATACTATAGCATGTCGTCATAAAAAAGTCATACTATAGCATGTCGTTAAAAAAAGTCATACTATAGCATGTCGTTAAAAAAAAGTCATACTATAGCATGTCGTCATAAAAAAGTCATACTATAGCATGTCGTCATAAAAAAGTCATACTATAGCATGTCGTTAAAAAAAAGTCATACTATAGCATGTCGTTAAAAAAAAGTCATACTATAGCATGTCGTCATAAAAAAGTCATACTATAGCATGTTGTTAAAAAAAAGTCATACTATAGCATGTTGATAAAAAAAAGTCATACTATAGCATGTCGTCCAAAAAAAGTCATACTATAGCATGTCGTCCAAAAAAAGTCATACTATAGCATGTTGTTAAAAAAAGTCATACTATAGCATGTCGTTAAAAAAAAGTCATACTATAGCATGTCGTCTATAAAAAAGTCATGCTATAGCATGTCGTTAAAAAAAGTCATACTATAGCATGTCGTCATAAAAAAGTCATACTATAGCATGTCGTTAAAAAAAGTCATACTATAGCATGTCGTTAAAAAAAAGTCATACTATAGCATGTCATCATAAAAAAGTCATACTATAGCATGTCGTTAAAAAAAGTCATACTATAGCATGTCATCATAAAAAAGTCATACTATAGCATGTCGTTAAAAAAAAGTCATACTATAGCATGTCGTCATAAAAAAGTCATACTATAGCATGTCGTTAAAAAAAAGTCATACTATAGCATGTCGTCATAAAAAAGTCATACTATAGCATGTCATCATAAAAAAGTCATACTATAGCATGTCGTTAAAAAAAAGTCATACTATAGCATGTCGTCATAAAAAAGTCATACTATAGCATGTTGATAAAAAAAAGTCATACTATAGCATGTCGTCCAAAAAAAGTCATACTATAGCATGTCGTTAAAAAAAAGTCATACTATAGCATGTCGTCATAAAAAAGTCATACTATAGCATGTTGTTAAAAAAAGTCATACTATAGCATGTTGATAAAAAAAAGTCATACTATAGCATGTCGTCCAAAAAAAGTCATACTACAGCATGTCGTCCAAAAAAAGTCATACTATAGCATGTTGTTAAAAAAAGTCATACTATAGCATGTTGTTAAAAAAAGTCATACTATAGCATGTCGTTAAAAAAAAGTCATACTATAGGATGTCGTTAAAAAAAAGTCATACTATAGCATGTCGTCATAAAAAAGTCATACTATAGCATGTCGTTAAAAAAATTCATACTATAGCATGTCGTTAAAAAAAAGTCATACTATAGCATGTCATCATAAAAAAGTCATACTATAGCATGTCGTTAAAAAAAGTCATACTATAGCATGTCGTTAAAAAAAAGTCATACTATAGCATGTCATCATAAAAAAGTAATACTATAGCATGTCGTCATAAAAAAGTCATACTATAGCATGTCGTTAAAAAAAAGTCATACTATAGCATGTCGTCATAAAAAAGTCATACTATAGCATGTCGTCATAAAAAAGTCATACTATAGCATGTCGTCATAAAAAAGTCATACTATAGCATGTCGTTAAAAAAAAGTCATACTATAGCATGTCATCATAAAAAAGTCATACTATAGCATGTCGTCATAAAAAAGTCATACTATAGCATGTCGCTAAAAAAAAGTCATACTATAGCATGTCGTCATAAAAAAGTCATACTATAGCATGTCGTTAAAAAAAAGTCATACTATAGCATGTCGTCATAAAAAAGTCATACTATAGCATGTCGTTAAAAAAAGTCATACTATAGCATGTCGTCAAAAAAAAGTCATACTATAGCATGTCGTCATAAAAAAGTCATACTATAGCATGTCGTCATAAAAAAGTCATACTATAGCATGTCGTTAAAAAAAAGTCATACTATAGCATGTCGTCATAAAAAAGTCATACTATAGCATGTCGTTAAAAAAAAGTCATACTATAGCATGTCGTCAAAAAAAAGTCATACTATAGCATGTCGTCATAAAAAAGTCATACTATAGCATGTCGTCAAAAAAAGTCATACTATAGGATGTCGTTAAAAAAAAGTCATACTATAGCATGTCGTCATAAAAAAGTCATACTATAGAATGTCGTTAAAAAAAAGTCATACTATAGCATGTCGTCATAAAAAAGTCATACTGTAGCATGTCGTCATAAAAAAGTCATACTATAGTATGTAGCTAAAAAAAAGTCATACTATAGCATGTCGTCCAAAAAAAGTCATACTATAGCATGTCGTCATAAAAAAGTCGTACTATAGCATGTCGTTAAAAAAAAGTCATACTATAGCATGTCGTCAAAAAAAAGTTATACTATAGCATGTCGTCATAAAAAAGTCGTACTATAGCATGTCGTTAAAAAAAAGTCATACTATAGCATGTCGTCATAAAAAAGTCATACTATAGCATGTCGTTAAAAAAAAGTCATACTATAGCATGTCGTCATAAAAAAGTCATACTATAGCATGTCGTCATAAAAAAAGTCATACTATAGCATGTCGTCCAAAAAAAGTCATACTATAGCATGTCGTCATAAAAAAGTCATACTATAATATGTAGCTAAAAAAAAGTCATACTATAGCATGTCATCATAAAAAAAGTCATACTATAGCATGTCGTCATAAAAAAGTCATACTATAGCATGTCGTTAAAAAAAAGTCATACTATAGCATGTCGTCATAAAAAAAGTCATACTATAGCATGTCGTCCAAAAAAAGTCATACTATAGCATGTCGTCATAAAAAAGTCATACTATAATATGTAGCTAAAAAAAAGTCATACTATAGCATGTCGTCATAAAAAAAGTCATACTATAGCATGTCGTCATAAAAAAGTCATACTATAGCATGTCGTCATAAAAAAGTCATACTATAGCATGTCGTCATAAAAAAGTCATACTATAGCATGTCGTCCAAAAAAAGTCATACTATAGCATGTCATCAAAAAAAAGTCATACTATAGCATGTCGTCATAAAAAAGTCATACTATAGCATGTCGTCATAAAAAAGTCATACTATAGCATGTCGTTAAAAAAAAGTCATACTATAGCATGTCGTCATAAAAAAGTCATACTATAGCATGTCGTTAAAAAAAAGTCATACTATAGCATGTCGTCAAAAAAAAGTCATACTATAGCATGTCGTCATAAAAAAGTCATACTATAGCATGTCGTCAAAAAAAAGTCATACTATAGCATGTCGTCATAAAAAAGTCATACTACAGAATGTCGTTAAAAAAAAGTCATACTATAGCATGTCGTTAAAAAAAAGTCATACTATAGTATGTTGTTAAAGAAAGTCATACTATAGCATGTCATCATAAAAAAGTCATACTGTAACATGTCATCATAAAAAAGTCATACTATAGTATGTAGCTAAAAAAAAGTCATACTATAGCATGTCGTCCAAAAAACGTCATACTATAGCATGTCGTCATAAAAAAGTCATACTATAGCATGTCGTTAAAAAAAAGTCATACTATAGCATGTCGTCAAAAAAAAGTCATACTATAGCATGTCGTCATAAAAAAGTCGTACTATAGCATGTCGTTAAAAAAAAGTCATACTATAGCATGTCGTCAAAAAAAAGTCATACTATAGCATGTCGTCATAAAAAAGTCATACTATAGAATGTCGTTAAAAAAAAGTCATACTATAGCATGTCGTTAAAAAAAAGTCATACTATAGCATGTCATCATAAAAAAGTCATACTGTAACATGTCATCATAAAAAAGTCATACTATAGTATGTAGCTAAAAAAAAGTCATACTATAGCATGTCGTCCAAAAAAAGTCATACTATAGCATGTCGTTAAAAAAAAGTCATACTATAGCATGTCGTCAAAAAAAAGTCATACTATAGCATGTCGTCATAAAAAAGTCGTACTATAGCATGTCGTTAAAAAAAGTCATACTATAGCATGTCGTCATAAAAAAGTCATACTATAGCATGTCGTCATAAAAAAAGTCATACTATAGCATGTCGTCCAAAAAAAGTCATACTATAGCATGTCGTCATAAAAAAGTCATACTATAATATGTAGCTAAAAAAAAGTCATACTATAGCATGTCGTCATAAAAAAAGTCATACTATAGCATGTCGTCATAAAAAAGTCATACTATAGCATGTCGTTAAAAAAAAGTCATACTATAGCATGTCGTCATAAAAGAGTCATACTATAGCATGTCGTCATAAAAAAAGTCATACTATAGCATGTCGTCCAAAAAAAGTCATACTATAGCATGTCGTCATAAAAAAGTCATACTATAATATGTAGCTAAAAAAAAGTCATACTATAGCATGTCGTCATAAAAAAAGTCATACTATAGCATGTCGTCATAAAAAAGTCATACTATAGCATGTCGTCATAAAAAAGTCATACTATAGCATGTCGTCATAAAAAAGTCATACTATAGCATGTCGTCCAAAAAAAGTCATACTATAGCATGTCGTCAAAAAAAAGTCATACTATAGCATGTCGTTAAAAAAAGTCATACTATAGCATGTCGTCATAAAAAAGTCATACTATAGCATGTCGTCCAAAAAAAGTCATACTATAGCATGTCGTCAAAAAAAAGTCATACTATAGCATGTCGTTAAAAAAAAGTCATACTATAGCATGTAGCTAAAAAAAAGTCATACTATAGCATGTCGTTAAAAAAAGTCATACTATAGCATGTCGTCCAAAAAAAGTCATACTATAGCATGTCGTTAAAAAAAAGTCATACTATAGCATGTCATCATAAAAAAGTAATACTATAGCATGTCATCATAAAAAAGTCATACTATAGCATGTCGTTAAAAAAAAGTCATACTATAGCATGTCATCATAAAAAAGTCATACTATAGCATGTCGTCATAAAAAAGTCATACTATAGCATGTCGTTAAAAAAAAGTCATACTATAGCATGTCATCATAAAAAAGTCATACTATAGCATGTCGTCATAAAAAAGTCATACTATAGCATGTCGTCATAAAAAAGTCATACTATAGCATGTCGTCATAAAAAAGTCATACTATAGCATGTCGTTAAAAAAAGTCATACTATAGCATGTCATCAAAAAAAGTCATACTATAGCATGTCGTCATAAAAAAGTCATACTATAGCATGTCGTCATAAAAAAGTCATACTATAGCATGTCGTTAAAAAAAAGTCATACTATAGCATGTCGTCAAAAAAAAGTCATACTATAGTATGTTGTTAAAGAAAGTCATACTATAGCATGTCATCATAAAAAAGTCATACTGTAACATGTCATCATAAAAAAGTCATACTATAGCATGTCGTTAAAAAAAAGTCATACTATAGCATGTCATCATAAAAAAGTCATACTATGGCATGTCGTTAAAAAAAAGTCATACTATAGCATGTCGTCAAAAAAAAGTCATACTATAGCATGTCGTCATAAAAAAGTCATACTATAGCATGTCGTCATAAAAAAGTCATACTATAGCATGTCGTTAAAAAAAAGTCATACTATAGCATGTCATCATAAAAAAGTCATACTATAGCATGTCGTCATAAAAAAGTCATACTATAGCATGTCGTCATAAAAAAGTCATACTATAGCATGTCGTCATAAAAAAGTCATACTATAGCATGTCGTTAAAAAAAAGTCATACTATAGCATGTCGTCATAAAAAAGTCATACTATAGCATGTCGTTAAAAAAAGTCATACTATAGCATGTCATCAAAAAAAGTCATACTATAGCATGTCGTCATAAAAAAGTAATACTATAGCATGTCGTCATAAAAAAGTCATACTATAGCATGTCGTTAAAAAAAAGTCATACTATAGCATGTCGTCATAAAAAAGTCATACTATAGCATGTCGTTAAAAAAAAGTCATACTATAGCATGTCGTCAAAAAAAAGTCATACTATAGCATGTCGTCATAAAAAAGTCATACTATAGAATGTCGTTAAAAAAAAGTCATACTATAGCATGTCGTTAAAAAAAAGTCATACTATAGTATGTTGTTAAAGAAAGTCATACTATAGCATGTCATCATAAAAAAGTCATACTGTAACATGTCATCATAAAAAAGTCATACTATAGTATGTAGCTAAAAAAAAGTCATACTATAGCATGTCGTCCAAAAAACGTCATACTATAGCATGTCGTCATAAAAAAGTCATACTATAGCATGTCGTTAAAAAAAAGTCATACTATAGCATGTCGTCAAAAAAAAGTCATACTATAGCATGTCGTCATAAAAAAGTCGTACTATAGCATGTCGTTAAAAAAAAGTCATACTATAGCATGTCGTCATAAAAAAGTCATACTATAGCATGTCGTTAAAAAAAAGTCATACTATAGCATGTCATCATAAAAAAAGTCATACTATAGCATGTCGTCATAAAAAAGTCATACTATAGCATGTCGTTAAAAAAAAGTCATACTATAGCATGTCGTCATAAAAGAGTCATACTATAGCATGTCGTCATAAAAAAAGTCATACTATAGCATGTCGTCCAAAAAAAGTCATACTATAGCATGTCGTCATAAAAAAGTCATACTATAATATGTAGCTAAAAAAAAGTCATACTATA
Source organism: Lepturacanthus savala (assembly GCA_030544235.1). NCBI lineage: Eukaryota > Metazoa > Chordata > Actinopteri > Scombriformes > Trichiuridae > Lepturacanthus > Lepturacanthus savala. The sequence continues at coordinate 2,710,214 of CM060470.1, read as the reverse complement.
GCATGTCGTCATAAAAAAAGTCATACTATAGCATGTCGTCATAAAAAAGTCATACTATAGCATGTCGTCATAAAAAAGTCATACTATAGCATGTCGTCATAAAAAAGTCATACTATAGCATGTCGTCCAAAAAAAGTCATACTATAGCATGTCGTCAAAAAAAAGTCATACTATAGCATGTCGTTAAAAAAAGTCATACTATAGCATGTCGTCCAAAAAAAGTCATACTATAGCATGTCGTCAAAAAAAAGTCATACTATAGCATGTCGTTAAAAAAAAGTCATACTATAGCATGTAGCTAAAAAAAAGTCATACTATAGCATGTCGTTAAAAAAAAGTCATACTATAGCATGTCGTCCAAAAAAAGTCATACTATAGCATGTCGTTAAAAAAAAGTCATACTATAGCATGTCGTCATAAAAAAGTCATACTATAGCATGTCGTCATAAAAAAGTCATACTATAGCATGTCGTCCAAAAAAAGTCATACTATAGCATGTCGTCATAAAAAAGTCATACTATAGCATGTCGTCCAAAAAAAGTCATACTATAGCATGTCGTCATAAAAAAGTCATACTATAGCATGTCGTCCAAAAAAAGTCATACTATAGCATGTCGTCATAAAAAAGTCATACTATAGCATGTCATCATAAAAAAGTCATACTATAGTATGTAGCTAAAAAAAAGTCATACTATAGCATGTCGTCCAAAAAAAGTCATACTATAGCATGTCGTCCAAAAAAGTCATACTATAGCATGTCGTCATAAAAAAGTCATACTATAGCATGTCGTTAAAAAAAGTCATACTATAGCATGTCGTTAAAAAAAGTCATACTATAGCATGTCATCCAAAAAAAGTCATACTATAGCATGTCGTCATAAAAAAGTCATACTATAGCATGTCGTCCAAAATAAGTCATACTATAGCATGTCGTCATAAAAAAGTCATACTATAGCATGTCGTTAAAAAAAAGTCATACTATAGCATGTCGTTAAAAAAAAGTCATACTATAGCATGTCGTTAAAAAAAAGTCATACTATAGCATGTCGTTAAAAAAAAGTCATACTATAGCATGTCGCCAAAAAAAAGTCATACTATAGCATGTCGTCATAAAAAAGTCATACTATAGCATGTCGTCATAAAAAAGTCATACTGTAGCATGTCGTCATAAAAAAGTCATACTGTAGCATGTCGTCATAAAAAAGTCATACTATAATATGTAGCTAAAAAAAAGTCATACTATAGCATGTCGTCATAAAAAAGTCATACTATAGCATGTCGTTAAAAAAAAGTCATACTATAGCATGTCGTTAAAAAAAAGTCATACTATAGCATGTCGCCAAAAAAAAGTCATACTATAGCATGTCGTCATAAAAAAGTCATACTATAGCATGTCGTCATAAAAAAGTCATACTATAGCATGTCGTCATAAAAAAGTCATACTATAGCATGTCGTCAAAAAAAAGTCATACTATAGCATGTCGTCATAAAAAAGTCATACTATAGCATGTCGTCCAAAAAAAGTCATACTATAGCATGTCGTCAAAAAAAAGTCATACTATAGCATGTCGTTAAAAAAAAGTCATACTATAGCATGTAGCTAAAAAAAAGTCATACTATAGCATGTCGTTAAAAAAAAGTCATACTATAGCATGTCGTCCAAAAAAAGTCATACTATAGCATGTCATTAAAAAAAAGTCATACTATAGCATGTCGTCAAAAAAAAGTCATACTATAGCATGTCGTCCAAAAAAAGTCATACTATAGCATGTCGTCCAAAAAAAGTCATACTATAGCATGTCGTCATAAAAAAGTCATACTATAGTATGTCGTCATAAAAAAGTCATACTATAGCATGTCGTTAAAAAAAAGTCATACTATAGCATGTCGTCCAAAAAAAGTCATACTATAGCATGTCGTTAAAAAAAAGTCATACTATAGCATGTCGTCATAAAAAAGTCATACTATAGCATGTCGTCATAAAAAAGTCATACTATAGCATGTCGTCAAAAAAAGTCATACTATAGCATGTCGTCCAAAAAAAGTCATACTATAGCATGTCGTCATAAAAAAGTCATACTATAGCATGTCGTTAAAAAAATGTCATACTATAGCATGTTGTCATAAAAAAGTCATACTATAGCATGTTGTCATAAAAAAGTCATACTATAGCATGTCGTCATAAAAAAGTCATACTATAGTCAGTCATTTTCTATACCTGCTTATTCCTCATTAGGGTCACATGGTCTGCTGGAGCCAATCCCAGCGCGTTACGGCGAGAGGCAGGGATACACCCCAGATGGTCGCCAGCCAATCGTGGGGCACACACACCATTCACTCACACACTCACACCTATGGGCAATTTAGAGTTGCCAGTTAACCTGAGCATGTTTTTGGACTGTGGGAGGAAGCCGGAGTACCTGGTGAAAACCCATGCAGACATGGGGAAAACATGCAAACTCCACACAGAGAGGTCCCAGACCCAGGACCAAGGAGGTCTTGAACTTGCAACCTTCTTGCTGTGAGGCAACAGCGCTAACCCCTGCGCCACCATGTCGCCCTCTCATACTATAGTATGTAGCTAAAAAAAAGTCATACTATAGCATGTAGCTAAAAAAAGTCATACTATAGCATGTCGTCCAAAAAAAGTCATAATATAGCATGTCGTCAAAAAAAAGTCATACTATAGCATGTCGTCATAAAAAAGTCATACTATAGCATGTCGTCATAAAAAAGTCATACTATAGCATGTCGTCATAAAAAAGTCATACTATAGCATGTCGTCAAAAAAAAGTCATACTATAGCATGTCGTCATAAAAAAGTCATACTATAGTATGTAGCTAAAAAAAAGTCATACTATAGCATGTCGTTAAAAAAAAGTCATACTATAGCATGTCGTCCAAAAAAAGTCATACTATAGCATGTCGTTAAAAAAAAGTCATACTATAGCATGTCGTCAAAAAAAAGTCATACTATAGCATGTCGTCAAAAAAAAGTCATACTATAGCATGTCGTCAAAAAAAAGTCATACTATAGCATGTCGTTAAAAAAAAGTCATACTATAGCATGTCGTCCAAAAAAAGTCATACTATAGCATGTCGTCCAAAAAAAGTCATACTATATCATGTCGTCCAAAAAAAGTCATACTATAGCATGTCGTCATAAAAAAGTCATACTATAGCATGTCGTTAAAAAAAAGTCATACTATAGCATGTCGTCATAAAAAAGTCATACTATAGCATGTAGCTAAAAAAAGTCATACTATAGCATGTCGTCCAAAAAAAGTCATACTATAGCATGTCGTCCAAAAAAAGTCATAATATAGCATGTCGTCAAAAAAAAGTCATACTATAGCATGTCGTCATAAAAAAGTCATACTATAGCATGTCGTCATAAAAAAGTCATACTATAGCATGTCGTCATAAAAAAGTCATACTATAGCATGTCGTCAAAAAAAAGTCATACTATAGCATGTCGTCATAAAAAAGTCATACTATAGTATGTAGCTAAAAAAAAGTCATACTATAGCATGTCGTTAAAAAAAAGTCATACTATATCATGTCGTCCAAAAAAAGTCATACTATAGCATGTCGTCATAAAAAAGTCATACTATAGCATGTCGTCATAAAAAAGTCATACTATAGCATGTCATCATAAAAAAGTCATACTATAGCATGTCGTCATAAAAAAGTCATACTATAGTCAGTCATTTTCTATACCTGCTTATTCCTCATTAGGGTCACATGGTCTGCTGGAGCCAATCCCAGCGCGTTACGGCGAGAGGCAGGGATACACCCCAGATGGTCGCCAGCCAATCGTGGGGCACATACACCATTCACTCACACACTCACACCTATGGGCAATTTAGAGTTGCCAGTTAACCTGAGCATGTTTTTGGACTGTGGGAGGAAGCCGGAGTACCTGGTGAAAACCCACGCAGACATGGGGAAAACATGCAAACTCCACACAGAGAGGTCCCAGACCCAGGACCAAGGAGGTCTTGAACTTGCAACCTTCTTGCTGTGAGGCAACAGCGCTAACCCCTGCGCCACCATGTCGCCCTCTCATACTATAGTATGTAGCTAAAAAAAAGTCATACTATAGCATGTAGCCAAAAAAAAGTCATACTATAGCATGTAGCCCAAAAAAAGTCATACTATAGCATGTCGTCAAAAAAAAGTCATACTATAGCATGTCGTCAAAAAAAAGTCATACTATAGCATGTCGTCATAAAAAAGTCATACTATAGCATGTCGTCAAAAAAAAGTCATACTATAGCATGTCGTCAAAAAAAGTCATACTATAGCATGTCGTCATAAAAAAGTCATACTATAGTATGTAGCTAAAAAAAAGTCATACTATAGCATGTCGTCATAAAAAAGTCATACTATAGCATGTCATTAAAAAAAGTCATACTATAGCATGTCGTCCAAAAAAAGTCATACTATAGCATGTCGTCCAAAAAAAGTCATACTATATCATGTCGTCCAAAAAAAGTCATACTATAGCATGTCGTCATAAAAAAGTCATACTATAGCATGTCGTCCAAAAAAAGTCATACTATAGCATGTCGTCAAAAAAAAGTCATACTATAGCATGTCGTCATAAAAAAGTCATACTATAGCATGTCGTCAAAAATAAGTCATACTATAGCATGTCGTCAAAAATAAGTCATACTATAGCATGTCGTCAAAAATAAGCCATACTATAGCATGTCGTCCAAAAAAAGTCATACTATAGCATGTAGCCCAAAAAAAGTCATACTATAGCATGTCGTCAAAAAAAAGTCATACTATAGCATGTCGTCAAAAAAAAGTCATACTATAGCATGTCGTCATAAAAAAGTCATACTATAGCATGTCGTCAAAAAAAAGTCATACTATAGCATGTCGTCAAAAAAAGTCATACTATAGCATGTCGTCATAAAAAAGTCATACTATAGTATGTAGCTAAAAAAAAGTCATACTATAGCATGTCGTCATAAAAAAGTCATACTATAGCATGTCGTTAAAAAAAGTCATACTATAGCATGTCGTCCAAAAAAAGTCATACTATAGCATGTCGTCCAAAAAAAGTCATACTATATCATGTCGTCCAAAAAAAGTCATACTATAGCATGTCGTCATAAAAAAGTCATACTATAGCATGTCGTCCAAAAAAAGTCATACTATAGCATGTCGTCAAAAAAAAGTCATACTATAGCATGTCGTCATAAAAAAGTCATACTATAGCATGTCGTCAAAAATAAGTCATACTATAGCATGTCGTCAAAAATAAGTCATACTATAGCATGTCGTCAAAAATAAGCCATACTATAGCATGTCGTCCAAAAAAAGTCATACTATAGCATGTCATCATAAAAAAGTCATACTATAGCATGTCGTCCAAAAAAAGTCATACTATAGCATGTCGTTAAAAAAAAGTCATACTATAGCATGTCGTTAAAAAAAAGTCATACTATAGTATGTCGTTAAAAAAAAGTCATACTATAGCATGTCGTTAAAAAAAAGTCATACTATAGCATGTCGTCAAAAAAAAGTCATACTATAGCATGTCGTTAAAAAAAAGTCATACTATATCATGTCGTCCAAAAAAAGTCATACTATAGCATGTCGTTAAAAAAAAGTCATACTATAGCATGTCGTTAAAAAAAAGTCATACTATAGCATGTCGTCAAAAAAAAGTCATACTATAGCATGTCGTTAAAAAAAAGTCATACTATATCATGTCGTCCAAAAAAAGTCATACTATAGCATGTCGTCATAAAAAAGTCATACTATAGCATGTCGTCATGAAAAAGTCATACTATAGCATGTTGTCATAAAAAAAGTCATACTATATCATGTCGTCATAAAAAAAGTCATACTATAGCATGTCGTCATAAAAAAGTCATAGTATATCATGTCGTCATAAAAAAGTCATACTATATCATGTCGTCATAAAAAAGTCATACTATAGCATGTCGTCATAAAAAAGTCATACTATAGCATGTCGTCATAAAAAAGTCATACTATAGCATGTCGTCATGAAAAAGTCATACTATAGCATGTCGTCATAAAAAAGTCATACTATAGCATGTTGTCATAAAAAAAGTCATACTATATCTTGTCGTCATAAAAAAAGTCATACTATAGCATGTCGTCATAAAAAAGTCATACTATAGCATGTCGTCATAAAAAAGTCATACTATAGTCAGTCATTTTCTATACCTGCTTATTCCTCATTAGGGTCACATGGTCTGCTGGAGCCAATCCCAGCGCGTTACGGCGAGAGGCAGGGATACACCCCAGATGGTCGCCAGCCAATTGTGGGGCACACACACCATTCACTCACACACTCACACCTATGGGCAATTTAGAGTTGCCAGTTAACCTGAGCATGTTTTTGGACTGTGGGAGGAAGCCGGAGTACCTGGTGAAAACCCACGCAGACATGGGGAAAACATGTAAACTCCACACAGAGAGGTCCCAGACCCAGGACCAAGGAGGTCTTGAACCTGCAACCTTCTTGCTGTGAGGCAACAGCGCTAACCCCTGCGCCAACATGTCGCCCTCTCATACTATAGTATGTAGCTAAAAAAAAGTCATACTATAGCATGTAGCTAAAAAAAAGTCATACTATAGCATGTAGCTAAAAAAAGTCATACTATAGCATGTAGCTAAAAAAAAGTCATACTATAGCATGTCGTCTAAAAAAAAGTCATACTATAGCATGTCGTCATAAAAAAGTCATACTATAGCATGTCGTCATAAAAAAGTCATACTATAGCATGTCGTCCAAAAAAAGTCATACTATAGCATGTCGTCATAAAAAAGTCATACTATAGTATGTCGTCATAGACTAAACTGACCTAAAACTTGAAATAATATAAATTATCTGCAATGTAAAGTTCATTGATTAATAAGATAAGAGGTCAAAGGTCAATTATTTGTCCATAAAATCCTATAAATCCCACTGAGCATCATTATAGAACATGAAGAATATATTCTGTAAGATATTTAAAAAGGAGACAATTAAATAATCTCACAAACAGATTAAATCTAAATGGCTATTTTCTTATAACTTTGTGTTTTAATGCAGATAAAAATAATTTATTTAAACCTTAAATCAAGATCAAACTGACCCAAATCAGGAGAGAAAATTGCAATTATTATTATCATAAGAGTTCAAAGGTCAATTATTTGTGCATAAAACCATAGAAATCACACTGAGGATCATTATAGAACATGAAGAATATAAATTAAATATATAAATAGTGGTTAGTTGCAGCCCTATATTATATTAAACTATGTCCTTATTGTATTGATGATGTGGATATTGATGATATATATTGATGCTGGAACAGTAACATGATAAAAATACTATGTTTTCTACTGTGATGCATGAATAAAACTCACTTCTGCTGCTGTGTCTGGTCTATTTCTGTACTTTTAACAGCTTTAACAGTCTCTTATTTGCATAAACTCATTGCTCCAGTCCCTTATTTCGAGCGATTGTTCATCCACGTCTTTACTAGACTGTGACAAACTACAGGAGCCGGATGCTTCATTTGCATATAATCATTGGATTCTCCAACACCTGCTTCCAAAACGACGCGTTTAACCTTCAATAATAAGAACAAAACATGCGAAACTCCTCCAGGGATCAGGGGGGTAAGAAGTCAGGGGTTAGAATTTCTATTACCCCCATTATGAGCGGGTTATTCCTCCTATTCCTCCGACTTTACAAAGCAGCCGGTGACACCAGGCCTGTAATGATCGCTGCACTCAACCGTGAAACAAAGAAGCAGCGTCTGGTGGAGGATGGTGAGGGGAGAAACAGCCGATCCCTCCACTGCTGAGTCGAAATAAAATGCAGCCAGGCAGAGCCTTGAAATAGGCTCCTCGGGAAGAAAGAGGGGGGAAAAAGAAGGTAAGAGAGCACAGTCTAATGCGTTTAATGATAAATATCTTAAAAGTGTGAGTAATGAGAGGAGTGGAGGAATCGGCAAAGGGGGGGGTGAAATCTCAGCTGTGAGATGATCAGCCAATAAAAAGTCCCTCCGGGGTGATTAATTTGATCAATGGGTGGTGGAAACACAAAGAAAAAAAGGGAAAAGTCTCTTACTGCAGGATTTTATAAACATGATTGACAAGATCTGGAACAGATTGTGGATTTTTTTTCAACCCAACAACACAAAGACTGTCAAATTCTGTTTGGAAATAACTGATGAACAGTATTTTCCCAATTTTTCAAGTCTGAAGTCATGAATTTTTCTTGCTTCTTCATGCATTTGCATTGTAAGTGATAGACGACAAAGTAAACAGTCCTAATTTGTGCAAATTGTACTAAATGTATATGAGATTTCTGCAGTTTTAAACTTGGTTGTGTGCTTTTCTGACATAAAAACATCATTAAAGTTATATTCCAACAACTTTCCAGGAAGGTTACGTCAAACAAAACATTTTTATAGATAGAAAACTGGATGGAACCTTCTAGAAATGTTATGGGAATGGAGGATATTAATTTGATTCCAAATAACATGAGTAGTTATTATGGGAGTGAAGTAAAAACCCTGTAACATACATTTCTTTGACTGTAAATTAAAGTTTTGGGTACAAAAGACATACATGTTCATGCATAATCAATATACTGTAATAACAGTGGTGTTTTTTGGTGTAATTTCTACATATTTGGCCAAATACCTGAATGCTGACCTTAAAAATGGATGATCAGTATCTTCAGGTATTTGAAATTTTGTCCCTGACCCAAACACATTCTGAGATATGAGCAAAAATGCTATTATTTTGCTAATTGTAGCACCCCCTAGTGGCTAAATTACACCAAATTTGGTGTGTACATTTAGGAAAGGGTGTAGTATAATACTACCAAGTTTGGTTGTGATGGTTCAAAGGGCTGCAGAGATATGAACTCACTTCCTGTTTAGCGTCTTCTCTACTGATTTTGATTGGTTGTCATGGCGAATGATTATGAACATCAAAAATCCATTTGATAACTTGTGTGCGGTTTGGTACCAAGATCCTATATATCAATTTTTATGAAAATCTGTCAAAAATTGAGACCTGTAAAACCTTTTTTTCCAAAATTCACAAAAGAAAATCCAAAATGGCGGAAAATCTAAACTATATATGCCACCAACTTTGACCAGTTGGTGGCGCTACAGAGTTTGAGCTGTTGACATAAAATTTGCTACAATGAATCATGGAACTATGTAGAATCTGTTTACCAAATTTCACAACTTCTGGTTCTATGGCACTAAAGATGTGAAATAATAAAAAGAAACTATACAAACACTAAGCTGCTTGGCCCCAATAATGCCTTTGAAGTAGTAAACCTGAGTATTTATTTGTAAAATTCAAAGATCTTTTTTTTTTTGACAAACTGCAGACATGTGTTCCCACAGAAGTTCTACAGCTCATGTCTTTATTGGTGCTGTGGACACAACAGTGAAACTCTACAAACGATGATTAAAGTGCCTATATGAAACTCGACAAGGGACGTTTCATCCCACTAATTCAGGAATGTACAATTGTTCAATAAACCTTATTACAATAGCAAACAGTGTGCATTTAGTTATTCAAGCAAAAACTCTTAATGATAAATAATCACATTGTTTTTCTTTTTCTCAACAGAATTGTACCTTTAGAGAGCGAGTTAATACAAACGAAACATTGCATATTATAGTTTTACTCCACTTAACACGTAATAATACAGACAATCGTATGTCCCTTATAGAATAAAAGCCGCCCCACGTTCATGGGTTAGCATTGTGCTTTTTATCATTAACAAAGCGCCGTTGCATTCGGCCTCTCGACAAACACTCAGTCAGTGAATCACAATGACGCTGCACAGATACACAACATAGATTGCACTAAAGTTAAAGGTACAGTGCGCAAGATTTAGCAGCATCTTAGCTGGACAGACTCGGCAGAAATGGAATATTTATACTGTAAATTACCAAATAGTAGCCTGGGTGTTTATTTGAGACCAGGCAGCAAATTTGGGACAGGAAATTAATTCCTTCCTAACAAAATTTTGCCTAAAAATTGGAAAAAATATGGTCATTTACTCAAATTCTTTCTCAATTTGTACTGTATAACTTACATTTTTTTCTTACACGACTCGAGGCTGAAGGAAAATGTCTTTAGTACAATTAATCCAATATTCAGCAGAATTACCTTCTTCCATTAGCAGATAATTGGTTTTCCCTGATTTAATTCAATTTTGGCTTTGTTTTAAGAGACATTTTCTTTAAAAAGAAAAGATTAAATTGAATAGAATCAAGAAAAATAATTGAAATGTCATAAATTAACAAATAATAGCCGAATAGGGTCTTTATTTGTTTCAATCACATAGATCTGGCGTTTATTTGAGATCCTAATAAAAATCTTTCTCAGCAAAACTGGAAAAATATGGTAATTAGCTTAAATTCTTTTATTAAACCAGTATGAAAACTGTATTTTTAAAAATAAATTAGTGGCGGTTATTTATCAAAATATACACCTGGTGATTAATTGAAACTCTTCTATTATTTGGTAATTTACGGTAAGTATGTTTTAATTAGCGAGATAATTCAATCAAAACAAGAATTTATTTATTAGTTTAGCTCACCTCCATGTTTCTACAATGATTCTAGAGATGGACTTTAACATTTTTCTTATTTTTTGTAATTCCTTCTGCATTTTGCAATCTGCAACCTGGCCACTAGATGGCGCCCGGAACTCCACACTGTACCTTTAAGGGAGGTTAAGTTAAGTATAATTATATAGAAATCCATCCATAAGGGAGAATAAGGTCCATGTACATGTTCATAAATGTAACTCAACCCTTCTTTGGTTCACAAATACACTAAAAGACTCCAATGTTATTCAAAACATTGTGATATAATACAGTAGAGTTTCCAAATATGAAGGATACATTACAAATGGAATAGCAGATAACCTATTCACAATTATAATCTCTTAATAGAAATAAAGTGGTTAGTCTATTACATACTGTACGGTATGATTGATTTACATATAGGATTTTCTCACTGTAAAACTAGGACACATTTGGCACAAAGGCAATGTAACAATACTATACACAATCTACACAAAAATCTCTAAAAACACAGCGATCAAGTACAATGACTGTGTTATATATTCCCACCTATGTGATCTCAAAAGGGAAAAAACAGCTGGGGAAGGATGTGGCGGTGCGTCCGGCTTGATAATTACATGGAAAACATGGAGCACCAACAGTCAGTACATCATAGATACGACATTTATACCGTTTATGTCAATGTTAGGAGTTTATTTTCCCTACGTTGTGCTCTGGTACTTGTGAAAAAATATCTCGTTCTGTTTTTTAACACCGATCTGCATATAGTACAACAGTGTAATGACGTTTTAATAGCTGCTAAGGTACAGAAAGAATCATCAAGGGCTCAGATATTCTTGCAATTTCATATTTATATTAACTTAACAGACGCTTTAGCATGAATATCGGTGTTCTTGGGTAATTCTCTCAAGTATAATTCAGTCCTTTTCACTCAGATAACCTTTAAACTGCTAAAGACAAGAGAAACACACGACTATTTGTTGTGCACGGCCAGAGAAGACCTGTAAGCAAAAATCTCTTAAAAAAACAAAAGGAGATATGAAGCCAAGCTCGAGGCTTTCGTAAATGTTTTAAAAGTAAAGAAGAAGACAAAAAGCTTCACAACGCAGGCGTCGGCTCTTACAAGTCGTGGCCGAGCCGCTCGATCTCCTCGATCAGGAAGTCGATGTCGGACCTGGTGGCGGCGTGGTTGGAGATCACCATCCGGAAGAAGTTGACCTTGTCTCCTTGGGGCTGGTAGCCCACCATCGTCGTCCCTGACTCCATCATCATGGCCTTGATCTTTGGCGCCACCTGTGGTGGAAAACTTGAATTATCATCTGACTTGGTGCAACTTGGCCAAATGGTGGCGATATAACAATAAACTTTTCGTTCTTTTTGAAGTCACAGATGGATTTTATCCATGGTTTTATCCAGATTATAGGTTTTCCTCTTGTGTCCTAATTGTTGTAAAGTGACCTCTCGAGTGTTGAAATTCATCCAGACAAATTTATTCATTTGCATCTTGATATTATTCAGAATTTCATCCAAATCATCATTCTACATATTTTGAGCAAGCTGAGAAATCTGATTGGCCCTTTAAGAGATCCTGTTCTGTCAACTGTTTTTTTTTTTATTATTGTTTTCTTTAAATTTATTCTTTTTCTTTCTGTCAATCAACTGTTTTTTTCTTTTTTCTTTAAATGTATTCATTTTTCATTTATTTTTTTCTGTCAATCAAGTGTTTCTTTTTATTTACATTTTTTCCTTTTTTTCTTTGAATTTATTCTTTTATTAATTTTTTCTGTAAATCAACATTTTTTCTTTTTTATTTAAATTTATTCCTTTTTTATTTATTTTTTCTGTCAATCAAGTTTTTTGTTTCTTTTTATTTAAATGTATTCCTTTTTTTCTTTGAATTTATTCCTTTTTTATTACTTTTTTCTGTAAATCAACAGTTTTTTTTCCTTTTTTCTTTAAATTTATTCATTTTTTATTAATTTGTTTCTGTAAATCAACATTTTTTTCTTGTTTTATTTAAATGTATTCCTTTATTTATTTATTTTTTCTGTCAACTCTTTTCTTTATTTAAATGTATTCCTTTTTTATTATTTTCTGTAAATTAACTGTTTTTGTTAATTTAAATTTATTCATTTTTTATTAATTTTTTCTGTAAATCAACATTTTTTTTCTTTTTTATTTACATTTATTCCTTTATTTATTTATTTTTTCTGTCAACTCTTTTCTTTATTTAAATGTATTCCTTTTTTTATTATTTTCTGTAAATTAACTGTTTTTGTTAATTTAAATTTATTCATTTTTTATTAATTTTTTCTGTAAATCAACATTTTTTTTCTTTTTTATTTACATTTATTCCTTTATTTATTTATTTTTTCTGTCAACTCTTTTCTTTATTTAAATATTCCTTTTTTATTATTTTCTGTAAATTAACTGTTTTTGTTAATTTAAATTTATTCCTTTTTTTATATATTTTTTCTGTGAATCAACTGTTTTTTAAATTTTTTCTTTACATTTATTCCTTTTTTATTTATTTTTCTGTAAATCAACATTTTTTATTTTTTTCTTTAAATTTATTCCTTTTTATTAATTTTTTCTGTAAATCAACATTTTTTTTCTCTTTTTATTTAGATTTATTCCTTTATTTATTTATTTTTTTCTGTCAACGGTTTTCTTTATTTAAATGGATTTACATTTTTGGAGCATGAAATCTAGAAAGTAAATCCAGATTCTCTAAGAAGACATTAAAACAGTGAGGGGAAGCATTAGCGGAGCTTTAAAAACGTAGATTGATGAGTCATTACCTTGTGCAACCTCTCCCGCCGCTCCTCGCCATCCGGCAGGCTGCGGAGGCTCGGTGGAATGTACCAGAAACACACATTAGTGTGCTGAGGCTGATAAGAGGAAATGAGAAGATTCCTAATGAGCGGCAATAAGAGTTTCCACTGTGTAACTTCAGCGTCCCGTGTCAACATGTCAGGACGATAAAAACGCCCGAATCAATCCTCGAACCAGAGGAAAGACGTTAAATACGTGACAAATTCCACTTTATTCTCACCTCTCCGTTAAACACCATCTCAAAACCTTCTCTGACTTTTACTTTGTTGTAGAGATACGATGAAAGTTCCAGGCACTTATCAATATGCTGCTCGAATCCCACTGTTCCCTGTGAGGACGATTAAAAACACAGAATTAGATATTAGCATGAACAGCAAAACTCTTTAGGGATGTAAAATGTACAAAAAATGCATATTTATTCTATAAATATATATTTGTTTGTCCACTCAAGTGTACTTCATGTGTTTTGTACTATAAAACAATTTAATAGCATAGTATATATAGTTATTAGTGCTGTCAGACGATTAAAAAATTGTATAATTAATTAATCAAATTAATTGCATTTTGATGTCATATCTGCTAAAGGTCTCCTGATAAAGAATTTGAATTCTAGGATATTAATAAATTGTAGTTCATGACTAATCAATTGAATACAGTAAGAAGAGAATATCTGAAATCTGATGTTTTATTGGTGAACTGTGCTTCATGAATTAAATCCAGAAGTAAAGGTCCAGCACATTAAACCAGTTAGACCAGGTGCATTATTCAGAAATGTAAAACAAATACGGCGACATTCCAGCTGTCTCAAATAGTCACTTAAGCTCAATATAGCAATTAAAAAATTAATAATAGAAGTATAACACGCCTCTAAATGAGGCAAAATGAAGAACAAGACGCCAACAGGCAAAATGAAGAACAAAACGCCCACAGGCAAAATGTAGAACAAGACGCCAACAGGCAAAATGAAGAACAAAACACCAACAGGCAAAATGTAGAACAAGACGCCAACAGGCAAAATGAAGGACAAGACGACAACAGGCAAAATGAAGAACAAGACGGCAACAGGCAAAATGAAGAACAAGACGGCAACAGGCAAAATGTAGAACAAGAAACCAACGGGCAAAATGAAGAACAAGACTCCAACAGGCAAAATGTAGAACAAAACGCCAACAGGTAAAATGAAGGACACGACGACAACAGGCAAAATGTAAAACAAGACGCCAACAGGCAAAATGTAGAACAAGACGCCAACAGGCAAAATGAAGAACAAGACACCAACAGGCAAAATGTAAAACAAGACGCCAACAGGCAAAATGTAGAACAAGACGCCGACAGGCAAAATGAAGAACAAGACGCCAACAGGCATATTTCTTTAGGCCTTTCACTGAGGCCACATCTGCTGCTGACACAGCAGGTAAGTCAAGAGAACAGGACATAGTTTACCAGAGGTTAAAGGTCAGAGGAACAACACCTCAACCCCAAAAGAGGATCTGTGGTTTCAGTATCAACCTCTGAAATCAAAAACCCACAGGATCTAACTTGCCTCAACATGTTTGGAGGCTGGAGTTGCTGCGGTGGTCAGAGAACTCCTTGTTGTTGGTATTTATCGTCCCGTCTCTGTTCTTTTTGTAAATAAAGTTGTCGTTCAGTGACTGAAGACGCACTTGCCTTATTTACACGGCCAAGAAGACTACGGGTCCTTCAATGGGACAAAATTCAAAAGCACAAGCGTTGGCTCAGCACCGTTAAATTTTTTAATGCGTTAAATTGTGCCGTAATTAATTAATTGAATTAACGCATGAAAATGACAGCACTAATAGTTATATATAAATAATTACAAAACATAAAGAAGTTGATACATAGTTGTATAGACAACAAATCGATTAATCGTTTTATAGATTAATCAATCAGATCGATAGTTGCAGCGTTAGTGTAGTTTTCCTACAAATATAGCTGCAATAAGTAGTTGATTAATTGATTAATCACCAACTATTTTAAAAATCAATTAATTGATTTGAGTAGAAAATGTCAAAAATCTCTGGTTCCAGCTTCTCTTCTCTGATTATTTCCTGGTTTCTTTAGTCTCTATAATAATAAACTGATGATCTTTGGACAAAAAAAGACATTTTAGCTGAAATCTTCAGTTTTAGGAAATATTTATAGACATTTTACACCATTTTAATGAAAAAACAACTAATCAATTAATCGTTTTAATAATGGATTGATTGGTTTTGTTGATCCATTTTTAAAAATCATTTTCATATTTTGTGTCAAGAAATCACACATTCTGTGCGATTTATGTAAAAAACAACAACTTTAAAACAACATAAATGCTTTTAAAACTGTATTTTTGACTTTCTCATCTTGTCAAACATTATTATTAATCATTAATTATTAACATTATTATTACTTCATAGAGGAAAACTACAGTATAGTTCATTTCTGACATTATTTATCACTGAGCCATTCCACTGCAGTGCATGAAAAGGGTTAATTTCAGCTAATTAAACAAGTTTCCCACCTTCGCCTTCCACATGAGCCAGAACTTGAAGATGTCGACGTGTCTCCCGCACTGAATGGCCTTGTCTCCGGTGTCGTAGGTGACGTCGTACTGCTTGTCGGGCTGGAACAGGTACCCGGCACACATGGAGTTGCAGCCCTGTAATAATCCCTGTAGCAGAGGGGGAGGTTTTACCCCAGTGTGTGTGTGTGTGTGTGTGTGTGTGTGTGTGTGTGTGTGTGTGTGTGTGTGTGTGTTTCATGTGTAGCAGGTGCAGCAGCAAAGAAAAACACTCACCCACTCCCTGACCAGAATGGCAGAGCACTGCAGCGGCACTCCCATCATCTTATGAGGGTTCCAGGTGACTGAGTTGGCCCTGCAGATATTGAATTTTAAACACAGCTCCGTGAGTGTGTGTGTGTGTGTGTGTGTGTGTGTGTGTGTGTGTGTGTGTGTGTGTGTGTGTTTCAAGCCTAGGAACTGAAGTCAGGTTCCTACAGGGTCTTATAACCCTCTAGACGCCACTGTTGACTTCAGATTTTCTCAAATATGGTTAGAATTTGTCCATATTTGCATATGGCAACAAGTCTTTTTTAGCATATTAGAACATAAAAAGACCCTTTTTCTTACTTCACCATCATCTCAGAACACAGAAACAAAGGATGCAAACAAAAAAGCAAAAGGAAAATGCTGCAAATATATAAAAAAAAACATAAAAACACTAAAACAGCTGCAAGAGAGAAACACTGCAAACAGAGAAATGATGGAAAAGCAAAAAAAAAACACATAAAAACACATAAAACAAAGGCAAGAAAAAAACACTGCAGGAGAAAAATGCTGCAAATACAGAAACGAAGAAAAAAGACTTAGAAATGCACCAAAAATGTAAAAGAAAATGCTGCAAATATATTAAAAACACACAAAAATGCTGCAAATATATTAAAACACACGAAAATGCTGCAAACACAGAAATGAAGCAGAAGCAAAGACTTAGTCTTTGTGAAACAATGATGTTCACATGTCAAATATCCATGATCAAACAGGAAATCCTGGTCATGTGACCTCATAAACGGTATGTCCTTCAAAATAAAAGCCCCCTTTTCACAACTAACTGTTAAAACATAGATATTATATCACAGCTTTTTAGAAAAATTAAGATAAAGTAATTGTGATAGCAACACTATGCAATAGAGGATTAAAATATGTGATATTTCATGAATATTCTATAATCCATGCCCTGTGACATTATAATATGCTAATTAGATGGGTACATTTAATTCCTACATAAACTTTGGGTCGTCCTTAATATTTCTCTAATTTACAGAAAGACTCTATCTCTTATCACTTTTAAGTTACAGCCTTTTAAAAGCATTTTTAGGGAAAAAATCCTTTGGCACCTAAAGGGTTAAAAGCATTGAATTTATGAAATAAAAAACCTGAATGTTAATATCTGGGTCTTAAATTGTGCAGTATCTATAATTAATAATAGTATCTCTGTATTACAGTCTCATCAGAATCTACTAGAAATACTAGAATATTAACATATTAATTAACATATTAATTAACAGAATATAACACAATAAATAGCTGAAACCTTGTTATTGTTGCTATTATTACAATTTATAAATGCAAGTATATGTACAGGGTTTTTTTGTATTTGAAGACGACAGGTTTAAATACAGGTAGTATAATGCAATAATAATATTGTTGTCTGTGAAATGTGCTGTGAGAGAATTTGTCGTTCATGTGCAATAATGCACAGATCACATGATGTGAGGATATAAAGGACGTTAACCCCCAGGCTGTTGTTTAGTTTTCCTGCTATAAATGATAATAAATGTTGAATATCTCTACAAACACAAAGGTTATTGGACTTATAAAGTTAGAATATTGAAAAAATATATATAAATATTTGTGTTTTTCTACAGATAAAAGTACTTTATTTAAAATTTAAAACAATAAACTGACCAGAATCAGAAACAAAATGAAATAATCTAAATTATCTGCAATGCAAAGTTCACTGATTAATAAGATAAGAGGTCAAAGGTCAATTATTAGTCCATAAAATGATATAAATCCCACTGAGGATCATTATAGAACATGAAGATTATATTCTGTAAGATGTTTAAAAAGGATCTAAATTAAATATCTAAATAGTCTCTACTACTGATATTAGATTAAACTATTTTCTTATAACATTAAAATATAAAAATAATTTATTTAAAACCTAAAATAAGAACTAAACTGACCCAAATCAGGAAAAAAATGAAGATAAATTAAATTAAATTACATCGGCAATGCAAAAGTCAATGATTAATAATATTTAGAATATTAAATATTGCATAAAAAAATGTGTTTTACTACAAATAAAAATAATTAATTTAAAATTAAAACAAGATCAAACTGATCCAAATCAAGGAAAAAAATTAAATAAGACAAATAAAATAAAATAAAATTAAATTAAATTAAATTAAATTAAATTAAATTAAATTAATTGAATTAAATTAAATTAAATCTGCAATGCAAAAATCAATGATTAATAATAGTTAGAATATTAAATATTGCAAAACATTGGCAATGCAAAGTTCATTGATTAATAAGATAAGAGGTCAAAGGTCAATTATTTGTTATTTTTATTATTATTATTTATTTATTATTTGTTAAAAACTAAATTAAATTAATTAAACATTTAATTAATTAAATTAATTAAATTTAATTAAATTAGCTAAATTAATTGAATTAAATTAAATTAAATCTGCAATGCAAAAATCAATGATTAATAATATTTAGAATATTAAATATTGCAAAAAAAATCAAACATTGTGTTTTAATATGATCAAATTGATGCAAATCAGGAGAAAAAAACTTGAAATAAGCAAAACTTTTTGCAATTCATATTATTATAAGAGTTCAAAGGTCAATTATTAGTCCATAAAATCCTATAAATCCCACTGAGGATCATTATAGAACATGAAGAATATATTCTGTAAGATGTTTAAATAATCACACATTTTATTCTATTCCTCTATTTTCTTATTGTGTTGATGATGTGGATATTGATGATATATATTTATATGCTTTATTAATGTTGGAGCTGAGGTTAAGTTTGACTGTGCAGCCTGTAAATATCCTATTATTATATATTATATATTATTATAGCGTATGTAGTTCGTACATCATAGGATTTGTGTCACAGCTCGAGCTGCACTTGAAGTGAGTGTTTTCTCCTGTGATCTTGTGAGCACTCTGGGATTTCACGGGAAAATTGGATTTAATGCAGCAGAACACGAGTGGAAACCGAGGGAGGTGCTTCACAGATGAAGTGGCCTCGGAAATTGTTGGAATTGGAAGGAGCACTCTCCTCCTGAGAGGAGGAACGGGAACGATCGGCTTCTTTGTCTTTTACCTCTCGATTCCATTCAGCTTGTGTCTGTGTTTCCTGGACATTAGCAGACCTCCTCCCCAGGCTCCCTGAGACACACACAACACCTTCCTGTTGATATCGATCGGAATGATTTACTGAATCTGATCAATGTTATCAATAAGGACTCACGTCCACATGGAGCCACATGTTGTACTTTTCACAGATATCTGCGATTTCGTTGATGGGATCAAAGGCTCCGTAGACGGTGGTTCCAGCTGTGGCGTTCACAAACATGGGGACATAACCCTGGAATAGGAGGAGGAGGAGGGGGAGGAGGAGGAGGAGGAAGAGGAGGAGGAGGAGGAGAAGGAGGAGGAGGAGGAGGAGAACGAGGAGGAGAAGGAGGAGAAGAAGAAGGAGGAGAAGAAGAAGAAGATGATGATGATGAAGAAGATGATGAAGAAGAAGGAGGAGGAGAAGAAGGAGGAGAAGAAAAAGGAGGAGGAGAAGGAGGAGAAGATGAAGAAGAAGGAGGAGGAGGAGGAGGAGGAGGAGGAGGAGGAGGAGAAGATGAAGAAGAAGAAGAAGGAGGAGGAGAAGGTGGATGAGGAAGAGGAGGAGAAGAAGAAGAAGGAGAAGAAGAAGGAGGAGGAGGAGGAGATGATGATGATGATGATGATGAAGGAGGAGGAGGAGAAGAAGAAGGAGGAGGAGAAGGTGGAGGAGGAGGAGGAGGAGAAAAAGGAGGAGGAGAAGAAGGAGGAGGAGGAGGAGGAGATGATGATGATGAAGAAGAAGAAGGAGGAGGAGATGATGATGATGAAGAAGAAGAAGGAGGAGGAGATGATGATGATGATGATGATAAAGAAGAAGATGATGAAGAAGGAGGAGAAGAAGAAGAAAGAGGAGGAGAAAAAGGAGGAGGAGAAGATGAACATGAAGAAGGAGAAGAAGATGATGATGATGATGATGAAGAAGAAGGATGAGGAGGAGGAGGAAACATCAGACATCTAATTCCAAGTTACCAGAGACAGTGACGCAGAAAGTGATTCATCTCGTCTGCAGATAATTGACTCGTCCATTTACTTTATTTCCTTTAGTCTCTACATCACTTTATCTCTGAAGCTTTGAAGATTCACCTCCAGCAGAAATAGAAGAACTACTTTAGACTTATTGACTGCACCTTGCTGCACACATGCCTGTTACCATAGCTACGCAGCATATATATATACATATATATACAGATAGATAATTCTACAACAGAAGATTCATTCACCTTTTGCTTGGCCTTTATTACTTTAGCTTCCAAATCAGCAGGAATGACTCTCCCTCTGAAAATAAAGACATCACAGTAATTTAGACTCGTTTCCCTCCCGTCTGCATGTATGAGGAGAATAAACCAAACCTCTCGTCCGTGTTCAGCAGGATCAGGTTTTCTGTTCCGAAGCCCAGAGCCGCGCTGACTTTCTTGATGGAGTAGTGACTCTGTAAGAAGAAGCGTTGAGTATCAGTCGGGTTCAGGCTTCGGTTGTACTCAGAAACTGTGAAACCGCAGCACTAACATGCTCCGAGGTGAAGAGGACCAGCCTGGGAGCAGCCGCCATCCCTTTGGTCTTCACTTCAGGGAAGAACTTGTATCTGGCGATCATCACGCTGTACATGTTGGACACGGCGCCTCCTGCAGGGACCAGAGGAAGCAGCGGTTTCTACGTGGATGTGGTGATATAACAACCAGAGTCTGAAGAACGGTTAGGGGGATTATAGGGCACATAAAACCGATCAAAATACACCACGTGGAACACATTTCTGAAGCTTTGTGTGGAAATATTAACTCCCAGCATCAGATATCTGTGGTATCACAAATATGTCACATGCTAAAGTGCCTTCTCGGAGCCAAAACATGTGCTAAAGTGCCCTCTTGGAAGCAAAAACGTGCTAAAGTGCCCTTCTGGCAGCTACAATGTGTGCTAAAGTGCCCTCTAAGAGCAAAACACATGCTAAAATAGCCCTCTAGGAGTGAAAACACATGCTAAAGTGCCCTCTAAGATTCAGAATGTGTGCTAAAGTGCTCACATGGAAGTAAAAATGCACGCTAAAGTGCCCCTTTGGAAGCCCAAACATGCTAAAATACCCTCTAGGAGCCAAAACATAACCTAAAGTGCCCCCTAGGAGCCAAAACATGTGCTAAAGTGCCCACCTGGCAGCTAAAATGTGTGCTAAAGTGTCCTCTAAGAGCAAAACACATGCTTAAGTAGCCCTCTAGGAGTCAAAACGTGTGCTAAAGTTCCCTCTAAGGGAGAAAAATTTGTGAAAAGTTTTCCTTGGAAGCAAAAACATATTCTAAAGTGCCCTCTTGAAAGCCAAAGCATGTGTTAAAGTGCCCTCTAGGAGCCAAAACATGTACTAAAGTGCCCTCTAGGAGCCAAAACATGTACTAAAGTGCCCTCTAGGAGCCAAAACATGTGCTAAAGTGCCCTCTAGGAGCCAAAACATGTGCTAAAGTGCCCTCTTGGAAGCAACTACATGTGCTAAAGTGCCCTCCTGGTAGCTAAAATGTGTGCTAAAGTTCCCTCTAAGAGCAAAACACATGCTAAAGTTCCCTCTAAGAGCAAAACACATGCTAAAGTTCCCTCTAGGAGTCAAAACATGTGCTAAAGTGCCAAAGCATGTACTATAGTGCCCCCTAGGAGTCAAAACACATGCTAAAGTGCCCTCTAGGAGCCAAAATGTGCTACTGTACTGTAGATTCTAATCGACTCGGTTAGTTGCAATCTGCAACTTCGCCACTAGATGTCACCAGAAACCACAAACTGTACCTTTAAATGACAAGAACTTTTACCAGAACCAGATTTAAAGGGACGGTAACACCTGGTCGGACTCTTACCTGGAGAAAATATGCCGTCACCTTCTCCGTTAGGCCAGCCGATGATCTCCCTCATCTTTTTCAGCGTCAGCTGCTCCATTAGAACAAAGACAGGTGCGATCTCATAGGTAAACCTGCAAAAACAACAGCAGATATGTGTTAAATGGATTTTTATTATCATTTATTGAGTAGGATAAACCCCTTGAGAGGAATCCTCCATCCTAGATGAGCTAAAATGAAGCGCCAAATTAATTAATCACCAAAAAAAATAAGCAAATTTCTATGTTAAAATGATGATGACAGTAGTAGGATAAGCCTAGAAAAGCTGATAATTACTAATAATGAAAGCACAAAAATAAACTCTTCTTCCTACATGTTAACCAGCACTTTTATTTCCACCACAATAACAACAAGCATTTGTTCTGAGTCTAATTGTCGCCGTTTTCCCATTAAAATCCGCTCAGACGCAGCTTCTGTGCAGCGTCACACCTCAACAACAACGACATCTTTCCATTTTAGAAACGATTGTGCTGCAGAGAAACGGCTCCGTTCAGTCTTTAAGTCATTAACGCAGCATCAGGAGCAGAAAAGGAGATTAGCCCCTAAAAAACGTCGCCTCATGTGAAGAAATAAAAATGATCTGCTGCTGCAGGTGCGTCCAGAATTCCTCATTTCAAGCACGTTTTTTATTTTCTATTAGACTATTAAGTGTTTTTTTTTCAGTGGATTTGGGATAAAAGCAGAGCACAGGCTCATCCATCTTCTCCCTGACCAATTTATTCTTCTAATTACATAAGAATCTGTCTGTTCATGCACAGAAAGTAAATGAAGGAGTGGAACATGGTGCCCTGCAGCTTCTCCAGCTCCTATACAGTAACATACAGTCATAATAAAAGGAATAAAATAAATAACAGACGTCCCACATTAATTTTCACTGCATTCATTCATGCAGGCGACGCTCAGTGTTTCTGATGATGTGACATTGTCTATTAGGGTCAGTCAATACCTGCCAGGGGTAATTATAGTTGATGGGGTAATTAATAAAGGTAAATTAGAAATATGTGTGAAGCCTCTGCTGCTACGGTGTCGTTGGTGACTAAAGAATCAATAAAGGTTTGTATCAGAGATTTAAATTAACGCCCTAACCTAGACGCTTTGAATTATTTTATTTTAACATATTTCACATGAACATGCACTGTATTGCACACACATAGATAATGAAAATTAATTAAATTAAATTAATTTAATTTAATTAAGAAAAAATGAGAATAAATAGTAAAAACAATAAATAAGAAATAAATATATGCAATAAAAAATAAGAAAAATAATAATAAATAATACAAAATAAGAAATAAAATGATTAAATAAAAATAATAATAAATAATACAAAATAAGAAAAAAATAATAATAAATAATACAAAATAAGAAAAAAAATAATAATAAATAATACAAAATAAGACAAAAATAATAATAAATAATACAAAATAAGAAATAAAAATATTAAATTGAAAATAAGAAAAAAAATAGATAAAAATATTAAAAAAATATTAAAAATTAAAAATATTAAATAAAAATAGTAATAAATAAGAAAAAATAAGAAATACAAATATTAAATAAAAATAAAAATGATAATGAATAAGAAGAAATAAAAATACTAAAAAAAATAAGAAAAATAATAATAAATAAGAATTCTGACATTTCTGACATTTAATCTCAAGTTGTTTTTTTTTTACTTTTTTAACACTTTTTTAAGAATTTTAACTCATTTTATCATATTTTATCATTTTTTAATCATGTTTCTGACTTTTTTGCGATATTTATTTTCAGCTTTTTGACTTTTTACCTCACTTTTTATCATTTTTTTAAAACTTTGAGTCATATTTTTGACATTTCATCTCATGTTTCTCGCTTTTTTAGCAAATATTTATAACTTTCTAACTATATTTGTTCTATAACAGCAACATGACCTTTGTGTTTGTAGAGATATTCCACATTTATTATCATTTATAGCAGGAAAACAACATTTTAGGAAGTTTATTTTGAAGGAAACAATTAAAACGTGACTAATAACTGTGTTAAAATGACTCCAATAAACATGACTTCATGTTATTTGAGTATTTTTGGGGATGCTACGACTGTTAAACCATTGCAACAGCAACATAAATAGATTCTGACTCTTGTGTCGTCCCCTCTGTAAAAACCCTGATTTATTGCAGCAGCTGTTGTATTGGATCTCGTCAGGAAGTCGCTTCAAAGCTTTTTGTTATGTCACAACAACGCGTTTCAACACGGGAACAAAGACACGGTGTAAAACCGCAGATTGTGAATCAATATGCAATTTAGTTTGCCTGCGGGGCTCAATGATGTGACCACAGCTCCGACTGCGGGGGAGTGGATCCCACCCAACAAATGGCTGCTTGTCTGCTTTTATTTATTTATTTGTTTTATTTTCTATCTGGGAGAACATGCTGCAGCCACAGCACCAACACACAGTAATTACCAGCAAATCAGCAGAAAACACTGGGAACACAAGCTTTTATCTCAGGTATTATCCACAGGAATGGGAATTAACTGGAATATATGGGAATAAACTATTTTCTTTTATTTTCTGATCCTGTAAATGGGGACTTAAATAAATAAACTCAAACTTAAACAGGAATAAATCCAGAATTTACACAATTAGAATGTCGACCCTTAACAGGAAACTTGTAGAATAATCTCGATTTAAAGGGATAGTTCAACATTTAATAATAATAATCAACTAATCATTGCAGCTCTCGTCACAAATAATCTTATTTTTGGGACAATTAATCCAATATTGAGTAAAATTATCATAATTTTGGTCCATTTTTAGGTAAAACATCTATAAATATATATAAAAATCTATCAAAATTTCTTAAAATTACTCAAAAATTATCCCTGAAATCTCTTTTTTTGTCCATTTTTATTATATATAAGACATAATCCTCAAAATTACAAGACAATTTCCATTTAAGTTTCTGGATATTTACCATTAATTTCCCTCTTTTTTTTCCAACCGTAGTAATTATGGACTCACATGTTGGTGTTGGCTGTGGAGGTCAGCCATTCTCCTGCTAATCCAACGATGTCTAACCCAGTGGACAGCTGGTTGAAGAACCTGGGATGACCTGAGATTATAGAAAATAAAGAGGAGGAAAACAACTTTGAGAATCTGAGAGAAATCATTAAGTCTTAATGAGAGTTACTGATCTATTCTGATTAATCTATCGACTACTGAAACAATCAATCGATTAGTTTTTGTCCAGATCAACAGTTCACAACCCAAAGATCATCAGTTTATTATTATAGAGACTAAAGAAACCAGGAAATAATCAGAGAAGAGAAGCTGGAACCAGAGAATTTACACATTTTCTAATTAAAATTGACTCAATTATCAAAATAGTTGGCAACTAATCAATTAATTGACTAATTGTCGCAGCTCTAGTAGAAATACTACTAATAATATAATAGTTTAGGACAAACTACAGGAATATAACTGGGAATGTATGGGAATAAATGGGAATATGTGAGACTAAATGGGAATATATGGGAATAAAGAGGAATATATGGGAATAAATGGGAATATATGGGAATAAACAGGAATATATGGGAATAAACAGGAATATATGGGAATAAACAGGAATATATGGGTATAAACGGGAATATATGGGAATAAAGAGGAATATATGGGAATAAACAGGAATATATGGGAATAAACAGGAATATATGGGAATAAACAGGAATATATGGGAATAAACAGGAATATATGGGAATAAATGGGAATATATGAGAATAAATGGGAATATATGGGAATAAACAGGAATATATGGGAATAAACAGGAATATATGGGAATAAACAGGAATATATGGGAATAAACAGGAATATATGGGAATAAACAGGAATATATGGGAATAAACGGGAATATATGGGAATAAATGGGAATATATGGGAATAAATAGGAATATATGGAAATAAACAGGAATATATGAAATTAAATGGGAATATATGGGAATAAATGGGAATATATGAGAATAAATGGGAATATATGGGAATATATGAGAACTTCAATCAAATTGTCACCATGACTACTATGAGTGGAATTATCTAATATAATAACATAAATACTAATAAGTAGATATATCTTTATAATCAGCCCTTTGAGAGAAACCAGACCAGTGATGCAGCCCGGGAACAAACTGAGTTTGACTCCCCTGTGTCCCAGCATCAATACGTCGTTATCTAGAACCATTAAACCCTAACGAGGGTCACCTGGATCCCTGCTGGACTCACCTGTCCTCACGCCGTACTTCAGGGTGTCCCTGCAGTCCACCAGGATCTGCTCCAGGGACTCGGGCTGGTCCGACAGCTCCAGGTTGAAGCCCTCCATGCCCTCCAGCAGCTGGTGGGGGTGGTGGAAGTCCAGGACCTTGGTGGAGCGGTCGAAGGTCTTGCAGATGTAGTTGGTGAGGATCTCCACCACCTCCAGCAGGAACTGCATCGTCTGCTCTTCCCCGTTTTTGGCCGGCAACAGATCTGCACAAATAAAACGCGTCCGTTTTAAAAGAGTTGTTTCCTTCTTGGTCAAATTTACAGAGCAAATAGACTTTTAGATGATGTTTAAGTCATGTTTTAATTGTTTGCTTCAAAATAAACTTCCCCAAATGTTCCAGGAACATTGAAATAATGGTTTTATGTCTGAAAATTGATGTTTTTCACATCTGGTGAACATTAACTACTTAATCCCCAGGTCTATTTATCAGTTTTCCTGCTATAAATGATAATAAATGTTGAATATCTCTACAACCACAAAGGTTATTGGACTTAAACCTGGAATTAAATGAAATCTACAACATGTGAGGTGACGACAGAAGAGTCTGAATCTATTTATGTTGCTGTTATAGAGGAAATATAGAGAGAATATTGAGAAAAAAATCTAAAACTGTGTTTTACTACAGATAAAAATACTTAAAACTAGACCAAACTGACCTCAATCAGGAAAAAAACCTGAAATAAGCTAAATTATCTGCAATGCAAAGTTCAAGTTAGAGAAAATAGAGTTAGAAAGTTATAAATATTTGCTACGAAAGTGAGAAACATGAGATAAAAAGTCAAAAATTTGCAAAAAAAAGTCAGAAACATGATTAATAAATGTCTAAAATGATAAAATGTCCAAAATATGAGTTAAATTTTTAAAAGAACTGTTAAAAACATTTTTAAAATGAGATAAAAAGTCAAAAACTTGAGATTATATGTCAGAAAATAGTTAGAATATTGAAAAAAATATCTAAAATAGTGTTTTACTACAGATAAAAATACTTAAAACTAGACTAAACTGACCTAAATCAGGAAAAAACTTGAAATAATCTAAATTATCTGCATGTGAGGTGACTATAGAAGAGTCAGAATCTATTTATGTTGCTGTTATAGAGAAAATAGAGTTAGAATATTGAAAAAAACTTTATTTAAAACTTAAAACAAGACAAAACTGACTATAGAAGAGTCAGAATCTATTTATGTTGCTGTGATAAGAGAAAATAGTTAGAATATTGAAAAAAACTTTATTTAAAACTTAAAACAAGACAAAACTGACTATAGAAGAGTCAGAATCTATTTATGTTGCTGTTATAGAGAAAATAGAGTTAGAATATTGAAAAAAACTTTATTTAAAACTTAAAACAAGACAAAACTGACTATAGAAGAGTCAGAATCTATTTATGTTGCTGTTATAGAGACAATAGAGTTAGAATATTGAAAAAAAACTTTATTTAAAACTTAAAACAAGACAAAACTGACTATAGAAGAGTCAGAATCTATTTATGTTGCTGTTATAGAGAAAATATAATTAGAAAGTTAGAAATATTTGCTAAAAAAGTGAGAAATATGAGATAAAATGTCAAAAATATGAGTTACAATTTTTAAAAAAAGATAAAAAGTAAGAAACATGATGTAAAAAGTCAAAAACCTGAAATAAAATATCAGAAAATTAAAAGAACTTTCAAGTCAAAAATTTGCAAAAAGGTAAAAAAAAAAAAAAAAAAAAAAGATTAATAAATATATAAAATTATAAAATATGATAAAATGAGTTTAAATTCTTAAAGTAAAAAAATATATAATATAATAAATAATTTAAATTATCTGCAATGCACTTACTTAGAAAGTTATAAATATTTGTTAAAAAAGTGAGAAATATGAGATAAAATGTCAAAAATATGAGTTTTTAAAAAAGATAAAAAGTAAGAAACATGAGGTAAAAATCAAAAAATTGCCCCCAAAAGTCAGAAATATGATTAATAAATGTCTAAAATGATAAAAAGTCAAAAACTTGAGATTAAATGTCAGAAAATAGTAGAATATAGT
This sequence comes from Lepturacanthus savala, assembly GCA_030544235.1. Classification (NCBI taxonomy): domain Eukaryota; kingdom Metazoa; phylum Chordata; class Actinopteri; order Scombriformes; family Trichiuridae; genus Lepturacanthus; species Lepturacanthus savala. Next base: position 2,681,673 of record CM060470.1, on the reverse strand, counting down.
TAGAATATTGAAAAGAATATCTAAAATTGTGTTTTACTACAGATAAAAATACTTAAAACTAGACGAAACGGACCTAAATCAGGAATAAAAACTTAAAAATAATTTAAATTATCTACAATGCAAACCTCAATTAGATATATTTATACATATATATATTATACTTTTTAAAATATTTGTTAATAAAGTGAGAAACATGAGATGAAATTGTAAAAATATGAGTTAAAAGTTTTAAAAAATAATAAAAAGTAAGAAACATGAGGTAAAAATCTAAAATTTGCCCCCCAAAAAGTCAGAAACATGTTTAATAAATGTCTAAAATGATAAAAATGTCCACATTTTTTAAAAATTAGATTATCTAATTTAAAAATTAGATAAAAACTCAAATACCTGATTAAATTAGATTCAATTAATTAGATTAAAAAGATTAAATGTGTAGAAAACAAAATCTAAAATTGTGTTTTACTACAGATAAAAATACTTCAAACTGACCTAAATCAGGAAAAAAAACTTAAATAATTTAAATTATCTGCAAAGCAAAGATCAATGATTAATAAGATAAGAGGTCAAAGGTCAATTATTTGTCCATAAAATCCTATAAATCCCACTGAGGATCATTATAGAACATGAAGATTATATTCTGTAAGATGTTTAAAAAGGAGACAATTAAATAATCACACAAACAGATTAAATCTGAATTAAATATATAAATTCCAGCAAAGTTCAATGATTAATAAGAGTTAAAATAAGAGTTGACATAAGTATATAAAGAGTTTATTTCACCATTTTACCTGATGCAACAAAAGGAGCTAAATAATTATGTTTTATCACATAATTCCAACACAAAATGATCAGAAACTGTCATTATTAATCAAAAATATATAACTCTGGAAACAAATAATAAGAAAAATGCTGCAAAATGATCAGTTTTTCATGATTTTACTACTTATAGGTGTAGTTTTTGTTCATTTCACCCAAATTCCAAATAGAAATATTAGCGTTTAGAGCATTTATTTGCAGAAAATGACAAATGCACCTCATATTTACACATAAGAAGAGTTCAGAAATCAATATTTGGTGCAATAACCTTTATTTTAATCCCAGCTTTCATATATCTATATAACCGTCTTTCTAGATTTCTTTCACTGCATCATGTATGATTTATTCAATATAAGACGACATATTTTTACTATTCTGCTTATTTATAACACTGTTTTTATTCCATATTCCTCAATATGTCAATTAAGGCGAACAAAACAACTAGTAGATGGAATAATCTGCCTTTAAACATTCATCCATTGACTTCTTTCTATAGGTTTCTCTTCTTATTTTGAGTTAAAATGCACATTTTTCTGTTTATCAGTTAATTATCGGCTTTTCTAGGTTTATCCTAACACTGTCTTTTCCATAGAAATGTGCTCATTTTGTGCTTTTTATTAAAAAAACTGCATCAGATTGGAATAATCCCTTTAAATATTCATGCATTGACTTCTTTCCATTGGTTTAAATGTGATAAATGTGCACATTTAGTAATTTTATGTGCAAACGTGTAAAAAAAACAGTGGTTTCTCATTTTTTCCCCCCAGAGCACGTGGAGAAAATGCATATTTTGCGTAAAACGTGGCCCCAATTTACCTGATATCAGCTCACATCTACTCTATTAACCCTTTAAATGATGTTTCTTCCAGTAAACCATGATTTCGCATCAGGTGAAGTGATAAATGTTGTTTTTTCTCACCTCTGGCGAACAGGTTGGAGAAGTCGGTCTCGGTGCGTCTGAAGCGCGCGTCTCTGCCGCTGTTATCGCAGGACAGCAGGTTCTTGGCCGCGCGCTCCTTGAAGGAGCTGAGCATCCTGCTCCTCTCCTCCAGGCTGTTGTTCTTCTGCAAAAGTCCTATAGACGATTACAAGGAAGAAGAGGCGTCCGCGGGATGATTACACTCCCTGAACAGGACGAGATGCGCAGCTTCTTATTCTGATTATTGTGGCTGACTGGCTGTTTTGGCCCTATCCTGCACAGAGGGGAATCCTATTTATGGGCGGGAGGCAGCTCGTGTGGGAGGTTGACATCAGCAGCCAAACTCCAGCCAAGCAAAAACAAATGGTTGTCATGTCTCGGCTTTAAATTCCTATTAAAGCGTTTCACTTGGCACAAGCGGCCACGGAGGCGCGTTTGAGTGGGATAATAAAATAAAACACAGAGGAGTAAATCTACTGAAATATCACAACAGAAACAGAAATCTTCTTTAATGCAGCTCAATGTCTGCGCGTAATTTCATGGCCTTAAAGGAACCAGCGGAACGTGTCGGTCAAAAATAATAATACAAAATAAAAAATACGAGAAAATCGTGGCGCGCGTCATGACGCGTGACCATCCGGCGTTAGGGCGGATGTCAGTCTGTCCTTGGTTAGTGTGGCGCGAGGCTGGAAATAAAAAAAAAAGACTCTTAAAGTGGGAAATAGAAAAATCCATCCCCCTCTTTAAATCCCATTAGTTTTGGCATTGACGCGCTGAGATGGTGATTTAACCAATTTAATAATAATCGATATGTTTTGTATTTTAAAATAAAACGACTCTGTGTCTTTATATTAGGCAAATAATATATTTCCCCTAAAAACTCGTCTTTTTATTATTATTATTATTATAACTTACCACATATCTTCATTCCCAATTTTCTCGTACAGCCATGGGCGACTCCACACCAGGCATCATAGCCTGGAATTACATTAAAACAATTAAACCATTAGAAGGCCTCACATAAGCCCTTTTTTATTTTAATCTCGAACAATTGAAAATAAATTGAGCTGAAACTAAAATAGCAGCAGTTGGTGTCTATTTGAGCGTTTTAGGCCCTGGATTCACTCTATTTTCCACATGTGTGTCACCGTTCGTGACCTATAGGCTTCAAATTAATTAGCCGCGTTGGCTCCACGCCAGGATAAAAAATAAAAGGTTTAATTGAGTGGAATAAAAAAAAATGTGCTGCGTTAAAAAAAAAAAAAAAAATGGGAGAATCACCAGACGTGAAGCGGCTGCCTGGTGACAGATAGAGAATTAAGCGTTATCAAGGGCTTCCAGCCACATGGGGGAGGGGGGGGGGGTAAACCAAATACTCCAAAGCGCAATTTAGGGGAGGGAGGAGGAGGAGGAGGAGGAGGAGGAGGAGGAGGTGGGGGGAGCAGTCACCTCCCAAATTTAACCCATGGATCATTAGATAAGTCACTCTTATTCTATTTTCTTGCAACAACTAGATTTTGTTGTATAATTTCTGCATCATAACATGATCCGTAATAATTCAGATAATAGTGGAGGACTCGTGTCAGGACGCGTTTATACACCTGCTGCTTTTTTCTTCCTTTCTTCAGGGCCACATTTAAAACGTGGCCGAATTAAAGCCACTTCAGGGCCATTGAAATCCACTTTACGCTCCAGAAGCAGCAGCCAGAAGCGCAATTAACCAAACCAAGCAGAAAATAATCAAATTAAAAAAAAAAAACTGGGATGCATTAACGCACCAATAGAATGTTTTTTCTCCCAGTTGTTGCAGCATTTTGTGCCGCTGCAGGCTCCTTCTGTTCATTCTGCTGTTAGAGGACAGCAGCGTCCGTCTGACGCGCGTTTTTCTGCGTCTGAGCCGCCGCCGCCGCCGTGATTTGTGGCGGAGGAAGCTTCTCAAATGGCAGCGAATTCTCTCTCTCTCTTTTTTTTCTCCTCCTCCTCCTCCCTCCTTTTTTTTACCCCCCAATGGAAATGATTGATGGCGTAGCCCACAAAGTAAATAGCGCACGTGAAACAGCGTTTAATCCGTGATGGACCTACTTGAGCCCGGTGGTCGTAAATTTGTCGAGTTGGGATCCGGTTCGCCGCCGCCGGTGGTGTTGGTGTTGGAGGAGGAGCAGGAGGAGGAGGAGGAGGTGGTGGTGGGTGCAGACGCCGCCATCACTCCCGAGACCCTGAGCCAAAGTCTTCACCTCCAAAAAAGCCTGGTCACTTTTCTCCCTCTCGCTTTTTTTGTCTCTCTCTCTTTTTCCCTCTCTCTCTCTTTTTATTCTCCGTTTCTACGGATCCAAGGTGACAGACAGACAGAATCCACAGGAATGTTTCAGCCTCAACTTGGAGGCGACAAGGACGCAACTTGAGGTTCAATTAATTAATTAAATAAATCGCTAATTGGAGGCGTTGGAATATCCAGCCTCACATCTGGATCATTAACAGCTTCAATCAGAAATATCATTAATTGTCCATTTGATAAGAAAAAAACAGAACAAATGCAAATAAAAGTCTAGATTATAATTATTCGACTCCTTGAAATTAATAATTTGGATTAAATGGTGATAAAATGGGCAGAAACTATGATAAATATCAATTGAAGGTGATTGTTGCGCAGACGACGCTCAGCTTTTTGATTTAAAGCATCAAAGCGGCTATTAAATGATAAATAAGATGCAGAATTATTGGATATATTCAACAGAAAGTAAATATATTCACTCAAATTTCCTGCTGAGTAAAAAAAAACCTTTTAAAAACACCTGTTAGAGCATCTTCATGACATTAAAGAAGAAGAGTTTGGAATAAAGATGAACTCACCGTGAAAATGCGTCCAGGTGAACAGGTGCAATCCACACACACACACACACACACACACGAATATAAAGAAATAGGTGGAAAAAAAGAGGAAAGTGCAGCAGATTAAGTCCTGGAGGAGAACACAAGCCGCTCCCGGACGCAGCAGCGGCTCCTCCGCTGTGATCCCATCACAACAAGGTCACCTTGCTTTTTGTTGGACTGATTTTCTGACATTTAACGCAGCCTCGTCCCGAGTTTATTGTCATTGCGCACGAAAACGAGCGGGTGGCGCACGGTGCGCTGCGTCTGGTGCGGCGCGCAGCCGGCAAACCCGCAGCCTGATCCGGCCTCAAGTGGCACTTTTTTATTTATTTTAGGAGGAAGAGGAGGAGGAGGAAGAGGAGGAGGAAGAGGAGGAAGAGGAGGAATTGTCTTTAAAAAATCTGGTTTAAATCCCGGTCACGAACATAGAAGTTTGGAGGAGGAGCAGAATCTGCTGGAAAAAACAAAGAGGACACAGGCAGCTCCTCCAGTTGTTGGGATTTATATATTTATTTATGTCACGCACGCGCACGCGCGCACGCATCCAATCACACGAATGATTTGCCGTCTCGCTCGTGGACGGAGATCAATAAACACGCCGCCGCCGCCGGATTTACGCGTCGCGCACCTGTCGCCGTAAACGTCGGTGCCGTGGTTCGTCTCTGTGACGCGCGCGCGCGCACGCCGGGCGCGGGTGAATGAAGCGGTGAAGATGTGAAAGTACAGACTCATGACATCATGACACCGGCGGAGGACGGACGGGCTGAAAAAAGACGCCGCCAGGTGGCAGTGAAGCACCGGGAATGAAGGAAGTCACCCCGAATCCTGCAGGACGAACCGGGACACACACACACACACACACACACACACACACACCATGGAGCTAATTATACACACAGCCGTTAATCTGGGGTCACTGGGACACACACACACACACACATAAAGGTGATGGAAACAGTCACGTGCTGTGATGTCACGTTGACATTAAAGACAAACTGAGGATAATAAACATTCAGTGTGTGTCGGACAGTTCCTCAGGATCAGGGTTAGATGGATAAAGAATAAAAAATAAATAATGATAGAACGAGCCAATAAAATAAAAAATACAAGAAAATATAGAAAATAAACAGTAAATTCAGATTAAAAGTAAATTGATAGTGTTTTTATCACTGGTTTGGTTTATTTTGGATGGATGAGGGATTATAAAGGAATATATAATGTGTTGTTTCTGTTTTATAAACTGCAAAAACATTCCAATAAACAGAAAAAATAAATTAAAAATTTAAAAAGTAAAAATAAAAAGTAAAAATTAAAAAATACAAGATAAACATTAAAAATGAAAAAAAATAAATAAAAATTGAAAATATTAAATAGAACAATTTCAAAATAAAAATAAAAAGTAAAAATAAAAATAATATTTAAAAAATAAATACAAATTTAAAAAAGTCAAAATTAAAAAATACAAATTGAACAATTTCAAAATAAAAATAAGAAGTAAAAATAAAAAAAATACAAAAAATAAATACAAATTTAAAAAGGTAAAAATAAAAACAAAAAATTAAAAAATGCCAAATAAACATTGTAAATTAAAACAAATAAAAATTGAAAATATTAAATAGAACAATTTCAAAATAAAAATAAAAAGTAAAAATAAAAATAATATTTAAAAAATAAATACAAATTTAAAAAAGTCAAAATTAAAAATACAAATTGAAAATATTAAATAGAACAATTTCAAAATAAAAATAAAAAGTAAAAATAACAATAATATTTAAAAAATAAATACAAATTTAAAAAAGTCAAAATTAAAAAATACAAATTGAACAATTTCAAAATAAAAATAAGAAGTAAAAATAAAAAAATACAAAAAATAAATACAAATTTAAAAAGGTAAAAATAAAAAATTAAAAAATACCAAATAAACATTGTAAATTAAAACAAATAAAAAATAAAAATTGAAAATATTAAATAGAACAATTTCAAAATAAAAATAAAAAGTAAAAATAATATTTAAAAAATAAATACAAATTTTAAAAAGTCAAAATTAAAAAATACAAATTGAAAATATTAAATAGAACAATTTCAAAATAAAAATAAAAAGTAAAAATAAAAATAATATTTAAAAAATAAATACAAATTTAAAAAAGTCAAAATTAAAAAATACAAATTGAAAATATTAAATAGAACAATTTCAAAATAAAAATAAAAAGTAAAAATAAAAATAATATTTAAAAAATAAATACAAATTTAAAAAAGTCAAAATTAAAAAAATACAAATTGAACAATTTCAAAATAAAAATAAGAAGTAAAAATAAAAAAATACAAAAAATAAATACAAATTTAAAAAGGTAAAAATAAAAACAAAAAATTAAAAAATGCCAAATAAACATTGTAAATTAAAACAAATAAAAAATAAAAATTGAAAATATTAAATAGAACAATTTCAAAATAAAAATAAAAAGTAAAAATAAAAAAATATTTAAAAAAATACAAAATAAACATTGAAAATTAAAATAAATAAAAAATAAATTGAAAATATTAAATAAAACAATTTCAACATAAAAATAAAAATAAATAAAAATTTGAAAAAAGTAAAAATAAAAATTAATATTAAAAAAAACAAAATAAACATTGTAAATTAAAACAAATAAAAAATAAAAATAGAAAATATTAAATAGAACAATTTCCTTAAAAGTGATTGTTAAACTATTATAATCCACTCTATAATAAATTGTAATCCAATTAAGATAGATAGATAACGATATTTTAAGGAGTTTGTTTTAAATTCTCCTAAACTTTGAGAAATTCTCAAAAAAATACAGTTCTTGTTTGAAATGTAATATATTATATAACACAGGAAAGAAGTAAAAACAGTAGAGATTAACAGTGAAGAAGTCAAAATCTATTAATGTCTTTTATATATATATTTTGTGCATTGGATTTCAAAATAAAAGTCCAAAAAATAAGTCCAAGTTAATTTTTGGGTATTTTGTATTTATGTAATGTAATTTCTTTTTATTCATGTGTTTGTATTATATAACACAGACAAGAAGGACAAACTTTTATTTTGTTAATGTGTTTTACATTATTTGTGCATTGGTTTTCAAAATAAAAGTCCAAAATATAAGTCAATATTTTAGAATCTTTGGTCCCTACTGTACTATATTACGCTTTCCTTTTATATATTTGGAAATAAAATTAGTATAAAATCTATAAAACAGTGAAATTGATCTACTTGATCCTAGAATCAATCCTGACAGGATCAATAACTCTATCAATACTGTATTAAGCTATATTTGAACATATATAACTCTACTGTTTTATCTTATATTGTAATTTTAATAATTAAACTAATTGTCACACAGTGAACTGCAGGTTTCTGGTCAATTCTCTATTTTGCTCGTTTGCTGATCGATCAATAAACATCACAGCTAATCAATACCTCCTCGTCACATGACGTGTTTTTATGTCTGAGTCCTTTATGTTATAAAGCTGCAGGAGGAAACACACACTGGTTTATTCTCTGTGTTAATGTCTCAGTAGCAAAGGATTAAAGAAATCAACCAAAGAGGAAACAGGATTCAGCTGCTGCAGCTTCACAGTCTCCACAAGATGGAGTCTGGTCCTAAAGGAGAGAGAGAAAGATGATGATGATGATGATGGTGATGAAGATGGTGATGAAGATGATGATGATGATGATGAAGATGGTGATGAAGATGGTGATGAAGATGATGATGATGATGATGAAGATGGTGATGAAGATGATGATGATGATGATGATGAAGATGATGATGATGATGATGATGAAGATGATGATGAAGATGATGATGAAGATGATGATGATGAAGATGATGATGATGAAGATGATGATAAAGATGATGATGATGATGATGATGAAGATGATGATGAAGATGGTGATGAAGATGATGATAAAGATGATGAAGATGAAGATGATGATGATGATGAAGATGATGAAGATGATGATAAAGATGATGAAGATGATGATGATGATAAAGATGATGAAGATGAAGAAGATGATGAAGATGATGATGATGATGATAAAGATGATGAAGATGATGATGAAGATGATGAAGAAGATGATGATGATGAAGATGGTGATGATGAAGATGAAGAAGATGATGATGATGAAGATGATGATGATGATGATGATGAAGATGATGATGATGAAGATGAAGAAGATGATGATGATGATGAAGATGATGGTGTTGATGATGATGATGAAAATGATGATGATGATGAAGAAGATGATGATGATGAAGATGATGGTGTTGATGATGATGATGATGATGATGATGAAGATGATGAAGATGATGATGATGATGATGAAGAAGATGATGATGATGATGAAGATGATGATGATGAAGAAGATGATGAAGATGGTGATGAAAATGATGATGATGATGAAGATGATGATGATGATGATGATGATGATGATGATGAAAATGGTGATGATGATGAAGAAGATGATGAAGATGATGATGAAGATGATGAAGATGATGAAGAAAATGATGAAGATGATGATGATGAAGATGATGATGATGATGATGATGAAGATGATGATGATGAAGATGATGATAATAATAATTTCTGTGGTTCTGATTATTAGAACTGATGAATTAGACTGAAACTTCCTGTTTTCCAGAGTCAAAGTGACTTCAATGTTCCTTCAATGTTCCTTCTTTGTTCCTTCCTTCCTTCCTTCCTTCCTTCCTTCCTTCCTTCCTTCCTCCATTCCTCCCTCCACTCTTCTTCACTTTCTCTCTTTCCTCCCTCTCATCCTCCCTTCCTTCATTCCTTCCTTCTTCCCTCCCTTCTTTCTTTCCTTCCTCCTTTTTTTCTTCTTTTTTCCTTCCTTCCTCCCTTCCATACTAAACCTGAGGAACAGGCTCAGCCTGTCACACAGTGTCTCACTGATGTCACTGGTATTTTATCTGGAAAACTTTTCATGTTTGACTCAAGAGACATGAGTCTGAACCTGAGTCACAATACAAGTCAATAGGAAGGAAGGAAGAATGGAAGGAAGCAAGGAAGGAAGGAAGGGTCCTCCCTTCCTTCCTTGAGAGAGGAGGAAGGAAGGAAAAGGGTGAGGGAGGAATAGGAGAAAGGGAAGAAGAGGAGAGGAAGAAAGGAAGGAAGGGACAAACGAAACAATTGAGGAAGGAAGGAAGGAAGGAAGGAAGGAAGGAAGGAAGGAAGGAAGGAAGGAAGGAACATCTTCCCCAACACAACTGTGGATAGCAGCACTGTGTACAATAAAATAGTACAATAAAAACTGATTATTATGTAGTTTAAATTATATTATGTTGCAAGAATGTTCCAGTAATGTTCCAGAAATATTTCAGGAATGTTCTAAGAAATCTACAGGAATATTCCAGGAATGTTCCTGGAATGTTCCAGAAATAATTCAGGAATTTTCTAAGGATCTTACAGGAATATTCTAGTATTGTTTCAGGAATATTCCAGGAATGTTCCGGTAATGTTCCAGTAATGTTCCAGAAATAATTCAGGAATTTTCTAAGAATCTTACAGGAATATTCTAGTATTGTTTCAGGAATATTCCAAGAATCTTAGAGGAATATTCCAGTATTGTTTCAGGAATATTTCAGTAATATGTCAGGATTATTCCAGGAATGTTATAGAAATGTTTCAGGAATATTCCAGGAACGTTTCAGTAATATTCCAGGAATGTTCCTGGAATATTCCAGGAATATTCCAGTATTATTCCAGGAATATTCCAGGAATGTTCCAGAAATGTTTCAGGAATATTCCAGGAATATTCCAGGAATGTTTCAGTAATATTCCAGGAATATTCCAGGAATATTCCAGGAATAAACCTCCTCACCATTACCACGGTAGATGACATCAGTGTAGTTTATGTTTCCAATAAAACCAGATAATTCTCCGGTTTAAATGATGATGTTATAGTGGAATAAATGACACAGACATCCAGCAGCATAGTTTAAACTGATCTAACACATGAATCAACGCTGTGATGTTGAGTTTCTTCCGTCGGAATCTTTGGGATGAAAAAGGGTCAAGGACAGAATGCAAACAAGGTGGAGGAATAAAACCTCGTCCTCGGAGAGAAGCTGCATCAAACACTCGCTCTTATCTGCATCTAAACATATTTATGAATTCAATAAAGAGATGGAAATCAGTCATGGAGGAAATCACACGTCTTAATTACGTTTTAATCACTGTGTACTGATGTTTAAAACATGGAGCCAGCGTGAGTTTGACCCTTCACACAAAACTAAATCTCCTTCCAAGAGTCGCCACTTGAATCAGAACCGGCATGAAATTCCCTCTTCATTCACTTTTATACGTCCAGATATAAGTCAAAGTTAGAATCCAATTTAACGATTTCCATGCTTTAAATACCCGATACCCGCTCTTTTTGTTCCCTCCCCTTCTTAAAAGCCAATTAAAATATGCAAAAGTACAATCCTTTAATTTTCTCATAAAAATGTAAATCACTTTTAAATGGCTCGTTACAATCAGGAATTCTTTAACGAGGGAATATAAATCGTCATGTCGACATGAAATGATAAAGCAGTGACATCCAGTTAAAATAATCCACCTACACTGAATAAAGTGAAGATCACTGGATGCATTTGATCATTTTAAAACAATGTGTGTTGCTGGTACAGGTGTAAAATAATGAGTTTAATGCAGGAAAATTCATCTACTATGAAGGAAAAGCAGTAATTATGTATTAATCACTGCATCGATGTCAGATTTAAACCTCCCTCTCGTTATAATAACAACGTTTTATCCAACTCGACTTGGTTCAGTTCAGTTTCACTGACTCAGCAGATTCTACTTCTCTGTTTTTAAAGCTGAGACTGATTCAGTTTCATCAGTGAGTCGACATGAGACGGATCAGAGATCTGATGATTCTGCTGCTGCTGCACAACACTATGTATGTATATATATATATATATATATATATATATATATATATATATATATATATATATATATATAGACTACCAGAATACTGTATATAGATTATACAGACTGGTGTGTACACTATCTATATATCTATATATATATATATAAACAGTCTGTATAGACTGTATATGATATATATAGTCTATGTATAGTCAGTCTATATATAATAGTCGGACATAAAGACTAGTGTATACAGTATATACAACAGTCTGTATATATATATATATATATATATATATATATACAGCCGTATAATACAGTAGTCTGTATATAGAATATTCAGAAGTCTGTATATATATTATATGCAGACTGTTTTATATACAAATATAAATCCCATATCATATACAAACTATGTATATATATATATGTATATATATATATATATATATATATATATATATATATATATATATATATATATATATATATATATACAGACTACTACTCTATCATACACAAACTGATGTATATACTATACTATATATACAGTCTGTATATAATAGAGTGTATATAGTATATTCATAATATATAATGTATATATTATATATGCAGTCTGTGTATATATAATATATACAGACTGGTGTATATACTATATACACCAGTCTGTATATCCATATACAGTCTATACAGACTGTTTATACTATATACAATATATATATATATATATATATATATATATATATATATATATATATATATATATATATATATAGTGTACATACTACATTATATACAGTCTAATACAGTCAAATGCACTGTATATATACTATATAAAGACTACTGTATATACTATATGCTTACTATATATATATATATATATATATATATATATATATATATATACTGTATATTCTGTATGTTTGTGCGTCTGCATTTTATCAGTTTTATCAATAGTAAAAATGGTGATAATGGTGTTTTTTGATGTAGTGTTATATATATTTATATATATTTATTATATATTTTATGGTTAGTGGAATGAAAAATAAAACCTTTCAGGAAGCAACAAAACACAACACTATATACTATAACTATGATTTAGTTACTGATCATTGTCTTTAAATTGGATCGCATTGATGATGAGGATCATTTCCAGCTGAAGCTGCAGGATTTTATATGTCACTAATCTGAGGAAAAGATAAATATAGTCAGATCTTTACCTTCTACTGCAGCAACGTGACAGATCCAGAAGAAAAACCTGCAGAAAACATCAGGAAGAGAAAAGATGAGACACCTGGTTAAGAGAATTAACCTCAACACTCGTTTTATCCATTAACTTTAAGCCTGAGAAGCTGTTGCACTGCTGAATGAATAAATCTGCATAATTAAAGGTTCTGGAATTTCTAATGAGGGAGAAGGAGGAGATGTAATTTTAGGAATTTAAAGTGGTTCTTGTATAAAATAAATAAAACATATTTCACACATATTTAAGTGTCATTATACGTCTACATACATGTACAGAAAAGATATTTAAAGGTCATATTTTTATATTTTTATCAGGCTGTTTTAAATCCAATTAATATTAACGAGCTTCTCCTTTAATTGGCTGATTTTAATGAATGATGGGTGGGCGGAGCCTGTATATTTGTGACATCACAATTTCTGAAAAAAAAACTCTGTAGAATGAGAAGTTTAAAACACGTTAACAAATGCACCTTTCTACCATATGCTAATTAGAGGAGCGCCTCATGAATATTAATGAGACCACGCATAAATTTACTTAATGACATCACAACTTCAATTAAAATCAATACAAATCTATTTTATCAATCGGCTTCTTCATTAATGTGATCTACTAGTTTTTTAAAAATATATTTTATGTTTTTGCTCTGAAGTGGGCGGGGCATAGTGGTGCTATTGTGGCTGTCAATCAAATCTAAACTCCGCCCACATAGAGTTTTAGTATTTTATTAACCTGAGATTGTTCTATAATGATCCTCAGTGTGATTTCTATGATTTTATGGACAAATAATTGACCTTTGACCTCTTATCTTATTGGATTGAACTTTTTATTGCAGATAATTGAGATTATTTAAAGTTTTTTTCCTGATTTGGGTCAGTTTGGTCTTGTTTTAAGTTTTAAATAAAGTATTTTTAAGTTTAATTTTAGACCTTTTGCAATATTCTAACAATATTTTTTAAAGAAAATTACTCGTTTTCTTAAAACTAGACCAAATTAACTAAGAGAGGAAAATATCTTTCCTCTATTTGGCTCAGTTTGGTCTTGAAATAAAAAATAAAATTAAAATTAAATTGACTAAAATCAAGAAAAAAAATCTAAAAATCAATAATAAAAATAAGATAAATTATCTGCTATTGGAATAGAAAATTTCTTTCTATGATTTTATGATCAAATAATTGACCTTTGACCTCTTATCTTATTAATCAGTGAACTTTTCATTGCAGATAATTTAGATTATTTCAAGTTTTTTCCTTATTTGGGTCAGTTTTGTCTTTTTTTAAGTTTTAAATAAAGTATTTTTAAATATATATCTGATACAAGCAAAAACTGAAATCTTTACAAGTGAAAATATCTTGTTTTTGGTCCAATTAGTCTAATATTGAGTCGAATTATCTTATTCTACTGGCAGATAAATTAGATTATTTCAAGTTTTTTTAAATAAAGTATTTTTATCTATACTTGTTTTGTAATATTCTAACTATATTTGTTCTATAACAGCAACATAAATAGATTCTGACTCTATAGTCAGTTTTGTCTTGTTTTAAATAAAGTTTTTTTTTAATATTCTAACTCTATTAACTCTATAACATCAACATAAATAGATTCTGACTCTTCTATAGTCAGTTTTGTCTTGTTTTAAATAAAGTTTTTTTTAAATGTTCTAAATATATTTGTTCTATAACATCAACATAAATAGATTCCGACTCTTCTATAGTCAGTTTTGTCTTGTTTTAAGTTTTAAATAAAGTTTTTTTTCACAATATTCTAACTCTATTGTCTCTATAACAGCAACATAAATAGATTCTGACTCTTCTATAGTCAGTTTGGTCTTGTTTAAGTTTTAAATAAAGTTTTTTTTTTAATATTCTAACTATATTTTCTCTATAACAGCAACATAAATAGATTCTGACTCTTCTGTAGTCACCTCACATGTTGTAGATTTATTTAATTCCAGGTTTAAGTCCAATAACCTTTGTTTTTGTAGAGATATTCAACATTTATTATCATTTATAGCAGGAAAACAAGGATAATTAGTAGCTTTAACTCTTACTGCTGCAGTAAAATACAGATAAATGCTCCATATTCTCATCTTCTCCCCACTGTGATATATGAAATCCAGTGTATAAAGGCTGGTGCGTGTGCCTCGGCTGCAGATTTGCAGCAGATTTTGCAGCAGGGTGTAAGTCTCCTGTGTTTCCAGCAGCAGAGATGTTGACAGCAGGGATTTGATTCATGCTTCTGCTTGTCACTCATTTTATTTCCAAATCCAAAGCTACACAGAGAAGCAGGATCACGATGAAAGAGTCTGTCTAAGCCCACAGCACCACTCTCACCAGAGCAGTTTTTACATTTTTAAAGGTCTAAAACCTTTATTTATACAATGTGAAGTTCAAACATGGCGGTTAACATCTGAATAAGACGTCTAAGACAGAAATATAACAAGTAAACTCTACTTTCAGCATCTATTATCACCAGAAATAGTTATTTAACCACTTAAACCCCAGGTCTGTTTATCAGTTTTGCTGCTATAAATGATAATAAACGTAATAATAAAGGTTATTGGACTTAAACCTGGAATTAAATAAATCTACAACATGTGAGGTGACTACAGAAGAGTCAGAATCTATTTATGTTGCTGTTATAGAGACAATAGAGTTAGAATATTAAAAAAAACTTTATTTAAAACTTAAAACAAGACAAAACTGACTATAGAAGAGTCAGAATCTATTTATGTTGATGTTATAGAGAAAATAATTAGAATATTTAAAAAACTTCATTTAAAACTTAAAACAAGACAAAACTGACTATAGAAGAGTCAGAATCTATTTATGTTGCTGTTATAAAACAAATATAAGTATAATATTACAAAAAAGTATTAAAAAACTTGAAATAATCTAATTTATCTGCCAGTAGAATAAGATAATTCTACTCTATATTAGACTAATTGGATGAAAAACAAGATATTTTCACTTGTAAAGATTTCAGTTTTTGCTTAGTATCAGATATATATTTAAAAAATACTTTATTTAAAACTTAAAACAAGACAAAACTGACCCAAATAAGGAAAAAACTTGAAATAATCTAATTTATCTGCCAGTAGAATAAGATAATTCTACTCTATATTAGACTAATTGGATGAAAAACAAGATATTTTCACTTGTAAAGATTTCAGTTTTTGCTTAGTATCAGATATATATTTAAAAAATACTTTATTTAAAACTTAAAACAAGACAAAACTGACCCAAATAAGGAAAAAACTTGAAATAATCTAATTTATCTGCCAGTGGAATAAGATAATTGGACTAAAAACAAGATATTTTCACTTATTATCAGATATTTTGTCTTTTTATTCAACATTATCTTTATTTACAATTAGTCAAATATTTAATTCATGTCATTTTGTTCTGATTTGTGTCAATTTTGTCTTTACTTTATACTTTATTTAAAACTTAAAACAAGACAAAACTGACCCAAATCAAGAAATAATCAAAATTATCTGCAATGCGAAGTTCAATCTAATAAAATAAAGAGTTCAAAGGTCAATTATTTGTCCATAAAATCATAGAAATCACATTAATTTAAGAGTTAATTAAATATCTAAATAGTCTCTACTACTGATATTATAATGATGTGGATATTGATGATATATATTGATGCTGTAACAGTAAAATTGTTTTACTACAGATAAATAAAACTTTATTTAGTGTATTTATCATTATAAGCAGTTTATATACAGATAATAACTTTTTATAATGTGCTATAAGGAATTTGGCCTCAAAACTTCTCTTATTAATCATCTGCAAACAGTTAATAAATGATTATTAAGGCAGAATAACAGCAGTTCCATCGTATTTACTGATATATAATTAAATATATGGACAAATCCTGTTTATACACGTACTCAAAGCTCATAAATCAGCATTTTAGCAAAGATAAAATCCACTTACCGTGTATGTAGCTTCTGGAACTTCTGTAGATGTTTTTATTTGTCAAACAAAAGCAAATAAATAATAAATAAAATGCTGTTTTTCAGTTAAACACTGTGCCTCCTACAGAGTTAGAGAATAGCGACTCAAGTGTTGGACAATGGAGCCAAATCGGAGTTTAAAAAGCCCCTAAAAAGCCTTTTGTTGGGGGAATTCAACACATCCGTCATTTTATAATAGGATCATAAAATATGTGGATAAAGACTTCGCAGCATCGAGTGAAGTGGTCACATCTCAATTACAGCTTTACGCCGTCTGGTAATATTCATGCAGATTCTTCCCTCTCGGGATTTTTCGGTAAAACTGGATAAAAATGTCAGAGAATCGAGCTCAAAGCAGCAGATTCTCACCCCAGTTCTGCACATGCATGAACTATATTCAACATGAAACATGTCAAAACTGATCCAAACGCTGCACAGTAGCATAAATATAGGAGATTGCACAAAAAAAATCAAGTTTTAACCTTAAATAAATGTATTTAAATGTGTATTTAGGTGTTAAATCCTTTACAATTTGCTCCTCAGGATTGATATTATAATTGAATTTTAATTAATTTTCATGGTTTGACTTTAAAATCACGTATTTTGCACCAGATGAAGCATGTTGCATCGACCCAAATCAGGAAAAAGAATGAAATAATCAGAATTATCTGCAATGCAAAGCTCTAAGAGGTCAAAGGTCAATTATTAGTCCATAGAAAACACACTGAGGATCATTCCAGAACATGAAGAATATATAATAATATATAATATAATACATTTCTACCTTAAAGTCATCGGAATTATTATTTAAACTAAACTTTCTGGCTGTTTCTGCATTAAAAAGACACAAAATAAACAATTTGAGGCGACGCCTTCGTCTTTCTTTCTACAGCGTTTAGAGGAAAAAGTTCTCGTGTGAATCTGAAATAATCGCTGACATGAATCAGGAGCATTTTTTTTTTGTTTTTTACAAAAGGGGGCGCTGTCGAGGCAGAAAAGTGACGGAGGATGTTTCATCCTGATGTTTCCAGAGGTTTCAACATCAGGAAAAACAAGCGGCCAGCGAACAGGTTTCTCTCTGCATCACAACTCAGAACACCTTTAAAATCGTGGGAAAACACACACACACACACACACACACACACACACACACACACACACACACACACACACACACACAGGATCGCGGCGTGCCAAAGTGCCTTTGAGCAAGTTGCCGCTTCACAGAAACTTCTGTGATGTCACAAAATCCATGTTGTTCCTATTCTTTTGATGAAAAATGTCCTGTTTTTCGCTGCCGTTGCATCTTATTTTGTCACTTTTATGAAATAAATCCAGTAAATTCTCTTATTTCGTTTTATTCAAGCTGAGTTTTTGCATCTTTAAACCTATAAAAACTCTCAACTTGTAATTTAATCTGCAGTAAAACATGTTTTGGCCACTTTTTTTTACTCGTTCGGCGGCAAAATGTCATTCTCACACAGCAGTTTCTCACATGAAAAGCTTTGTTTTTGCACATTTTCTGTGATTTTCCATCATAAAACTCAACTTCACTGTTTAAACATGCAATTTGGCTTTTGTTAGTACAAAACAATAAAAAAGCTTTGAAATACGCTGAAGTTTTTAAACATGTTAGTTTGACAACTTCCACAGACAGAAAACCTCTGCATATAAAAGCTGCTGCCTGATTTAAATAAATTAAATGTGAGATGAGGAAAATGTTATATTCTTTATTCTCAACACAGTATTTGGGTCATATCAACAATAGCAGATCTTTTTAAGAGCATGCTGTTTAAAAACACCCCATTAAAGGAGCAAAAAACGGACACTTTCATTCAACAAAAGCTATTAAATATAATTTACAGGGGAGTGAAATCTTCCACCGAAGACAAAAATGATCAAAAACACAAGCTGAGAAACTTGTTTTCCTTGATATGATAATGATATATAGACAGTGAATCCCCCAAAAAAGAAAAAGCTGGAAAAACTTTCTCTCCAAAACGAACTCATGGAACTTTACGCGCACACACACACACACACACACACACACACACACACACACACACACACACACACACGGAAATGTGCTGCGTTGGTTAGTAAAGAGAATTAAAGGAAATAAGGAAACGCAGCTCAACTATTGCACTATATCTGGTTCTAGTGGCGCGTGGCTACAGGAGGCTCCTCGTGTCCTCGCGCTTCACATGATCGAGCGTCTTTTCGTGGCACTTGCTCTTTTTGTTCTGGTGCGTCTTCACGTGCTTGGCCAGGTGGTCGCTGCGCATGAACCTCTTGCAGCAGTCCGGGCACACGAAGCGCTTCTCCCCGGTGTGAGTCCTCAGGTGTCTCTGCAGCTCGTCCGACCTGGTGAAGCTCTTGCCGCAGAACAGCCAGTTGCACACGAACGGCCGCTCCCCGCTGTGCCAGCGCAGGTGCGCCTTCAGGTGCGACGTCTTGCCGTACACCTTCCCGCAGCCCGGTATGTGGCATATGTGCTGCTTCTTCTTCCCGGGCTCGTCCCCCGCCGTGGAGGACTGGCAGTTCGGGCACCGGCACCGCCTGCACCGCCGCGCCGTGGCCAGCGGCGACTTGGTGTGCAGCAGCGCCGCGATCTGCGTCTGGTATTGCGCAAAGTCCGTGTGTCCCAGCACCAGCCCGCGCTGCAGCTGGAAGCGGTGCGCCGCGGCGGCGGCGTGGTGGTGGTGGTGGTTCCCCTGCTGCAGGCTCCACCACGGGATCTCCTCGGCGGGGTTCGGGGACAACTGTCTCTGCTGCTGCTGGTGGTGCGGGTGATGGTGCGGGTGGTGCACGAGGCCCGAGGGTCCCGTCACGAAAGTTGGCATCGCGGGCGGAATCTGCGCCGGCGCCGCGTAACTGACGGCGGGCACGTAGGTGGGGGTGCAGGTGGACTGCAGCGACTGCATGGAGCAGGGCAGCATCTTCACCGGGGAGAAGTCATAGGGGTACGCCGGGTCCGCTGGGGGGGTCAGGGGCAGCTCGTGGTGCGCGCCGAAGGACGTCTGGATGTGCGCGGAGAGCTGCGGTTTGGAGGATAGTCCGAAAGGAGACGAGCCGCCGCCGGAGCCGCCGCCGCCGCCGCAGCCCAGGCCGCCCTGGTGGTTCCCCTCGTTAGTCCACGGGTGAAACAGGCGCGACGGGGACCCCAGAGCGGCGGGGTCGTACGGGACCTGCAGGAAATCCGCCGGCCCGGATCCGTGGTGGTGCCCGATCCGGTTACAAGTGGCCGCCAGGAGCGCGAGCGGAGAGTGTTTACAGTTCTCAGGAGAGGAGTTGGGAGTCCGGTCCTGGAAAAGCGGCACAAACATCGTTGTTGTTTCTACATTACAATCAATAATCGATCAATTACAGCAGGATCCGCGATATTAATAGTTTATAAAATCCCAGAATCCTCATGACATTCCAAAAAAAAAAGAAAAGGGAAGAAAAAAGTTCATTTACGCGCAAACAATCGACGCCACTAAATCAATCAGATTTTTTTCTTTTTCTTACTGAACTCGGTGAAGTTACGGTAAAAGTCGCCAGAAGTGAAGAGAGAAAAGTTGCGCACAAACCTGCAGAAAAGCCTGAAGTGTCTCATTCCGCAGAACAGCCACCGCTGCTGCCATGGTTCACGTCCTCCGTGGAAACGAGTCGGAATAAAATAGTTTACAGGAGCGCAGCATTCAGTAAATACTTGACAAAAACCCGCATGTGTATATTTAAAAATGAAAAAAGCAGCAGAAGGAGGCGAGTGGAGCAGCTCCGCGGTGCCTCCTCTCTCCCTGATATCCTCGGACTATCTGAAGAGTGAGGGATCACTTCTTAGAATTTGATAAGGACTTTGGTGGGCCGCCAGCCAGTCAGAAATAAGATTTATTACTTTGAAGTTCGCCGCTGCCCAATCATCAAAGAATAGCGGCTCTTTGAGAGAGGAAAGCAAATCCTTTGAATCCACAAAGCTCCTATGGTGTGTTTGTTGGTCTGGATAAAGGAGCTGATTATTAGGGGGGATGGGAAGGGAGGAGATAAAGGCGGGACAATTAATGAAGTAATCACTATGTGGGAAATGTATATACACAAATAATTGGATTTTCTTGATCAAAGACCCCCACGCCGCCTGGAGACCCCGGCATTGGATGCTGTAGTCATCTGATCCTCTTTTTGTAATTAAGGATTTGTAGCAGAAACCCTGTGTGACAATGTGACATTGTTATCTCTGGAGATCTCCAAGAGCGACGCCTGGCTGTTTGATGGAAGAATAAAGACGGAAAAAAAAAAAAAGCAAAATCAAGTGACTCAACACAAACTTCTCATCTCTTAAGAATCTCTTACATTTCTAATTTGAATTATACGTCTCTGTTGTGGCTTTGAACTGCGGAGACAGCATTAAACTCTTAATTATGTCCTCTGACTCACTCATTTGTTGTTTTTTGATCAGAATAAACTCCAAATTGAGGTTTTTTTTGCTTTTTTTGGGGAAAATAAAGTGATCAGCATCTCCAAACACAACATTTTTCTCCTCCCTGAATAAAAGCAGCTTCCATAAGATAATATCCAAACTTTTTTTGGGGTGTTTTTTTACGCAGCTGCATAAATGGAAGTTGTAGTTTTCTATATCAACTCTCTGATCTTTATCTGGCTCTCCCTGCAGAAACAATCACTGTCCTCTCCACTAGTTTGGAGCGGCAGATTTTGAATTAGATCTGTTCCTTTGAAGGGATTAATGTTCCCAGTCCTCTCCCACGGCTTTACACACAGTCATGAGGGAAAGGGGGGAGTCCTGCTGGGCTGAACTGGAGCCATAAAACTACAAAAAAAAGGAAAGAAGAAGAAGAAGAATCTGGCTACAGGAGCGGTGGAGTCACTCTGGTGACTGATAAAACGCTGCTGGAGATTAACCTTGTTTACATCCAGTTAAAGTAAAGCAGCTGTTTGCTGCTGGAGCTGCTACAGGAGACGTTAATATAAATATGTGTAACAGGAAAGTGTGTGTGTGTCAGCATGTTTAGAAGGAGATTTTTACATGATTTTACACTTTATATATAATAGAAGACTAAAAAATAGCCTTAGAAATAAGTCTTCTGTGTTGGTGCTGCAATTATTGACTATTCTGATCGATTATTGAAACAATTAATTGATTAGTTGGGTCTTTTTTTGTCCAGACCAACAGTCCACAACCCATGTAATAATTGGTAACTAATCAATTAACTGATTGAGGCAGACTGTATTGTTGCTAAAGGTGATTTAGGACCATAAACACAGCTATTTATTATGCATAAACCATGAAAATTTAAATATTAAACTGGGAAAATGGTCAAAATAGGGCCCCTTCAAAATAAAAGCATGCTCAAAATTATCCATTAACCAAAGATAATCAGTTTATTATTATAGAGACTAAAGAAACCAGGAAATAATCAGAGAAGAGAAGCTGGAACCAGAGAATTTACTTTCAGCTATAAGACGTCAAATGTCCATGAGAAAACAGGATATCCTGGTCATATATTGTTTGTCCTTCAAAATAAAAGCCCTCTTTTCACATCTAATTGTAAAAACACAGATTTTGTCACAACTTAAAAAAAAAATAAAAACATCAAATGTCCATGAGCAAACAGGATATCCTGATCATGTGACCTCAGAAATTGTTTGTCCTTCAAAATAAAAGCCCCCCTTTCACACCAAACTCTAAAAACAAGTACTAGTCCTCTATTGCATTAAATATGCATTTTTTTTAAAATTAAATTGAATGTAAATTGAAATGAAAATTTTCCAAAATTCTGAATAAAACCTTCGGTTTTGTTTGTCCTTCAAAATAAAAGCCCTATTTTCAGACCCAACTGTAAAAACAGTTTTTTCCATATGGAAACACTTAATAATAAAGTTTAAATTCTGAATAAAACACAATCTTCGGTTATAAGATGTCTCATAAATAGTTTGTCCTTCAAAATAAAAGCCTCCTAACTGTAAAAACATAGATTTTACATCATGAATGTTTTTATTCCTTAATTTTTTATTTGTTAAATTTTTTCCCAAATGAGACAGACAGGATATCCTGGTCATGTGACCTCATAAATTGCTTGTCCTTCAAAATAAAAGCCCCCTAACAGTAAAAACATAGATTTTATATCAGAACTTTTCATAAAAATGAAGATAAAGTAATTTTTGGCACATGGAAACACTATGAAATAAAGGGTTGATGCATCTCAAAGAAGAGGAAGAAAAGCAGCTTTTTCTTTATTTCTATTAATCTGATAAATGAAGTGATGGTTGATTAGACGTGTAAATGTTCCTGATTGATTTTATTCCTAATAAATGCTTCATTATTTTTAATATAAACAGATAAAACTCTAATATTTCATATTTAAAACCTCCTGAATTGAGTTTTATTCATAAATCCCAGTATTAAAACTTGGCTCCAATATTAAATAAAGTATTTTATCTGTATTAAAACACAATGTTTTAAATATATAATCATAAATATCCACATCATCAATACAACAATATCATAATATTAGCTGATTATTAGCTGAATGAAATGTTAATATATATATATATATATATATATATATATATATATATATATATATATATATATAAACATTTCATTTTATATAACATTTTATTCAACTTCTAACAGTTTTTATAGAGTTTTATTCATATATTATTGTGATTAATAATGTGATTTTTATGATTTTATGTTTTTTTTAAACCATTTTTCCAGATTTTAGTCAGTTTGGTCATGTTTTTTAGTATTTTTGATTTTTTTTTAACTATATTTGCTCTATAAATAGATTCCGACTCTTCTGTCGTCACCTCACATGTTGTAGATTTATTTTAATTCCAGGTTTAACTAGAATAATCTTTATTATTGTAGAGATTCCACATTTATTATCATTTATAGCAGGATTATTTAAGTTTTTTTTTCCTGATTTGAGTGAGTTTGGTCTTGTTTTAATTTTTAAAAGAACTATTTTTAATTGTAGTAAAACACAATTCTGACCTTTTGAAATATTCTTAATTTTTTAAAAATATATTATATATATATATTTATATTTCCTGATTTGGCTCAGTTTGATGTTGTTTTAAACAAAAAAGACAAATATTTTTCTAAAAAATAAAATATATATAAAAAAGAAATTGACTAAGAAGAAAATGATAAAAAGTAAAAAATAATAAATAAATAAAATAAATTGACTAAGAAGAAAATGATAAAAAGTTAAAAAATAATAAAGTAATAAAATAAATAAAAATAAATTGACTAAGAAGAAAATGATAAAAAGTTAAAAAAATAATAAATAAAGTAATAAAATAAATAAAAATAAATTGACTAAGAAGAAAATGATAAAAAGTAAAAAATAATAAATAAAGTAATAAAATAAATAAAAAGAAATTGACTAAGAAGAAAATGATAAAAAGTTAAAAAAATTATAAATAAAGTAATAAAATAAATAAAAATAAATTGACTAAGAAGAAAATGATAAAAAGTAAAAAATAATAAATTAATTAATAAAATAAATAAAAAGAAATTGACTAAGAAGAAAATGATTAAAAGTAAAAAAAAAAAAATAAATAAAGTAATAAAATAAATAAAAAGAAATTGACTAAGAAGAAAATGATTAAAAGTAAAAAAAAATTATAAATAAATAAAGTAATAAAATAAATAAAAAGAAAAAAAAATCTTTAAAATAAGCTAAATTATCTGCCATTGGAATAGGAAAATTCTAATATTGGACAGAACATGTTCTATAATCATTCTCATGATTTTATGCTCAAATAATTGACCTTTGACCTCTTATCTTATTAATTATTGAACTTTTGATTGAAGATAATTTAGATTATTTCAAGTTTTTTTAGGTTTAAGTCCAATAACATTTGTGTTTGTTGAGATATTCTACATTTATTATCATTTATAGCAAGAAAACTGATAAATAAATGAGAATAAAACACTGATTAGTAGTTAAAACACATTTATTTGACTCTTATAAAACAGAAATGGACTATAAATAAATAAAATATACAATAAACATCCACAGGATTCCTACAGGTTCTTATTATAGAAAATCTAAAACCTATTTCAGGCCAAGAAAAACATTATTTTTTAAAAAATGTGTTAATTTATATTTATATTAAATGCATATTTCATCAATATATATATATATTTCACTAAAACCTCACCTGTAGTACAGGAAAAATCAAAAAAATACTTTTATTTATCATATTTTTAGCTGTAATTCATCATATTAACAATGTATTAACTACTACAGGTGAGGTTTTAGTGAAAAATATATTTTAAATAGACATAATATGCATTTAATACCTGAAAATATTCATTAAAAATATATTTTTTATCATATTTTTTGCTGTAGTTCATCATATTAACAATGTATTAACTACTACAGGTGAGGTTTTAGTGACAAATATATTTTAAATATATGTATTATGCATTTAATACCTGTAAATATTCACTAAAAATCAATAAATAGCAAATAATATGATAAAAAATGGATATTTATTGATTTTTAATCAATATTTTCAGGTGTTAAATGCATTATACATGTATTTAATATATATTTTTCACTAAAACCTCACCTCAATATATATATTTATTGATTTTTGGTGGATATTTCCATATAAAATGCAACGTTTCATCATATTTGCTATGTCTTAATCACTACAGGTGAGGTTTTAGTGAAAAATATATTTTAAATAGACATAATGTGCATTTAATACCTGAAAATAATCACTAAAAATATATTTTTATCATATTATTTGCTGTAATTCATCATATTTACAATGCTTTAACTATTATAGGTGACAATTTATACATTAGATATTGATGTATTATGCGTTTAATATGAAAATATCCACTAAAAATCAATAAATATATATATATTTTATGGTTTTGTTTGCTGTAATTCATCATATTAACAATGTATTAAATACTACAGGTGAGGTTTTAGTGAAAAAACATTAGATATTGATGTAATATGCATTTAATACCTGTAAATATTGACTAAAAATCAATAAATATATATATTTTTTTTTACATATTTCTTGCTGTAATTCATCCTATTTTCAATGCTTTAACTACTACAGGTGAGGTTTTAGTGAAAATATATATTAAATGCACATAATATGCATTTAAATATATGTATAATGCATTTAATACCTGAAAATATTCACTAAAAATCAATAATAGACATATTTTTATCATATTATTTTGCTGTAATTCATCATATTAACAATGTATTAACTACTACAGGTGAGGTTTTAGTGAAATATATATATTAAATGGACATAATATGCATTTAATACCTGAAAATATTGACTAAAAATCAATAAATATATATTTTTATCATATTATTTTGCTGTATTTCATTATATTTGTAGTGATTTAACTACTACAGGTGATGTTTTAGTGAAAAATATATTTTAAATGGACATAATATGCATTTAATATCTGAAAATACTGACTAAAATGACTAAAATGACTTAATTTATCATTTAATTCGCTGCAGTACATCATATTTAAAATGAGAAGCTACTTACGGCACGAATGTTAAGACCCAGATATGAAAATTTAAGGCTTTTTCAACGTTTTATGGAGACTTTTTAAGAACCTGCAGGAACCCTGATCCAGCACGATGTTCCGGCCTCCAGAGAATCTGCAGAATAAACAGAGAGAGAAGCGTTTAATATCATTAAATACTCTTTAATTATAACAATATAAGAGAATCAGGGGCCAACGCCACAACACAACCCCCTTTTTCCCCCCTTTTTCTTTAAGTTTCCACATTCTCTGGACAGTCGGGGGAGAGAAAATAAGTTCCACATCTGTCTCGTAGGGAGATATGAGAGTTCTGAGTGTGGGAGAGAGACGCTCCGGGCTACCGGGTACTTGAGCCGCTATAATAGTGTCTCGTATGAGAAAACATCTGTGAATTTCCTCAGTGATCTACAACAAAGTATAACTCAGAGCAGTCACTCAGCAGCAGCTTTGAAGTCGCTGTCTGACAGAAAGCTGCCATTGTTTGCAGCCCCCGATGCTGCAGAAACTCCAACTTTGGTCTCGCTAATTTTACCCCTGCAATGCGATACAACTCCTGCTCCTGCATATTCAAGAGCAAAGAGCAAAGCCTCGCCTGGCCCCGGGGTCAAAGGTCATTTTACCTTCTTCCTTTTAGCCCACCCTGGATGTGATAATCCGGCCTTAAAAGGGAGAAAAAGAACCCTCTCCCCCTCCTCCCGTCGCCGTATATTCATGTTTTTCTGATTTTTTGTGTTAATCTTTAACATGTTTACATGCTTCTCGCTGCAGCTGGTGGTGACACAACAGTGGAAAGACCCATCAACACGTTTCTGTCGACTTCTGAGTTACACAATTATTCTCAGATGCTCGACTACACTACACTACTTTTCACATTTCAGCACAATTTCATGTTCATGAGGGTGAATAATCAATTTAAAGGCCTGATTAGTTGTCCTTAATTATCATAAATGTTTCCAACAACTTTCACACACAGAGAAATTCTGGTGTTACATGGCATTTTTCCAGTTTTAAGCCACATTCATTGACAATTTTTGTAGAACTTTGTGCCTTTTCCAACTATCTTTAACTGGATGAAGTATTTAGTGATCAGATAAGAATTAGCTTGAGTAGCATGCATGAGAAAAACAGATTGTTAATATGAAACTTCTTTATTCAGATTTTACTAGTTTTAATCAGTTTATTTCTGCATGCTACTTATGCAAATGCTAACGTTAGTATTAGCTCAAGTAGCATGCAAAATAATGTAGTAGGAACAGTTTTTTTGCTAATGAATAACATTAGTATCATGCTAACAATCTGTGTTTCCCCAACGCTGTTGCTACTCTGCATGCTATTCAAGCTAATGTCAGCTTTAGCTCAACTACAATATAGAACAGTGTTGGAGAAAGATTAGATTATGTTGCTAACATTAGCATGCGTAGCATTAGCTTGAAACGAACACATAAAGAAGATTCATGTTAACAATCTGTGTTTCTCCTACACTGTTTACATGCTTCTTGCTGCAGCTGGTGGTGACACAACAGTGGAAAGACCCATCAACACGTTTCTGTCGACTTCTGAGTTACACAATTATTCTCAGATGATCGACTACACTACTTTTCACATTTCAGCACAATTTCATGTTAAGAATTTTACTTTCACCACTTCTTTATTTAGTTTTTACTGGTTTTAATCAGTTTATTACTACTCAAGCAAATGCTAACGTTAGTTTTAGCTCAAGTAGCATGCAAAATAATGTAGTAGAAACACTGATTTTGTTGCTAATGAGTAGCATTAGCTTGAATAGCATACATAAAGAAGTTTCATGATAACCATGTGTATTAACATGAAACTTCTTTATGCATGCTACTCAAGCTAATTGTACTCATGCATAAAGAAGTTTCATGTTAACAATCTGTGTTTCTCTTACACTGTTCTGCATGATACTAATGCTAACATTAAAGCTAATGTTAGCATTAGCTGGAGTAGCATGCAGTGTCAGAGAAACACAGATTATGTTACAAACATTAGCTTGAGTAGCATGCAAAAAATGTTTTATGTTAACAATCTGTGTTTCTCCGACATTGTTCTGCATGCTACTCAAGCTAATGCTAAAGTTTGAGTTTATTTATTTAAAACAGGGACAATGCATATTAATGAACATATATTTGTAAATATGCAAGACTATATACCCAATGGCTAATTTCCGCCCTTAAAAAAGAATAAGATCATTAAGATTTAAAAAGGTTAGAGCGTTAGAAAAGAACAGGATTAGCGAAGTTAGCATTAGCTTAAGTTGCAAAGTAGCTTGAGTGTCCTACACTTTAAGTAGCAGGGCAGGAGAAACACAGATTGTTAACATGAAACTTCTTCATTCAGTGTTTTTACTGGTTTTTATACTTACTACTAAACGTAAGGAGAAAACCACAACTCCCATGATCCTTTGCAACTCCATATTTTGTTATTGTTTAGATTGAGACCTTAAGCAGCAGAAAGCAGCAGCTTTAGCCTCAGAAGTCCATGTGTTTTTTTGCAGCAGTGATGAAAACAATAATTCCAAACTGTGATATGACTCTTTATTGTCTACATGCACAACTTTTACCCGACTCTGTTTTTATTCTGACCTCAATCTGAAGCTTCCTGTTCCTCCCCTACTGTTCCTCCTGTCAGTGGCACGAAGACAAAGCCTCCCTCCTCCTCCTCCTCCTCGTTCTGCCTCCCAAACTGAAACAAGGCCGCGGTGATTCTCACACTGTTACCCGTCCAGCGTTTACTCGGCGGCAGCTGGTCCCACCATCTGGGAAAGCAGCGCCGGGGCAAAACTAAACAGGTTACACCTTCGGCCATGCCAAGTCTGCTGCTAGCGCCCCGCGCTACAAACTGGGAGAGGCTAATCACAATTTCACGCTCTGATTTGTCAAATCCCATTCCAGCACCGGAGGCAGCGAGAAAAACTTTTAAGTCAATAAATTTCACGGCGTACAGGATAACATAGTGTTTCTATTGTTCTAAATAAACCTGAGTAAGAAAACGCGGTTCAGACGTTGTTTCTAGTGATTTTCAGGGTTAATCCAGAACTGTTCTCCTGTTAGTTTATGGCTATAATTATAATTTATCTATTACCTATTACTTTACCCAATTTAGTGCAAAATTCAACATATAAAAACACATGATTAATAGTAATAATAAAAATACATTAACCCTAATGCGTGGCGTTGCCATGGCAACGACTTTCTAAAAAAGCTGTGATGTTTTCTATGCTTTTTTTCATGTTAAATATATGAATCAATGAATCCAGTTAATTAATTCACATTTTATTCAACTTTTTATAGAGCTCCAACACTAAATAGTAGTAAAACACATTATTACTGTTTCTGTAATGATCCAATGTGATTTTTATGCTTTTATGGACAAATAATCTCATTTATTAATCATTAAACCTGATATTTTTCCTGATTTTAGCCAGTTTGGTCTGGTTTTAAGTTACAGTAAAACACAATTTTAGAATTTTCTTGTAATATTCTAACTCTATTGTCTCTTATAGAATATATTCTTCATGTTCTATAATGAGCCTAAGTGGGATTTATAGGATTTTATGGACAAATAACTGACCTTTGACCTCTTATCTTATTAATCATTGAACTTCACACTGCAGATATTTTTGCTTTGTTATATATATATGTATATGTTATATTTATTTTGGCCTATATATTATATTGTAAAATAAAATAAATAAAAATTAAAATAAAGTAAAATATATTTTTAACATATTTAATTATGAATATTTATTTCCATTTATTTTATTTTCATTTTAAATTGCATTTATATTTTTTATTTTACAATAAATAATATATTTAAGTATTTATTTATATTTAAAGTATAATATTTATTTTAGTATAATATTTATTTATATTTAAAGTATTTTTAATTATTTTTTTTTCCAATATTCTAACTATATTGTCTCATTTATTATCATTTATAGCAGGAAAACTGATAAATTAACCTGGGAATTAAACGTCTAATGTTCACCAGTTGTTAAAAACATCAATTTTCAGACATAAAACCAACATTATTTCAGTTTTGAGGAAGTTTATTTTGAAGAAATCAATTAAAACGCAACGTAAACGTCATCTAAAAGGCTAAAAACTGGGTTAATGTTACAAAAATGGCTCCAATAAACATTAATTCATGTTAT
Organism: Lepturacanthus savala; assembly: GCA_030544235.1. NCBI lineage: Eukaryota > Metazoa > Chordata > Actinopteri > Scombriformes > Trichiuridae > Lepturacanthus > Lepturacanthus savala. Next base: position 2,651,224 of record CM060470.1, on the reverse strand, counting down.
TTGAGTATTTTGGGGATGTTTTATTGAAGTAAAACTATTATATTTGCAATATTCTAACTCTATTTCCTCTATAACAGCAACATAAATAGATTCTGACTCTTCTATAGTCACCTCACATGTAGATTTGTAGAGATATTAAACATTTATTATCATTTATAGCAGCAAAACTGATAAATTAACCTGGGATTAAGTGGTTAAATGTATGAACTTTAGCCCTTTAGCTCTAAAATTAGCATCAGCAGTGACTAATATTTATATTTTAAGGATAATAAAACTCAGATTATTCAGTTTTGGCCACTTGTAATAAATATAGATATGTATAAATGTGCTTGTTGTGATAAAGGAATATAATTTAATCCACAGGAAATGACTTTTTTTTTGTGTAGACCACATTAAACCAGGTCCAGATTAAAAACTTCAGTCCTGGACCAGATTATACAACAGATTTGTAGAAACCTTTATTCGTATTTGTGAAGATGCAATGAACAAAACAAGTGGAATGTGCCTTTATTGTATTTTCACAAATACGAATAAAGTTTTTATGAATCTTCAGGGTCTAAGTGATGATCTGGTCCAGGTTTTAGAAGTCCAGGTCCAGAGGGTTTTAATCTGGACCTGGTTTAAGGTGGTCTAGATGTTGTACTGAATAAAAACACTGAGTTCACTTAATTGTCTTAATTAAATTGTTTTAATTGTTTCATTTTCATGGACATAAACAAGGTTTAAACATGTTTTTATATCTTTATTCTATAAAAAATATATTGATCTGTTCAATCAACTATAAAAATACATTAAAATATAAATTAATCAACGACTAATTTAATAATTAATTCATTTTAAATGAAAAAAATCAATAATCTATAACTGATATTATACATTAATAGTGATTATTGATCATCTATAACTGATATTATACATTAATAGTGATTATTGATCATCTATAACTGATATTATACATTAATAGTGATTATTGATAATCTATAACTGATATTATTCATTAATAGTGATTATTGATAATCTATAACTGATATTATACATTAATAGTGATTATTGATCATCTATAACTGATATTATACATTAATAGTGATTATTGATAACTGATATTATACATTAATAGTGATTATTGATAATCTATAACTGACATTATACATTAATAGTGATTATTGATCATCTATAACTGATATTATACATTAATAGTGATTATTGATCATCTATAACTGATATTATACATTAATAGTGATTATTGATAATCTATAACTGATATTATACATTAATAGTGATTATTGATCATCTATAACTGATATTATACATTAATAGTGATTATTGATAACTGATATTATACATTAATAGTGATTATTGATAATCTATAACTGATATTATACATTAATAGTGATTATTGATAATCTATAACTGATATTATACATTAATAGTGATTATTGATAACTGATATTATACATTAATAGTGATTATTGATAATCTATAACTGACATTATACATTAATAGTGATTATTGATCATCTATAACTGATATTATACATTAATAGTGATTATTGATAACTGATATTATACATTAATAGTGATTATTGATAATCTATAACTGATATTATACATTAATAGTGATTATTGATCATCTATAACTGATATTATACATTAATAGTGATTATTGATAACTGATATTATACATTAATAGTGATTATTGATAATCTATAACTGATATTATACATTAATAGTGATTATTGATAATCTATAACTGATATTATACATTAATAGTGATTATTGATAACTGATATTATACATTAATAGTGATTATTGATAACTGATATTATACATTAATAGTGATTATTGATAATGATTGGTGATTTCTCCTCTGTTTTTCTATAACTGGTAAACTGATCAACTCTTTTCCAAAGTTTTCCCTCAGAGGATAAAAACCTTTCTCCTTCTCCTTCTTCTTTTTTTTTGCAAATGTAAAAGAGAAAAGCTATGATTTCTCCCCGCAAACACGCGGCCACCAAACTCTCTTCCCTCTTAACTCCTTTTACATTCATGCAAATGCAAAAAGCAGCGGTGCATATGGAAGCATCGCGGCCGGCTGCAGGTGTGAGGAAGCAGAAACAAAGAGCGGCGTGGCCCTAATGGCGTCCCTCGTCATTAACACAGCTTTGATGTATGTACTCAACGGCCTCTTTTATCTCCTTCCACTTTCTTTATTCATGCCGTCTTTAGGGAATGTTCTTTTTTTTTTTTTTTGCTCGGAGACCCTCAAACACTCAAACACTCACATCTGACATCTGGTTGACAATCATTAGCCGGAGAAGAGCGTCACAATGCTGAGTTTACCGCTATTTTCCTGCGAAAAAACTCGTCATTAATTCCTCACAGTGCCTGATATATACATATATTTATGTTATACGGGGAAAAATCAGACGTCTGGATATCAAAAGCACGTAAACTGCATTAAAACAGTATTTGAAAAGGCTGCACATGAAATACTGGTATTCAAACTCTCCCTTTGAACTCAAAGGATATAGAAACAGGACAATGTCGGCCTAATCGTGTTCGCTCTTTGAAGTGAGACATCACTATTAGGTGAAAAGGTAAGTACGCTCCTTTAGAAAAATCAAAAAGCTTTTCATCATTTGTTAAGGCCGAAGCCGCAGCGATTTTCATAAAAACTTTGGATAACGGCGTTTTTTTTTTTAACGTCGGCCGCATTAAAGGAGTCGTCGGCAGATGTCGTCAGATTTAATGAGTAAAAAACAAGAGGAGCTGGATTTATGAAGCTTATTAAAGAAAAAACTGAGAAATCTGAAGTATTTGACTTCACAGAATCTGAATTAAATCATTTCTTCTGTTGTTTCATGTTAAAATAACATTGTAATCATTGAACTACACTAATAAAGTTAAATTGAATCAACCTAATGTATTCACTGTAACTGAATTGTAACATTTCTTGTTGTTTCATGTTAAAATAACATTGTAATCATTGAACTAAACTAATAAAGTTAAATTGAATCAACATAAAATATTCACTTTAACTGAATTGAATCACTTCTGTTGTTTCATGTTAAAATAACTTTGTAATCATTGAACTAAACTAATAAAGTTAAATTGAATCAACATAAAATATTCACTTTAACTGAATTGAATCATTTCTTCTGTTGTTTCATGTTAAAATAACTTTGTAATCATTGAACTACACTAATAAAGTTAAATTGAATCAACCTAATGTATTCACTTTAACTGAATTGTAACATTTCTTGTTGTTTCATGTTAAAATAACATTGTAATCATTGAACTAAACTAATAAAGTTAAATTGAATCAACAGAAAATATTCACTTTAACTGAATTGAATCATTTCTTCTGTTGTTTCATGTTAAAATAACATTGTAATCATTGAACTACACTAATAAAGTTAAATTGAATCAACCTAATGTATTCACTGTAACTGAATTGTAACATTTCTTGTTGTTTCATGTTAAAATAACATTGTAATCATTGAACTAAACTAATAAAGTTAAATTGAATCAACATAAAATATTCACTTTAACTGAATTGAATCACTTCTGTTGTTTCATGTTAAAATAACTTTGTAATCATTGAACTAAACTAATAAAGTTAAATTGAATCAACATAAAATATTCACTTTAACTGAATTGAATCATTTCTTCTGTTGTTTCATGTTAAAATAACTTTGTAATCATTGAACTACACTAATAAAGTTAAATTGAATCAACCTAATGTATTCACTGTAACTGAATTGTAACATTTCTTGTTGTTTCATGTTAAAATAACATTGTAATCATTGAACTAAACTAATAAAGTTAAATTGAATCAACAGAAAATATTCACTTTAACTGAATTGAATCATTTCTTCTGTTGTTTCATGTTAAAATAACTTTGTAATCATTGAACTACACTAATAAAGTTAAATTGAATCAACATAAAATATTCACTTTAACTGAATTGAATCATTTCTTCTGTTGTTTCATGTTAAAATAACTTTGTAATCATTGAACTACACTAATAAAGTTAAATTGAATCAACCTAATGTATTCACTTTAACTGAATTGTAACATTTCTTGTTGTTTCATGTTAAAATAACATTGTAATCATTGAACTAAACTAATAAAGTTAAATTGAATCAACAGAAAATATTCACTTTAACTGAATTGAATCATTTCTTCTGTTGTTTCATGTTAAAATAACTTTGTAATCATTGAACTACACTAATAAAGTTAAATTGAATCAACATAAAATATTCACTTTAACTGAATTGAATCATTTCTTCTGTTGTTTCATGTTAAAATATCTTTGTAATCATTGAACTACACTAATAAAGTTAAATTGAATCAACCTAATGTATTCACTTTAACTGAATTGTAATATTTGCATTGACACCAGTTAATTAATTTACATATAATCCAACATTATTTATACATTGATAGTGATTATTGATAGTCTATAACTGATATTATACATTAATAGTGATTATTGATAGTCTATAACTGATATTATACATTAATATTGATTATTGATAGTTGATATTATACATTAATATTGATTATTGATAGTCTATATCTCTCATATCTCACCAGTGTTGCCACTGAGTTCAGTATAAACCACTCTTGAAGGCTCTAAATGCAGAAATCATGAGTTTTGCAACCAAATGAATCATTTTATCCTGTTTTTAACGGTATTTATTAGTTAGAATGAACAACCAACGTACATTTCACCCTTTTCTTTCACTCGAGTCCGAACACAACAGCACAATCCTCGAGTTCACCGGGTCAGAATCCACGAAGGATGACGACAGCGTTTCATAACATTCGCCTTTTCTGCAACACATAATCAGCTCAGCGAGGCAATTACACCTCCGCTCACCTCCTCTCATCTGCTAAAAAGCAGGGAATCAGCCGGGGAGTTAATTTGGCAGAGAAAAACAGAAAAAAACACCCACTCCGGCACCGTTTGTCACCAACAGTCCAACCTTGTTATTCAGAAGTCGGGGAGCCCTGTTTGAAATTCCTCTCCGTTGGTAAAACAGGGCCAAAATAATCAAGGGAGCGTGATCACACTTAATTGATTCAGTGTACTTTTAAGATGCTCTACGGGGTGCTGGGGTGACCTATTTCAGGCTGATCTTCAGAGGAACCAACTATCCCAGCAAGGGAGCCGCGCAACAACCAGGATTTTAATTATTGCAGGAATCTGCGGCTACGACCGGAGGTTAAAACGCGTCTGAACCGACTGTGGCGCCGCCAGTCGTCCGGTTTAAGGCCTGGGATTGTTTTTTACAGGGTTTAAATATGAGTAAAAAGGCTGAGGTTTTAATTATAGGAGAGTATTTGGTAAAAAAAATAAAAGAAACAGCTGATTTTAAACCATTGAAGCAACTACTTCCTGTCACATGACGTCATCAACTTCCTGTCTCTGTCATTGGAAGAACATGGAAAAGACAAAACTCTCCCAGAAAAAGTCATTTAATTTAGATTTTTATGATTTTCAACCATGAAATGTATAAAACTATTGAATCATTTAAGTCTCTAGATGAGATAAATAGTGTTTTATTTATGGCGAACATTAAAACAACAGCCATTAAAATTAGTAGTAGAAATACTTTTTTTTTGTAAAAATACTTCAATTACCAGAATTTAGATCCTTGACTTCAGTAGTAGTAATACTTCTTCTTCTTCAGAAGAAGTAGTAAAAAATACCTGATTATAAGAACTAAGATTCTTTACTTTAACTTTACTCTTTACTTTAAAATTGTAGTTGTTTTACTTCAGTGTAAAAATACTCCAATTACAAGAACTTAGTTACTTTACTTCAGTAGTAGTAATACTTCAGTGTAAAAATACTCTAATTACAAGAACTTAGATTCTTTACTTTAGTAGTAGAAATACTTCAATGTAAAAATACTCTAATTACAAGAACTTAGATTCTTTACTTCAGTAGTAGTAATACTTCAGTGTAAAAATACTCTAATTACAAGAACTTAGTTACTTTACTTCAGTAGTAGTAATACTTCAGTGTAAAAATACTCTAATTACAAGAACTTAGTTACTTTACTTCAGTAGTAGTAATACTTCAGTGTAAAAATACTCTAATTACAAGAATTCCTTAAGAAAAAGTAAAATTACTTAATTACAGGAAACCAGATCCTGTACTTAAGGAAAAGTAGTAGTAGAAATACTTCAATGTAAAAAAAATACTCCAATTACCAGAAGTTAGATCTTTTACTTCAGTAGTAGAAATACTTCAATGTAAAAATACTTGATTATAAGAAACCAGATCGTGTACTTAAGAAAAAGTAGTAGTAGAAATATGTAAAATGTAAATGTAAAAAATACTTAATTAAAAGAAATCAATTATTTTACTTAGGAAAAATTTGTAGTAGAAATACTTGAATGTAAAAAAAATACTCTAATTACAAGAACTCCTGAAGAGAAAGTAGTAGTAAAAATACTTTAATGTAAAAATACTTGATTACAATGATCGTGTACTTAAGGAAAAAGTAGTAGTAATACTTCAATGTAAAAAATAAGAACTAAAATTCTTTACTTAAGGAAAAATTGTAGTAGAAATCCATGAATGTAAAAAAATCCTACATTAAAAGAACTCAGATCCTTTACTTAAGTAAAATTAGTAGTAGAAATACTTAAATGTAAAAAAAACCTAAATTACAAGAACTCAGGAAAATTTGTAGTAGAAATATTTTTTTTTGTAAAAATACTCTAATTACAAGAACTCCTTAAGAAAAAGTAGTAGTAGAAATACTTTGATGTAAAAATACATAAATTAGAAGAACTCAGATTCTTTACTTCAGAAAAAGTACTAGTAGTAATATTTCAATGTAAAAAAATACTTGATTATAAGAACTAAGATTCTTTACTTAAGTAAAAGTAGTAGTAAAATACTTCAATGTAAAAAATAATTTAAAAGACATTTTTACATTTTTTACTTTTGTAAAATTAGTAGTAGAAATCCATGAATGTAAAAAAATACTCAATTACAAGAACTCAGATCCTTTACTTAAGGAAAAGTAGTAGTAAAATACTTTAATGTAAAAAAAATACTTAATTAAAAGACATTTTTACTTTAAAATTATTAGTAGAAATTCTTGAATGTAAAAATACTCAATTACGAGAACTCAAACCCTATACTTAAAGAAAAGTAGAAGTAAAAATACTCTAATTACAAGAACTCAAACCCTTTACTTAAAGAAAAGTAGAAGTAAAAATACTCTAATTACAAGAACTCCTTAAAAAATTATTAGTAGAAATACTTTATTGTAAAAATACTTGATTACAATAATCCTGTGTAAAAGTAGTAGTAATACTTAAATGTAAAAAATACTAAATTACAAGAACTCAAAACATGAAAAGTAGTTTTTGTGTAAAAATACTCCAATTACCAGAACTTAGATCTTTTACTTTAGTAGAAATATTCAATGTAAAAATACTCTAATTTTCCTTAAGTCTTAAATCTTTTACTTCATGAAAAGTAGTTTTTGTGTAAAAATACTCCAATTATTATTCCTTTACTTCAGTAGTAGAAATATTCAATGTAAAAATACTAGGAGAAAAAAAAAGTAAAAATAGTAGAAATACTTCAATGTAAAAGAATACTACATTACAAAAACTCAGATTCTTTACTAAAGTAAAAGAAGTAGTAGAAATACTCAAAAGTAAAAAAATACTTCATTAAAAGAAATCAAATATTTTACTTTTAAAAATTAGTAGTAGAAATACTTGTAGAAATACTTCAATGTAAAAATACTCTAATTACAAGAACTCCTGAAGAGAAAGTAGCAGTAGAAATACTTTAATGTAAAAATACTTAATTACAATGATCCTGTACTTTAGGAAAAGAAGTAGTAGTAATACTTCAATGTAAAAACTACTAAATTACAAGAACTTAAATCTTTTACTTCATGAAAAGTAGTTTTTGTGTAGAAATACTCCAATTATTACTCCTTTACTTCAGTAGTAGAAATATTCACTGTAAAAATACTTTAATTACAAGAACTCCTGAAGAAAAAGTAGTAGTAGAAATACTTTAATGTAAAAATACTTATATTACATATTATATTATAATCCTGTACTTTAGGAAAAGAAGCAGTAGTAATACTTAAATGTAAAAAAATACCTAAATAAAAGAAATCAAATTTTTTACTTCGGGAAAATTTTTAGTTTTTACTTACATGTAAAAAAAATGTAAAAATACTTAATTATAAGAAACCAGATTGTGTACTTAAAGAAAAGTAGTAGTATTTATACTTTAATATAAAAAATACATCAATTATAAAAACTAAGATTCTTTACTTTAGAAAAAGTAGTAGTAGTAATACTTTAATGTAAAAATACTTAATTATAAGAATTAAGATTCTTTACTGAAGGAAAACTTGTAGTAGTAATACTTCAGTGTAAAAATTTAACCTTAAAATTATTAATTTATTCATTATTTAATTTATTTATGAATTAATCACATCATTTATTGTTAAAGTTAGAACTATATGTTGAATAAAAAGCTAAATTTAATGATCATTTTCTCATAATTTACGATGAATTTTGTGCCGTTTTCCTTATTTTTGAATTAATATATCAAATATTTTATTATTAAACCAAACCAGTGAAGTTATTACTGTGAAATATGCTGATAAATGTGACATAACAGATCTAAATGTGATCTATTTGGTCTGTTTTACATCAAACTGACTCACTGAAAACAGCAGATCCAGACCTGGACTCTGCTGGATCTCTGAGGTCCTCCTTAAACCCACCAGGACTCCCCTGGTCCTGGACCTCTACGTGGATCCTGGTCTCTGTATGTACAGTTTTTCCCCGCTGACTCTGAGGAGGCTGAGATCTCATCCGTACCACCCTACTCTTCCTATTAAGATCAAAATCTCCTCTCAGGCCCTCGGGTGTCAACAAAAGGGAAGATGCAGTAAATGATATGCAAATTGAAAAGGAAGAAGAAAAAAAAAGAGGGAGAGAAGAAGAAGAAGCTTCACAAATCAACTCGCCGGCCCCGCGTTTCCGACACTTCAACATCTTAAAAGCAGATCGGTGTGTTCAGGGTGAAATTCAGAGTGAGGTCCTGTCAGGATGTGTGCGCTGATTCCACATCTCAGACGGAATAAAGCTGCTCACAAACTAGACTTTCAGGGGGATTTGTCTTCACATCCTCCACGATGAAGACATGAGGAACAGGTAGATGTTAACACACTTTAAAACACACACACACACACACACACACACACGGCCGCAGGAGGAGTGTAAGTAACGTGATAATAGAACAGGAAACGAGCACTGACAGATTTAACAGCACTTATTTAGATAAAAAACAACAATTATTCTGTGCTTTATATCATTATTAATTGAATATTATGGGATTACTACTACTTTTTACTGGTAATACTTCAATACTTGGAGTATTTGTACATTGTGGTATTGATAATACTCACAATAAGTTACGGATATTGTGATAAATTTTGGGGTAATAAATATTAAACTAATGAAAATGGTGTTTCTTCACATTTATTATTAGTAATATAAAAGAGAACATATATATATTTATATATATTTTCATTCATTCAGATAAAAAACAACAAATTTCTCTTTTATTCTCTAGTTTATATAATTATTAATTGAATATTATGAGATTACATCTATTTTTTAACTGGTAATACTGTTATATTTTAACTTAAGTTTTAAATACATACATAATATAACATTAAATATATATATATATATATATATTATTAATCAAATATTATGGGAATACGTCTACTTTTTAACTGATAATACTTTAATACTTTAAGTTTTAAATACATGTTATATTACATTACATTAACATTTTATATATATATATATATATATATCAGTAGTTTATATCATTATTAATTGAATATTATGGGATTCCTTTAAACTACTTTTCAATCGTTAATACTTTAATACTTTAACTTAAGCTTTAAATACATATATTTATATATGGGGTATATATATTTAATTTGGAGAGATGATTGGTTTTGCTTCAATATATATATATTTTTTTGCTTTTTGGTAAAACATCAATAAATTAACTATAGACTAATGTATTTCAGCACATGAAAACAAACTAACACACAAAAACAATCAGTGATTTTAATCGATTCCCGTTTCAACGAGGTGTACTTGAACGCACCACGAAGCCACGTTACCGTAATAACAATATAAACGGGCACTTGAATCTTTAAGTGCAGGTAGAGCTTCACATCTTTCCTAAAAACGGTCTCTGCCTGTCATTTAGGGTGAAGAATCCTTGGTAAATTCTTGATAAACTCATTTTTCTGTTGTTTTTTATTCATCCATCTTCTATACCTGTTTAAATTAAACATGAACACAGTGTATAACCAGTACAAATAGGCCAAATTTCCCCATTGTGGTAAATAAAGTACATCTAATCTAATCAGAAATGAGAAACTGTCTTGATTTGAGCTGTGAGGCTGCAGGTTTCTGTCTCCACATCAACGTGGATCCCTGGTCTTTGGAGTGTCTGTCTACTGGTCTGATCCGGTCTCGTCTTACCGGGCTGACGTGGTGCTGCCTCGGCTCGGCTCTGATTGACTGGCGGCCGACTAGAAAGGGCGGGAGGAGGGGGGCGAGGCGGCGTACTCCTCCTCAGGGATGGACTCCGCCGCTGACAGTAATTTGTAGTACTCATCCTCTCCATCCAGCACTTTGATTTGACTGTGATGGAAAAGAAGAGGACGGGAACAGTGGTGAAGGAGGCTGGAGGGGAACAGGCAGCACGAAGAGATTCTAGAGGTTTCTACATGTCAGAGACTAAATATCAGCAGCACAGTTCAGGAATCTTCCTCAGGAGAAGCCACTCGGACACTGGTGTCAGTGCCGCTTTAACCCATTTAGTGCTATGAGCCTTTAAGTCTATGACTGTCAATTTATACTTAAAATAAAATAAGTGTTGCTTATTTAATGACATGATAATAGACTTCATCAAATTCCTTGCTCCTCCTTCTGAGAACATGAACAAACCCATGAAGAGTCATTTTATATATATATATATATATATATATATATAAAATGACTATATCATTATCTATCTATATCATTATTAATTGAATTGAATATTATGGGATAATGTCTCTTTTTAACTGGTAATACTTCAGTAATACTTCAACTTAAGTCTTAAGTTAACTATATATATATATATATATATATATATATATATATATATATATATATATATATATATATATATATATATATATATATATAATCTGGAGAGATGATTAATTTTCTATTATCAACTTCAATTGATTCCCATTTCCAACAAAATTGGATCTGTAGTTTTTTATGACAATATTTGTGCAAACAGCAACTATAATAGCATATAAAATACAATTTCCTGTATATATCTATATATATATATCTATATATTTAAGTATGTTTAGCTGCTCAATTAATTAAATTAGAATTTTTGTTCAAATCATTTACTATTAAACCTAAACAGCAAAGTAATAACTGTGATATATGTTGAATAAAAAGACTAAATATGTAAATATGTGCCACTGGCTGAGCTGATTCATGCTGATTCATTTTCAAATGAGGAATAAATTTACCATAATGTGACGTATATGTGACATCACAGATCTCTGATGCTGGGACTTAATATTCATGTGCTAGTAGAAGTTGTTTAAGGGATTTATGCACAAAAAAAAGCAGAAAAAATAGTTTTAAGAGAGTTAAACTACCTGGAATTAGGTTTTCAGGTTCATATCACATTAAACCATAATTAAGGAGAAATAAATCCAGGTTGTTAATGGTTCTTATCTTAATTAATTCATTAAATGTATTTATCTATGTGTTTATTCACTCACCTCATTGATTTTCACCTCAATATATGAAAAATAAATTAAAAATTAAATAAATTCATGTGTATAAAACACAAATAATAATACTAATAAATTAAATTTATTTATTTTAAATTATTGTACTCCTCTATATGAATGGTTCTACATTCTGTCATTGTGGAATTTTAGTAAAAATAATTATTCTTGGGAATTAACAGGAATAAATCCATTGATTTAAAATGTTCTTCAAACTGTAATTTAAAAGGTTTTTGGCTAAAATGCATTAATACAGTAGTAAATTAGGAGCTAATTGAATATTTCCGATAATTCCTGAGCTTAAATTTTGACCCCGCTTTAAAAAACCCCACTGATTTCTTTTACAAATCCAAGTCAAGACCTTTTTTAACCTCTTTACTGACGCAGCCTGTTTATTTTATTCCATTTACATCACAACAAAACAACAACTCCATTTCTGGATTCTCCTATTCCACAAAGGGCCCCGATCCGCTCTGTTTAGAGTGGGAAAGCAGTTATTTACCCAAGTTTTCTCGGCTTCCTCTTGCTCCCCTGGTAATCCAGAGTTCTCTGAGGAAAGGACACACACACACACACACACACACAGTCAAAAAAGATGAGCGGGGAAGAGTCATTAATTTTTAATTCAAAGTGATTTTGTGTTGAATGCGAGCAGATGCTGATAATATCAGAAGTCACAGCATAATTTTTTGTGATCAAAGGGCTCAAGTGAGCCTGATGAAGCATGCATCTTGCTCGGCTTTGATAAACCACATCAATTATTCACCGTGAAGGCAGACATCCTGACATGAAAGCAACAGATAAAGAGCATAAGCACATGTTCAAGACAAGAGGCAGAGCGGCGTGGGGGTGGGGCTCCGGGGTCTGGCACAGGTAGAGGGGTTTTTAATTGTATTATCGCGTGGAACCGAACTCAGACAAAGGCCTTTATCGGCACTTTGAACTCACGTTGAGCTGGTTGTAGTACAGGCTGTCTTCGGGGCTGTTGAGCAGCTTGGGCTGATGGCCCCGGCGGCGAGGAGTCCTCTGCTGCAGCTTCACCACCGGACCTGCAACGCAGAGAGGAGGCGAGAGGCGATAACCCGACCGAACGGGTGGAAACACACAGCGATGGTGTGATGAAGCAAAATAAATCTGTGAGGTGACGACAGAGGAGTCAGAATCTATTTATGATGATGTTATAGAGACAATAGAGTTAGAATAATGCAAATATAACAGTTTTACTGCAGATAAAACATCCCTAAAAAGCTTAAATAACATGAATTAATGTTTATTGGAGTCCTCTTTGTAACATTAACCCAGTTTTTAGCCTTTTAGGTGATTTTTAGGTCAAGTTTTAATTGTTTTCTTCACATTAAACTTCCTAAAATGTTCCAATAAAGTTGTTTTATATCTGAAAATTGACATTTTTAACATCTGGGAACATTAACCACTTGAGTTTCAGTCTTATTTTATCAGTTTTCCTGCTATAAATGATAATAAATGTTGAATATCTCTACAAAAACAAAGGTTAAACCTGGAATTAAAATAAATTATGATGCTGTTATAGAGACAATAGAGTTAGAATAATGCAAATATAATAGTTTTACTACAGATAAAACATCCCCAAAATGCTCAAATAACATGAATTAATGTTTATTATAGTCATTATTGTAACATTAACCCAGTTATTAGCCTTTTAGGTGATGTTTAGGTTGCGTTTTAATTGTTTTATTTCAAGATAAACTTCCCAAAATGTTCCAGAAACATTGAAATAATGTTGGTTTCATATCTGAAAATTGGCGTTTTTAACATCTGGTAATAAATAAGTAATACATGTTGAATATCTCTACAAACACAAAGGTTATTGGACTTAAACCTGGAATTAAAATAAATCTACAACATGTGAGGTGACTACAGAAGAGTCAGAATCTATTTATGTTGCTGTTATAGAGAAAATAGAGTTAGAATAATGCAAATATAACAGTTTTACTACAGATAAAACATCCCTAAAATGCTCAAATAACATGAATTAATGTTTATTGGAGTCCTCTTTGTAACATTAACCCAGTTTTTAGCCTTTTAGGTGATTTTTAGGTCAAGTTTTAATTGTTTTCTTCACATTAAACTTCCCAAAATGTCCCAATAAAGTTGTTTTACGTCAGAAAATTGACATTTTTAACATCTGGGAACATTAACACCTGAAGCTTCAGTCTTATTTTATCAGTTTTCCTGCTATAAATGATAATAAATGGTGGATATCTCTACAAAAACAAAGTTTATTGGACTTAAACCTGGAATTAAAATAAATCTACAACATGTGAGGTGACGACAGAAGAGTCAGAATCTATTTATGTTGATGTTATAGAGACAATAGAGTTAGAATATTGAAAAAATAGTAGTTTTACTGCAGATAAAACATGTTTTATTAGTAGTAACATTCCTAAAATGCCCAGTTTTTAGCATTTTAGGTGATTTTTAGGTCATGTTTTAATTGTTTTCTTCAAAATAAACTTCCCAAAATGTTCCAATAAAGTTGTTTTATGTCTGAAAATTGACGTTTTCAACATCTAGGAACATTAAACTTTATCAGTTTCCTGCTATAAATGATAATAAATGTGAAATATCTCTACAAACACAAAGGTGTTTATGGTGTTAAGTACTTAACAAACATGGTGAAATAACTGAAAACATGTTTTATATTCTAGTTTCTGATTGATAAAGCAGGAAATTCCACTGTATTTATATTATACTCTTACTATAACTTCATGGTGCGTTCAAGTGCACCTCGTTAACTCTGAAATCTGCTTTTTTCCTTCAATACCTTCTTGTCCTGTAATAATCCACAAATCATAGAATCCAATCTTTGAAAACCCATAATATAAATAAATAAAACAGTTAATAGTTGCTATCAACATATTTTTGCATGAGTCTGTGATGATTTTACATGTTTTGCTGCAGCATTTTTAATTAATTAGACGCAAATTGACGCCAACTTGTCACCAGTGTATAATTAATTATTAGTTATAGTTATTATGAGGCAGGATGATGAAGAGCAGCAGAATTTAAAGGCTCTAAATGTTGATTTTCAGCCTTTTTTTTCCTCCTGAAGTCAATGCCATTGATTATCAGCTGCAGCGAACCAGTAAAACACTCAGATAAAACTAGTTTCTAGTAGAAATGATGGTTTTTCTGCAGCGTAAAGTCATTTTTTGTTGAAAACACTGAACCGACTAATGAATAATTCATGATCTTGAGCCGTTATTGACGACTTTGCTATAGATAACGAGCTACGTGATTATTCCGACGTCAATTACGAAGCTTTGTTCAACCCGCGACTTACAGCGGAAGATTCATAGGATACAAAAAGTGTGTTTAAAAAGCAGAGAAAGTTTTACATGGCGGCATGTATATTTAATGTCAGATAATGTTTCATCTTCTGTGGCTGAGACACCAGTCTTCTACCTCCAGCTGCATTTGCTTTTTCCACCTTAACATTACTTTATGTCGGCTTTGAACAGGATCTCATCACATCTCAATCCTGCACATCAAAGAGCAGCAGTGGATCCTCCACCAACCCCCCGAAACCCCCGAAACCACCGAAAACCACCGAAAACCCCACATCCAACCCAATATCGCTCCTATGAGGGAGTTTTATTTTATTTCTTTATGTTTGGTATAATTTGTTATGAGAAATGATCTCAAACACAGAAAAAACAGGGAAAAAACACAGAAAATCTAATAAAGAAATGAATAAGAGATAAGAAATTAAATACAAAAAATAAGTGATCAAATAGAGAAATTAAATAAATGAAATAAATTGATAAATCTAAAATAAATAAATAAAATTAATCAAAAAAAGAAATAAATGAGATAAAAAATCAAATAAATAAATTGAAATAATAAACTAAATAAATGAGATAAGAAATCAAATAAAAAAATAAGTGATCAAATAGAGAAATGAAATAAATAAAAAAAATTGATAAATCTAAAATAAATAAATAAATTAATAAAAAAAATAAATAAATGAGATAAATCAAATAATTTGAAATAATAAACTAAATAAATGAGAGATAAGAAATCAAATAAAAAAATAAGTGATCAAATAAATAAATGAAATAAATAAAATAAATGAATAAATCTAAAATAAATAAAATTATATTATTAGATAAAAATAAGCAATCAAATAAATAAAAAATTGAGATAAGAAATCAAATAAAAAAATAAGTGATCAAAAAAAGAAATTAAATAAAATAACTGAATTAATCTAAAATAAAGAAATTATTTTAGATAATAAATAAGCAATCAAATAAATGAGAGATAATAAATCAAATAAAGAAATTGAAATAATAATAAACTTTATAAATAAATAAACAATTAAATAAAAAAATTAGGAAATAAAAATATAAGAAATCAAATGAAAAAAATCAAAAAGATTTCAATAAAAGAATTATAAAATAAAGAATTAAAAAATTATAAATCAAATGAAGAAATAAATAAAAAATAAGAATTAAAATACATAAATTTAAAAAATAAGAAATAAAAAAATAAGAAAAAAGAAATCAAATAAGAAAATAAATGAAGTAAATAAAAATAATAAATCAAATGAAGAAATAAATAAAAATAAATAATTAAATAAAAAATAAGAATAAAAATATATAAATAAATCTAAAAAATACGAACTAAAAGAAATAAGAACAAAGATAAATAAATAATAAAAATAATAAAAATAATAAATCAAATAAAGAAATAAATCTAAAAAAATAGGAATAAAAAAAATAAACATAACAAAATGAAAAAGGGGGTAAACTGAGTGAAATAAACAGAAATGAACAGAGTAATTTAACAACACGTCTCTACTACAACACCATGGAACATTCCCCACGTTGCTGCTAAACCAGTTGATGTTGTTTCCTTCAGAGATCGGACGTCATTTTGCTGAAGAAACGTCTTCAGTATCGTTTCCTTACGTTTCCAGAACATTTGAAGTTGGTTTCCTGGTTCTGTTTTGGGCCAAAATCTGAAATTGATGAATTGTTAAACTGATTAATTGAGTGTGATCTCTTCCTTGTGGCGACTGATGGTTAATTCGCTCCCGTCGATGTTTCTAACATTCTGAGACGTTCTTCTTCTTCTTCTTCTCGGTCCGATCTCGCGTCTCGCTCGGCGCCGACAGACAGATGGTTTCGTCCAATCGGCTGCCAGGTTTCCTTTGAAAGCGCTGCCCTTTTCCAGCCGGTTTCCAAGGACGATTTCCCAGATGGTTCATGCAACAAACCATCTGTCGTGTCAGGTTAGAGTTTTCTAACCCTGCCAGGATTAAAGAGGCTCCTAGAAGTCCGGGAGGAGGCCTGATATATAAGCATCTAATAAGCCTTTACTATATATTTATTGGGATAATACACCAATAATTAAATGGTCCTCACACTCTCCATGAGTCCACTGGAAATCCTGAAAGTAAATAAATAGAAGACACTTTGAAGGTGTCAAACATGTGGCCCGAGGGCCAGAAACAGACCGTTGGATGATTCTTTTTGGGTTTCAGTCGATAAAAAGTCCTTTTTATTTTAGTTTAGATTTACTCAAAGAAAATCCAAAGTATTTTAATCTAGTTTTAGTAAAAAAAAAATAATAATAATTTAGTTTTAGTCTTAGAGTGTAAAAAGATTTAAAAAAAAGATAAAATAACATAGACTTAAATTAAAGAATTACTTAACCGAATGAAAAAAATAATACAAAATAAATCAAAGTCAAAAATCAAATAAAATAAAGAATTAAATTAAAAAAAAAGAAATAAAATAAATAAATATAAAAAATAAGAAATCAAATAAAATAAAGAATTAAATTTAAAAAAAAGAAATAAAATAAATAAATATAAAAAATAAGAAATCAAATAAAATAAATAAATATAAAATAAATCAAATAAAGAGTTAAATAAAAAAGAAATAAAATAAATAAATATAAAAAATAAGAAATAAAATAAATAAATAAATAATACAAAAATAAATAAAAAATATAGAGAAAAATAATATATGTATAGAAATAAAATAAAGAAAATAAATAAATATAAAAAATAATAAAATATGAAGAAATAAACAAATAATAATAATAATAATAAATAAAGAAAGAAATAAGAAAAATAAATAAATAAAAAATTTAATAGAGAACCTTTTGCAAATATGAGCCATAAAGTTTAAAATAACAGACTTAAAATAAATAATTAATTAAAATATAAGAAATCAAAAGAAGTATATGAAATAAATATAAAATAAATAGATACATACAGAATTAAATAAAAAAATAAATAAAATAAAGAAATAAGAAAAAATAAATTAAAAAAATAATTACATTTAATATAGAACCTTTTTGCTAATGTGAGCTATAAAGTTTAAAAGAACATAGACTTAAAATAAAGAATGAATTAAAATATAAGAAATAAATTAAGAAATAAATATAAAATAAATCAAAGAATAACAAATAAAATAAATAAATATAAAAAATAAGAAATAAAATAAAAAATAAAGATATAAAATAAATAAATAAATGTAATAGAGAACCTTTTTACAGTTTAATATATATCCATGGATTTGCCTCGGAGGATTCCTCACAAACACCATGTTGATTCTCAGCTTGTAAACATTATTCAGCATTAATACATTTAACATCCTGACCGTACTGTGACAGTTTCAGCCTCTCAGCTCCACCGACTGATGTTTAGTTTCACCGATTATCACGTCCGAGAACCTCGGACCCCCCGGAAATGTAATAAGATCTGCAGCCGCAGGTCTGAGGTGTTAGAGGCGAAATATTCACAGGGTGAGATAAGATGGATTTTTGCTGCTTGAATAAAGAACATGTCAACCAGAGGAGGAACTTCAGCACCTGGAGACACGGGAACGTCTCAGGTTTCTTGGAATTAAACCAAATACCAGACATTTCGTGTTTCTATCAACGTATTTTAAAGTATTTCAATAGAAAAGTTGGATGGAAACAGCAAAATTCCCAAAAAATAGTTGAATTATCTTATTCCACTGCCAGAAATCAAGAAAAAACTGAGATAATTCTACTTAATATTGGACTAATTGTATAAAAAACAAGATTTAAGATTTAAAAATGCATCAAAATAAGTTAAATAAGTGAAGAAATGATAAAAACACAACAATTCACCAGATAAAACCATGAAAATTCACATTATTTAAAGTTTTTTTCTTGATTTTTGAGTTGATTTGGTCTTGATTTAAGAAATTAAGGATTAAATTTACTGAAATCAAGAAAAAAAAATGGTGAAAATGTCTTGTTTTTGGTTCAATTAGTCAAATATTGAGTAGAATTATCTTATCCCACTGACAGATAATTTAATTTTTTTATATTCTAGAATTTTTAATAAATATTTATTATATTTTTCCTGATTTTTATCTGTTTAATCTCTATTTTTAAAGATTGTAAATTGACCGAAATCAATAAGAAAATGAGATAATTTAAGATATTTTCACCTGTTTTTTCAGTGTAGCTACAAAATACATTTAAACTATGTATTATAGTATTAAATACTATATATATAACATACTATATTATGCATGTAATATAGATTTTAACTATTTTCGCACTGAAAACATGTCATAGGAAACATCTTAGACTTTCAGGCTGTAAAGAAACAATAAAAAACTTTAGAATTTTGACATTTACATCAAACTTTTCTATTGAGATGCTTCAAAATATGTTGAAATTTGAAAGATTTCTTCTCAAAAATGACTCAAATCGACCCTGAAATGTTTTTTTTCATCCAGACCAACAGTCCACAACCCAAAGATCATCAGTTTATTATTATAGAGACGAAAGAAACCAGGAAATAATCAGAGAAGAGAAGCTGGAACCAGAGAATTTACACATTTTCTAATTAATAAATGACTCAAATCTATTAATTGATTCATGTAATATTTGGTAACTAATCAATTAATTGATTGAGGCAGACTGTATTGTTACTAAAGGTGATTTAGGACCATAAACACAGCTATTTATTATGAATAAACCATGAAAATGAAAATATTAAACTGGAAAAATGGTCAAAATAGGGCCCCTTCAAAATAAAAGCATGCTCAAAATGATCCATATCAGACCAACAGTCCACAACCCAAAGATCATCAGTTTATTATTATAGAGACTAAAGAAACCAGGAAATAATCAGAGAAGAGAAGCTGGAACCAGAGAATTTGGACATTTTCTAATTAAAAATGACTCAAATCTATTAATTTATAATCAAAACGGTCGTAGATTAATATAATAGTTGGAAACTAATCGATTAATTGACTAATCGTTGCAGCTCAAGTCACAATCAGCCATCATACAAAAGAAAATCTTGTTATTGGGACAGTGAATCCACTATTAAGTAAAATTATCACAATTCTGGTCAGTTTTGAGATAAAACATCTGTAAATATATATAGAAATCTATAAAATTGTAAAGATTTCTTCTTAAAAATGACTCAAATCGACCCTAAAATGTCTTTTTTTGCCCAAAGATCATCAGTTTATTATTATAGAGACTAAAGAAACCAGGAAATAATCAGAGAAGAGAAGCTGGAACCAGAGAATTTAGATGTTTTCTAATTAAAAAATGACTCCATTATCAAAACAGTTGATGACTGATAACTAATCATTAGTAACTTAATCAATAATCACTCGAGTCACAATCAGCCACCATACATGTGGGAAAATAAAATATTATTTATAGAAGAATATCTTGTTTGTGGTCAAATCAATGCAATAATGAGTAAAATTATCTTGATTTTGGTAAATTTTGAGCAAAAATATTGATAAATATCTATAAAAATCTATTAAATTTGTAATATTTCTTCTTAAAAACGACTCAAATTGACCCTGAAATGTCTTTTTTTTGTCCAAAGATCATCAGTTTACTGTTATAAAGACGAAAGAAGAAGAACAAATTAACCCAAAAATGTGAATCAGATAAATAATCAGCCAGTGGAATGAGATAAATCTCCTGAATATTGGACTAATGGTAGTAAATACACCACGTTGCATTATCTCTGCAGTATCATTAGGGCAGATTATGGGTTCAGACCAGAATTAGACCACGGGGACTTTTATACGGAGGATTCGGACCCTTTCAAATGCTTTTTAATTAAACTCTTCATCAAAAAGCTGTTCTCCAGTAGAACTGATCTTTCAGCAGCAGCAGCAGCTTTAATGTGATCACCAGTCGCTGCAGCTTTTTCATATTTACGCTGCTGTGTTTCAAGATAAACTCGCAAACAGAACAAAATGATTCCGTTTGGAAGCTTCATCCAAGGCCGTCAGGATCCAGCGCGTGTGATTGAGGCTTTGATGCCGTTTCAGGGGAATAAGAAATTTGCTCATCAAACCGGTTTCTGCATCATTAGCAGAGAGATGTCCTACATACACACATTGTGTTGCTGCCATTTAAGGTGCAAACATTTATCTGTGTTAGTTTTCAGCTGCAATGACAGCGTGTCATGTAGTAAAATACCAGTTTACCTCATTTTATTCATTTATTAGCTCTAAAAAGGCCAAAAAAGATGGTTTACTTGTATCAAGCATAAGAAATATGTCCAAATATCAATTTAAAAGGTGTATTATTCTAAATAAAGCTCCAATGATTAGTCATTAGATGCAAACTCTTAGATTAACCAATTATTTTGATAATTGATTAATTGATTTGAGTCATTTATTAATTAGAAAACGTCCAAATTCTCTGGTTCCAGCTTCTCTTCTCTGATTATTTCCTGGTTTCTTTAGTCTCTATAATAATAAACTGATGATCTTTGGGCAAAAAAAGACATTTCAGGGTCAATTTGAGTCGTTTTTAAGAAGAAATCTTCTATTATTCATCTTATGTTGTTGGTTTTATACATATAAAGATTAGTTTTTATAGATTTTTATCTCATTATTTACCAAAAACAAGATTATTTTACTCAATATCAGATTCATTTGACAAAAAACAAGATTTTTTTTATAAATAAGATTTAATTTTTCCACATTAATGATGGCTGATTGTGACTTGAGCTGCAACTATTTAATTGATTAATTATTAATTAATCGATTAGTTTCCTATTTACTATTATATTAATCCACAACTATTTTAATTATAAATTAATTGATTTGAGTCATTTTTTAATTAGAAAATGTCCAAATTCTCTGGTTCCAGCTTCTCTTCTCTGATTATTTCCTGGTTTCTTTAGTCTCTATAATAATAAACTGATGATTTTTGGCTAATGGATAATTTTGAGCATGCTTTTATTTTGAAGGGGCCCTATTTTGACCATTTTCCCAGTTTAATATTTAAATTTTCATGGTTTATTCATAACAAATAGCTGTGTTTATGGTCCTAAATCACCTTTAGCAACAATACAGTCTGCCTCAATCAATTAATTGATTAGTTACCAATTATTACATGAATCGATTAATAGATTAGAGACATTTTTAAAGAAGAAAACATCTAAATTCTCTGGTTCCAGCTTCTCTTCTCTGATTATTTCCTGGTTTTATTTCGCTATAATAATAAACTGATGATCTTTGGACATTTTAGGTTGAATTTTCAGCTTTGATCCACGTTTTACACCATTTTATGAACCAAAAAACGAATCAACTAACAAAATAGTTGTTATTTGCAACACACATAATACATAGAAGTAGAATTAGTAGAAGTAGAATTATCATCCGGGAGAACTTTTAGCTTATTTTAATTTTAAAGTTGGTAATTTCTGCAGGAAACCTGAAAAATAGGCCTGGAATTTAAGAGATTAACATAAGAATTTAAGTAAATTATCACATGATTTTTGTCAGGAAGGAATTAATTACTACCTGGTCTCAAATAAAAGCCCCGGCTGTTATTTTTGGTAATTTTCCCGATAATATTCCGAGTCTAATCTGTGGGTTAGAGTCAGGATTCTGCTGCATTTATAAGCCCTGACCTGCAGTGATTAGGAAATCGATCCCCAGAGGAACCGCTGATCCAGATCCAGATCCATTACGGACCAGGGCAGCTGCCAAACGGGGGTCTCGGTTTATGGGAGACCGGCTCGGACACGCCGGGGGTAAAAGGGGGGTCAGGCCAGGCGTCTACTGGGGGTTCGGCTAAATGATGGCGGGGATCGGGGAGGGAGGAATAATGGCCGACTGGGAATACAGCAGCAGGCAGGGATCATGAAATATTGATTCCTCCCTATCAAAAGAAATCCAAGAGCAGTTTCTCTGCTTAGGTCCAGAAGAGATTTACACGACGAGTGTGTTTACAGCTCCAGATAAAACGCAGCTTTGCTTATTTATGGTTCAGTCACTTTTAAAGTGGATGTTTTCCCTGTATAAATGTGTGTATTTATGGGATAAAAGTCAAAAATGTCATGTGGTGTGACCTAAAAACTCTCTCTCCTATCATACAATACTAATATAGTTATACATTTTATATATCATCACTCAATATTCAATAGATTAATTTATTTAAAGTTTATATTTATTATATTTATATAGTACTAATTTATAATAATCCATATGTGCAAGTACAGTCATTTTTTAATTATATTTTTGTAAAAATAAAATGGTACAACATGACAAAATTTACATTTTACTTTTCAATTAATTTATATATATATGTTTATTTATTTATTTTGTATTGTAAATATATTTTTACTTATTTATTTGTATCTAAAAATTATAAATCAATTTATTTTTAAATATATATTTTTATTTAGTTTTATTTAATTTTATTATTTTGTTGACATTATCAATATAAATATTACTATTAATTTTTATTTTATATATTTTTTTATTTATTCATTATTATATATATATTATTTATTTTTATTTCTATTTATTTATTTTATTTATATTTTTTTATTGTACATATATTATATTTCTTTATTTTGCTTTAATTGTGAATTAATTTATTTTATACATATATATTTCATTTAATAATTTTTATTTAATGATTTTCTTGACATTATCATTATAAATATTACTATTAATTTTATATATATTTTAATTTATTTATTCTTTATTGTATATATATATATATAATTTTTTATTTCTATATTTATTATCTATATTTATTTCTATTTTTTATTGTATATATATTTTATTTATTTATTTTGTTTTAATGGTGAATTAATTTATTTTTTTTTACTATATTTGATTTATTAATTTTTATTTTATTTTTTTTTTAATTTTTTTAGTGCATGTATGAATTGTGTGTAGCCTGGTGTGTATATACATAACATAATTTTTTATTTATTTATTTTTTATATATTTATATTTTTTATTTAATTCATTCTTTTTTATACATATATATTTTATTAATTTATTAAATTTTTTTTAATTTAATTTATTTATATTAATTGATTTTACCAGCATATTTGGTGGGTAGAAAAAAATAGAATATAAAAGAAAAGAAACATGATGATTTAGTTGCTGCATCACATGACTCAGACCATAGAAAACCAGAGTTTCTGTTGATTCAGATGGAGGCAGCATGGATTATAAGAAAAATCATCAGCAGGAGCTTTGATGTCTAAATGAGGCATGTGTTACCCAGACCCCTCTCTTTACCACACACACACACACACACACACACACACACACACACACACACACACACAAACACAGACGTGAAAAACCAACACATATCTGAAGTTGCAGAGAGGATTTCCAGAACTTCTGCAGAACTTTCTGTGTTTTATCATCGCGGTTAAACAGTAACTCATGTGCTTTGTGTTATAAAAAAAGACAAACTGGTCTTTTTTTTATCCTGCAGATAATCCTAAAAAAAAAAAAAAAAGCGAAAGGTCCTGCATCTGTTTCCAATAACGCCAGCGGAGGATGTTTTTACTTGCAACCAATTTTTCACACTGAAATCAATCATTTCCTCTGACAGCGCATGTTGGAACTTTGACTCCTAAAGAAATGTTTGTGTGGAGGAAAAAAAAAAAGAAAGTTAAATAAACCATGTTTTATTCCATAGATCATTAGCATATTAATCTATTTATCCTATTAGATCTCAGTTATCAATATACATCAATAAGAAAATAGTTTAATAGAATCTCTGTTAAAATTTAGATTTTAACATTACAATTCTCATAGGAAAACGCATTATAATTACTATTAAGATGCATTATAATGTTATTGGGTGCTTTAGTAAAGTAATGATGTTGTTTTTTTAATACATTTACTCATATTTTCCACTTTACTCAAAGCAAATCAAGGAATTTTATTTCATTTCATTTCATTATAGACATTTATGAGTGTTTATAACTATTATTAACCTGTTGAAATACAAAAAAACCCCTGATAAATTGAGTTTTATTCATAAATTACATGAGAAAACCTCAGCTCCAACACTAAATAAAGTATTCTAACTGAAATCTACTAACCACTATTTAGATATTTAATCTAGATTTAATCTGTTTGTGTGATTATTTAATTGTCTCCTTTATAATAAACATCTTATAGAATATATTCTTCATGTTCTATAATGATCCTCAGTGGGATTTATAGGATTTTATTGAGTGTAAATCATTGTATTCTGCTGTTTTTTGGGGATCTATATTTACTCTTAAGTCTAGTTAAAGAAACTAAGTGTTTAAATAAATATACATCACTTAATTCCATAGATGAGCCTCCTTAAATTACATAATTACACACATTCAATCCATTTATATCTTATATCTAAGGTGTGATTTGTGTGCTTAAAATATAAGTATATATGTAATTTACATGTTATACAATACAGCCCTAATTTAAAATCTCTGGGAAATTATTGTGTTATATATTATATTATTAATATGCAATACTTTTTATTTATTAACACATACTCTATTCTATTGTATGGAAGCCACAGGTCAAACAAATCAATAAAGACTCTTGAATAAAGTCTAATTAACTGATTGTTAGCTTTGATGCTAATTTAGCCATGTTAAATCACATTTATTTATGCTAACAGTAGAAATAAAACATAAATGAACATGTAATAAGGAACTTTAAGTTTTCACGGTCATACATTTACAGGAAATTTGACCTTTTTATCTCATTTTCCATGTTAAAAACTACATATAAATATCACTTTAAGGTCCATTTAAAGTCCATCTGGTTAATTAATAGTATTAATAGTGATTATTGATAATCTATAGCCGATATTATACATTAATAGTGATTATTGATAATCTATAACTGATATTATACATTAATAGTGATTATTGATAATCTATAGCCGATATTATACATTAATAGTGATTATTGATAATCTATAACTGATATTATACATTAATAGTGATTATTGATAATCTATAACTGATATTATACATTAATAGTGATTATTGATAATCTACAGCCGATATTATACATTAATAGTGATTATTGATAGTCTATAACTGATATTATGTGCTGCATTTAAGTGTCTCGTCATCTTTTATGATGCAGAATTCTAATTTTTACTGTTTCTTTCAAATAATAGCATAGTAATATGGTACTTTTAAGTCTCCACTGCCATAATTTTCCATGGTAACTTAATAATTTCCAGGACATTTTCTCATTTTCCATATGTTTTCTGTAACTGGAAGAGTAGTCAATCATTTTCCAGGTTTTCCAGGTAAAACATATTTGTCCACTCACATGTTAAGAGTGTTAAAAACTTAGAAAAATGTCCCTTTAAGGTGCATAAACTCAAATTCCTTATATCTGCAAATGAAAAGAAACTGAATATGGACGTAATAGAATGAATGAATGACACGTAGATAATTCTAGACGATAATTAAAGAAAAAAAGATGAATTATCTGACAAAATCAAGACGTTTTCACCTGTTAAGATGTCAGTTTTTGCCAGGACGCCTCTATTATTTCTAACAGGAAAACTGCTGTACGTTCATTATAATTATTTATAAACCCTCATCCAGTGGGGAGGAAAAACTTTGTCAAACTGCATCAAATGATGAAACTCTGCCGCTTTTTTTATTCCACACATCTGCCGAGCTTATTCAGTAGGAATTGTGATGATGAGTAGTTTGGAAGTACATCCTGTTAACTACTCCCACTGACATTAAGAGGATTACGTAGGTAGCGTCAGACAGAGGCAACTCCTTCCGTTAACTTGAGTCTTTCCTATCCCTTCCTAAATCTCCGCTGCCGCTACGCCGAGCCTGTAATTTGCCTAAAACTTGGAAGGCATCCGGTTGACAAGGCAGATAAATCGAATCAGAAAAAAAAAAAGAAAGAGAGAGAGAGAGAGACGGCAGAAAGGAGGGAAGGAGAAGGAGGGAGAGTATTTGTCTAGAGAACAAGGAGAGGGTGGATCGTTTGTCGCACCTGCAAATAAAAAATATTTAAAATAAAAAACCCGTGGAGAGACGTTTAGGAGCTAAAGGAGCAGAGAAAGTGTGATTCTGCTGCAGCTTTGACCTCAGAGTGCTGTAAAATCACAGAGAGAGAGAAGAGGAAAAGGCTCAGGGCGACAAACAGAATCAATTCCTATTGACTGCAGCGTGTTGTGCACTGAGGGAACGCGACTATAACCAATAAGTCGACATTAACTCCAGCTTTTCTCCCTTTTTTTTTCCCCCTCGGCTTCAAACGAGCAGGTTAAACTCTCCGGCGTCGGCGGTGGAGGTAATTGGCCTCAGTGTTATCGCTCGTCTTCTCCCCTGACGCGTATGTTTACCACAACCGTAATCTTCAAAAAAAAAAAAGAAGAAGAAAAAAAGCCTGTTAACATAAGTAGCTCAAGCTCTCATAAAACCACGTAAAGTCAGCTCTGACTGATCCTCGGCGGCATCCTGTTTACGGCGGCGTGAAGCGGCGCTCTGATCGTATCGACGTCTTTTCTCGGTGTTAATATTCAGACTCAGAGACGGTGACAAAGACGTTTCTACAGGTTCAATTTAAGAGCATTTGTATGAAACTTAACACCTGTTTCACACATCTACCAGCAGGAGCGATTTATAGAGAATAGTTTCTGGAGAGGGCACGAAAAAAATATGAAATACTAATAAATAAAAACCTTAATAATCTGAAAATGTTTTAAACAATGGTATTAAAAGGTAATAATAGAGGTTTTATATATATATATATATATACATTAATCAATGAGGGAATAAACTATAAAAATCCACATCCTCCCTCCTCCTAGTTGCTGTTGCTATGGTAACTTACATCGTTAGAGCTCGTTAACGATCATTAACCAAAAATAAGGCTGATTTTAGACAAATTGTGAACAACTTAATCACATTATTATCTATTCTAAATGTACCTTAAATGGATATTTTTCAACATGTGAGTGGATCAATATTCCTGGAAAACGATCAATTTTCCAGTTTTTGAAAACATTAAAAAAATTAAAATTAAATTATCCTGATCAATGATAACTTAAAACTCCCTATTACATGTTCATTTGGGTGAAGATTCTTAATTGTATTCAACTTAATGGCTTCTCCATGTTAGTTTGATTGGTTTCTTCCATGTAGCTAGCTGCTAGCTGTTAGCCACTAGCCCCGCCCACTGGGATATAGCATCTGGACAAAACCATTTGAGAATAAAGGGGGGGTCATCATTTTACTAACAATAAACCTATTTAAGCCTTTATGTCTATGACTGTGATTTTATATTTAAGACATACAGTTTTTCCTTCTAATGTATAATAATAAATTTTAAACAAAAATAATAATTTCCAACTACTTCCTGTCACATGACGTCATCAACTTCCTCCTGAGAACATGGAGAAGACAAACCCTCCCAGAAAGAGGTCATTTTATTTAAATTATCATGATTTTTTTTTTTAACTCTAACATGTAAATATTTATTCATTTAAGTCTGTAGAATAAACCCCAAAAATAATTATGTACATGGAATGAATAGTTTTTTGTTTATGGGCAGATTTGTGCAAGCGACAACTATAATTGCGAGACATTAAAATGCTATTTTCTGCAAAGCAAAGAGTAAAAAATAGATGCGTAACATGACTGTTAGTGACTCAACAGATATAATTATATGCATAAAAGCTGTGAGCAAAAACCATACTTGTAGTAGTTGATGAATCACAGCAAATAAAGTAGGGAAAAGTCATTTTTTTTAAACATTGTTCATCAATAAATTCCTATTGAAACATGTAACTTGCAAACACGACCATAGAGAATAATGTGGAGATGCTGTTTTCTAGTAAAATGTAGAGTAAAGTTGACATTAATATTCTAGTATATCACAGTACGATGATGATGCTGTGTTCTACACTCTTAATTTACATGGAAACTACCTTCATCTCCCATTAAAACCATGTTTAGTGTTTAGTTTAGTGATAAATTAACCTTTTAAGGAGAATGAGATACAGAGAAGTTATGTCCTGCACTAATTTTAACACCCAGATATCAAAATCCAATCCTCAGCCTTTGATTCAAACATATACTACATCTAAAACCACCTAATTCCCACCTACATATGAGGCAAAAATGAGGAATCCACTATCTAGAAGGTCTGAATACCTTAGTCGGCTTTCAACAAGTCCTGAATGGTTAATAGGACCCATGTTTTACTACATCTGGTCATATTTTGCATGGGTGTATTATAGACCTGGATACGGTGCAGATTTTTCCCAGTGGCCACTCGTGGTACTGCAACAAAAAACTCCCATTTGACCCAAAAAAGCCATAGACAGTAATAGTAAAAGAGAAGCCTGGAGGCCCCACCCACCTTTTTTGGGTGTGGTATCCAGTTCTATAATACATCCATGACGTCAATAACTGCAGTAGAAGAAGAATTTTCCCATTTTTCCTCAACCTTTATTGAATACAATTAAGAATCTTCACCCAAATGAACATGGAATAGGGAATTTTAAGTTTTCACTGCCATTATTTTTCAGGATAATTTAATAATTTGACTTTTTTTTTAGAATGTTTTCCATAACTGGAAAATTGGTCAATAGTTTTCCAGGTTTTCCAGCAATCTGAAGGCTGATATTAATCATTAATAGTGATTATCGATAGCTGATATTATGCAATAGTAGTGATACTTCTTGTTTTTGCTCTCAAATCACACCAGATTGCTGCATTTAAATCTACAATTTTCACATTTTTCTAACCCCTAAACCCCCTGGGAGGTTGAGTTTTTCGCCTTAAACCGAACCAACGCTCAGTTCTCGCTGTAAAACGCAGCGACTGCGGGTATTTATCTAAAAGAGGGCGACCAGTCGCCTGGTGTCAGACACAAACAGACATCTCCCCTGCATCATCCCTGCTTTGTTTCACACATGAAAGGGAAAGCGAGCCGTGGTTTCGTAACGCGAGGCTTTGTTAAATCACTCAGAAAAGACCCCGACGTCCCGTCAGAAACACGCTAAGAGGTTCCAGGTCACGCCCCGGCGTTTTGGCATTAATGGGAGCAGGGTGCAGCATGTGTCTGGAGGGCTGGGCTAATTTGATTTCCATGGCTAATTTTTCTGTTTTTTTTTTCTTCTTTTCTCCGCTGGTGTCCTGAAAACACTCCAGGTTGAAGCTGGAGAAGGAGAAGGAGAAGGAGAAGGAGAAGGAGATCACCAGAGGCGACAGCTAGTGTGAGACACAGGAAGGAGCCCCGGTCTCCAAACATCTGGCGGGGCAAGGCTTCCATGACAAAAAAAAAAAAAAGGAAAAAGAAAAAGGGGGCCTCAGATCTGCAGGGATCAAAGTGTGCCCTGGGTGCCTGAGCCACTGTGGCCTCCTTCCCTCAACATATTCAAATGGGCTTTTCCTGGAATAGAAGGCAGGAGCAGACCTCAGGAAACACAAGAAACGAGATGACGAATACCTGAAGATCTGTAGAAACGTTAGAGAAGGAGCAGGAGTTTCTGTTAGAATAAAGAATGGAATTAGGTGAATTTAGCTCTAAAAATAAGGATGTTTGATGTGTCGCAGTAAATGATGCAAAGAGAAAAGTTTCAGGTTCTAATAACGATTCCAAACACATCTATAGAACAGTAACGATAATCTGTGATTCTCTACCATTGACTTCACTCTAAGCTCTTCTAGCTTCTGATTGGTCGGTTAAATCACATGAGAGTGTGTTGTATTTTAAACTGAATATTACCAATAAAATCACAATTTTTAAACAGTAAATTCAGCTTTATTCACTTTCTTTTTATGGTCTTAACAGGTGAAAATATCTTGTTTTTGGTTCAATTAGTCCAGAATTAAGTAGAATTATCTTACTCCACTGGCAGATAATTTAGCTTATTTCAATAATTTAGCTTATTTTCTTTAAGTTAATTTAATCAGTGTTGATCTAAAAACAAGAATGTTTGACTTGTTGCAGTAAATGAAGCAAAGGTTCTAATAACGGTTCCAAAAATGTCCTTAAAGCTGCAAAAACTGTATCTATGGATCAATAATGATGATCTTTTAATATGTGATTCTGTGATTCTCTACCATTGACTTCACTTGAGGCTCTTCTAGCTTCTGATTGGTCGGTTCAGTCACATTAGAGCGTGTTGTATTTTGGATTTTTTTTTTTTAATTAAGAAATAAAGTGTCTAAAAATTTACCATAAAACACAAAAATTAAGCTACTTGATAAGTTGAGAAAAAAAACTTTTAGCAATTAATTGATAAATTGAATATTACCAATAAAATCACAATTTTTAAACAGTACTTTCAGCTTTATTTACTTTATTTTTACTATATAACAAATATGAAGCTGCACTGCGAGAACTGAAATCTTAACAGGTGAAAATATCTCGTTTTTGGTTCAATTAGTCCAGAATTAAGTAGAATTATCTTACTCCACTGACAAATAATTTAGCTTATTTCAAGTTTTTTAGAGGTTAATTTAGTCAGTGTTGATCTAAAAACAAAAATGTTTGACTTGTTGCAGTAAATGATGCAAAGAGAAAAGTTTCAGGTTCCAAAAATGTCCTTAAACACTGTAAAAACTGTATCTATCAAACAGTAATGATGATCTTTTAATATGTGATTCTGTGATTCTCTACCATTGACTTCACTCTAGGCTCTTCTAGCTTCTGATTGGTTGGATAAGTCACATGAGAGATTAGATCCAGGAAGTGTTGAATATTGGTGTAAAATTAAGAAATAAAGTTGATAAAAATTCACTATAAACCACAAAAATTAAGCTAAAAACTTGAACTCTTATATTATTAATCATGAAATTTACATTATTACAGTTGTTTTTTTTTCCTGATTTGTGTCCTGACTTGTTTTAAGGTTTAATAACCTTTGTGTTTGTAGAGATATTCCACATTTATTATCATTTATAGCAGGAAAACTGATAAATAAACCTGGGAATTAAATTCCTACTGTTCACTAATTGTTAAAAATGTCAATTTTCAGACATAAAACCAACATTATTTCAATGTTTCTGGGGAAGTTTATTTTGAAGAAATCAATTAAAACGTGATCTAAACATCCTCTAAAAGGCTAAAAACTGGATTAATGTTACAAAAATGACTCCAATAAACATTAATTCATATTGTTTGAGCATTTTGGGGATGTTTTATCTGTAGTAAAACTATTCTTTTTGTAATATTCTAACTATATTTTCTCTATAACAGCAACATAAATAGATTCTGACTCTTCTGTAGTCACCTCACATGTTGTAGATTTGTTTTAACACCAGGTTTAAGCCCAATAACCTTTGTTTTTGTAGAGATATTCTACATTTATCATCATTTATAGCAGGACAAACCTATATTTTTCAGTTTTCAGCCTTCATATTTACTTATTTCAATCTGAAAACACGTTTTCCTACATGCAAAACAGACGCATTTTGCACGTCAAACGACAAAAACCCTACTAAACTGTCAGGGTAAAACAGGAATAATTCAGCTCTGACTGGAACACACACAAAAACCCCCTGAAACGCCGTGGTAGCGGCACACGTAATCGCTCTGACGTCCTGAACCAAACGCTGCCTGCGAGCTGAGGGGGTCACCTGTGCGCGGCATTAGCGAATTAGCCGCTATCTAACCCAGACCTGCCGCGGCGCGCTGACACTAATCCCGCGGCCCCGTCTACGTTACATTATCACGGCTAATCCCCGTAAATCTCCCAGCCGCGCCCCTGCTAAACGCCAGCCCTCGCACTCCTGGCTAATGAAGAAGGGGTTAGCCTAGCGGTTAGCCCGGGTGGCTAACCCGCGCGGCGCTCAGCCTCCCAAGGCGGCGGGAATTAATGTAATTCAACGCCCCGGGGTGGCTAAAAAGAGAAAAAAAAAGAAGCAAAACCGAACATATGTTGGACAAATCAGGGGGTTTGTGTGTTTTGGTGTCACCGGTGCTTGTGCAGGTCTATTTAGAGTCATTGATGGGATCCTTAGTGAAGGGGGGGAAGCTTTGAAGTGCCCCCCCTCCCCTTCCCCTTCCCCTCCCCCAGCCACTTATGATGAGCTGACCCGGGTTATTAAAATACCACAGAAACCATCAGCCATGATGCTTCCCCTCGCTCTCTTTTCTCCCGGCTGTCAACAAGGAATCGGCTGGGGGGATGAGGAGGTTGAAAAGGGGGATTGGGGATGTGAGGGGTCCCCTCCACCTGCATTAAAAATGGCACTTTATCCATTAAAAGCGGGATTTTCCTGCTGTCTCTTTTGTGTAATTACCTGCAACCCGCCGGCTTCGTGCTCTGGGCTTTACCTTGTTTACTCTGCAGCAGCCGGGCTGTCTCCCTGCGAGGCTTCGCCGCCGAGATCCGGTCTTTGTCTCGTCTGACGTCTCTGACTCGTCTGTCTGGGCTGTCGGGAACAGCCTGGAAAGATGGGAAAAATTAATAAATAAGGGAATAAATACACAAAACACAACCACAAGTGCAGAAAATGTCAAGACAGGATAACACAAGTTGTTTTAATTTATTAACAATTTGGCATGCATATAACTCACAGCCATTAATGTGCTTTGCAATGTTAATAAAAAAAAAAAATGCTAAAAAAAACACACCCAGAGGAATGTCAATGAAAGCCCATGAGATTAACAGAAAAATATGCTAAAATAAATAAATAAATAAGTGAAAAAACACACCAAGAAGAGCAAAAATGTCAATGAGAGTACACAGGATAAATTTAAAAAATTAAAAAATAAATAAATAAAATAAAAAACATCTAGAAGTGCAAGTTTTTTTATATAGATGCTGTGTTAATTTATTTATAATTTAGCATGCATATAACTAAAAACCATTAATGTGCTTTGCAATGTTAATCAAATGCTAAAATGCAAAATAAATAAATAAATAAAACTAAATTAAATAAAGACACCTGGATGAATGTCAATGAAAGCTCACAGGATAAACATGAAAACATGTAAAAAAAAATGGTGAAATAAATAAAAAAAACACCCAGAAGAGCAAAAAATATCAACAAGAACATAGGATAAATACAGAAACTGTCAAAAAAAAAAAGTAAAAAAAATAATAAATAAAAAAAACACCCAGAAGAGCAAAAAATGTCAACACAAAACCCCCCAAAAAATAAAAAAGCTAAATAAAAAAAATTCTGTGTTAATTTATTTATTATTTGCTAAATAAATAAATTAATTAATTAAATTAAATACACCCAGAAAAGCAAAAAATGCCAATGAGAGCACACAGGATAAATAAAAAAATAAATGTAAAAAAAAAATAAAAAATAAATTAAATATAAAAAAAGTAAAAACACATTAAAGAACACACACAAGATGCAAATAAATGGCAAAAAAATTAATAAAAATAAATAAATAAATGTTGTATTAATTACAATTTGGCATGTAACTAAATTAATCCCATTAATGTGCTTTGCAACATTAATGAAATGCTAAAAAAATGCTAAAAATAAATATATAAATAGAGCAAAAAAAATGTTTTTTTATTCTATATTATTTTTTTTTACCATATTATTTTATTAATTTATTTACAATCTGGCACAAATATAACTCAAACCCATTAATGTTAATCATTTGCAAATAAATAAATAAAAAACTCAAAAAATAGTAAAGTAGATAAGAGTGCTAAACAACACCAAAATTTAATTAAATAAATAATAATAATAATAATTTAAATTAAATAAATACAATACACCCAGATGAGCACACAAGATAAACACAAAATGCAAATAAATGGCAAAAAAATAACTAAAAATATTTATTAATTTAATTATAATTTGGCATGCAACTAAATTAAACCCATTAATATGCTTTGCAATATTAATGAAATGCCAAAAAAAAATGCTAAAAATAAATATAAATATTTTTTAAACACAGCCAGAGTTTTTTTTATTTATTTTTTTATTCTATATTATTTTATTAATTTATTTACAATCTGGCATAAATATAACGCAAACCCATCAATGTTAATCATTTGCAAATAAATAAATGAAAAACTAAAATAAAGCAGTAATAATAGTAAAGTAGATACGAGCGCTAAACAACAAAAAAAATAAATAAAATAAATAAATAAAACAGATGAGCACACAGGATAAACACAAGTTGTTGTTTTTTCAATTTAGTCCTGTAGACGCTGTATTCATTTATTTACAATTTACCATTTGGCATGCATATAACTCCAACCCATTAATGTGCTTTGCAATGTTAATCAAATGCTAATGCTACTGCTCCCCTCCCCTCTAGTAGCCTTTTCCTCCAGCGAACACACTGACTTAATTGTGAGGCTGAAAAACAGCACATGCAGGCTTCCTCTCATATTTAATTTTATCTTGAATAAAAGAGCTATAGGAAAGTATTAATCTGCTTAACATTTCTAAGTACATCCTCCAAAGGATTTTTTTTTTTTGCTTTTTTTTAATCTTACATATGCTCAGCAGAGTTACTGGCAAAAACTGTACATTTTCCTCATTTCATCCTTTCAACATCAAATGGTGAGCAGCAAAAATTGGATCAGACTTCAAAGGCCGTGATGTGCTCCAAGTCACGGAGTGGCTCTTCTATTTCACATATTGAATCCGAGCAGGATATCAAAGTGCTACCAAAGAACCTCAGGTCTTTACTAAAAAAAGGGGGTCTAACATCTGTAGAAAGAGGAGCGCAAAGACAAATCACCTCGGGGGGAAGAGCGAGCGTTTTATTCTCAGCCGTGAATTTCCAGCCTTTTGATTCTCCCTCGTACCACCCTGTCTCCTCCGCTGAGATGGAGGTTGGAGCAAGAGAACTCTTTTGTCTCAAGGACTCCGGAAAAAAAATATATAAATGGAGAAATATATAAAAAAATTAAAAAAAAAGAAAGAATCTAGGTTAAAGCTGCTTTGTAGAGGAGCAGTTTGGAAGAAGAAAATGCTAATTTCATTGATGTTCGGTTACTCACGTTTCCTTTATGATCTGCATGTGACTCTCTGCTGTTTGGGCTGGACGACCTGCGGAAATGAAGAAGAAGAAGAAGAAGAAGTGTTTTATAACATGAAATGAACAGAAACACTATAGACAGGTGAGGAGGAAGGAAAGGAACTCAACTTCCTCAGGAGTTAGGGTCAGAAATATCAGAAAACTGGATGTTTACATGCAGCAAACTGAATTCAAGAAGCTATAGACGATCAATAATTAGTATTAATGGATCTAATCAGCTTTCAGATTGAGATACTCACTAAATAATGTACCTTAAATCTCTATTAATGAATCATATCAGCTATAGATTATCAATAATCACTATTAATGAATAATATCAACTATCAATAATCACTATTAATGTATAATATCAGTTATAGATGATCAATAATCACTATTAATGTATAATATCAGTTATAGATGATCAATAATCACTATTAATGTATAATATCAGTTATAGATGATCAATAATCAATATTAATGTATAATATCAGTTATAGATGATCAATAATCACTATTAATGTATAATATCAGTTATAGATGATCAATAATCACTATTAATGTGTAATATCAGTTATAGATTATCAATAATCACTATTAATGTATAATATCAGTTATAGATGATCAATAATCACTATTAATGTATAATATCAGTTATAGATTATCAATAATCACTATTAATGTATAATATCAGTTATAGATGATCAATAATCTCTATTAATGTGTAATATCAGTTATAGATGATCAATAATCACTATTAATGTATAATATCAGTTTAATTGCACCAAAAACGAGACTCAATTTCATTAATTGATTATCAGAACTCATCAATTAATTGACTAATTATCATTAACAGGGTAAAAATATCACATTTTGATCACAATTAATCCAATATTTAGTAGAATTATCTTATTCTACAGGCTGATAATTTACCTTTTTTCTTGATTTTAGTCAATTTGAGATAACAAAACCAACAAATACGGATAAAAAACTTGAAATAAACTAAATTATCAGATAATTCTACTTATTATTGGACTAATTGAACCAAAAAACAAGTTATTTTGGCTTTTAAGATGTAAAAAAACAGGTATTTCTCTCAGAAATTGCAGTAAAACGTCCCTTAACTCCTCTATTATGCAGATAATTGATTATCAATCAATCAAACTCATCAATTAATTGACTAATTATCATTAACAGGGTAAAAATATCACAATTAATCCTCATTCCAATGGCAGATTATTGACTTATTTCATGTATTTGACCTGTTCAGTATTAATTAATTCAATAATATGAGTCTGTTTCCTTTAAAACTTCATTAAACTTTTAAAAAAAGCGGCGACCGTGATTAAAAACGTGTCTCGTATAGAGCGTCGACATCTGTGCTCGGTGATTATGCAACAGACAGAGACACATGTTCCATCGCTGCTTTATTTAAATATTAAAATAAAAAAAGAGGCGACATCTGTGAACATCAGCCGCTGCACGCCAGTTTAAAAAAACCCTGAATCTCATCCAGTTTGGATGCAACCAGACGCAGAAATTCACGCGTGGCATCGAGGAATAAAGGGAGAAACAAGAAGAAGAAGAACAGCGATGAGGTGAGAAAACATGGAGGAGAAAAAACAGGCGAGATCATGTCAAGATAAATCTATATGGAGAGATTCCAGCGCTGATTAAACAGAATTGTTAAGTGGAGGTTTGAAGTTTTTTTTTTTTCTCACCAAGGAATATGATTGTAAACACGGAGAGAAAACTCCCCAGATGAGGGGCTTCGAGCTCTGAGTTTACAACAAGCACAACATTTTCAGATGTGTAAATCTGGTATTTTCCAGCCGAGATGTTGACCAAAAAGTCGCCGATGAAAGATCTGAACGAGATGAGATGTGGAAATAAAACGTTCGCGCGCACGTGTGGCGTTTGTCGTCACGATAGAAAAAACACGGCAAGTCACAGGGTTTTCACGCTTTTATCGCTGGAAAAACATGGATTCTGAATCACAGAATTCACCTTGTGAGAGATGAAATGGCCCGAATGTTGAAATAAGCATTCTAAAGTGCCCTCTAGGAACAAAAATGTGTGTTAAAGTGCCTTCTAGGCGTGAAAAAGCATGTTAAAGCACCTTCTAGTAGCCAAAACTCATGCTAAAGTGCCCTCTGTGATGTTAAAGTGCCTTCTAGTAGCTAAAACTTGTCCTAAAGTGCCCTCTTGGGAGCTAAAACGTGTGTTAAAGTGACCTCTAGTAGCCAAAACTTGTGCTAAGCATGCTAAAGTGCCCTCTAGGAAGCTAAAAAGCAGGTTAAAGTGCCCTCTAGCAACCAAAATGTGTGTTAAAGTGCCTTCTAGGAGCTATAAAGCACATTAAAGTGCCTTCTAGTAGCCAAAACTCATGCTAAAGTGCCCTCAAGGACCCAAAACATATGGTAAAGTGCCCTCTTGGGAGCTAAAAAGCATGTTAAACGCCTTCTAGTAGCCAAAACCGGTGCTAAAGTGCCCTCTTGGGTGGCGAACTCATGCTAAAATGCCCTCTGTGATGTTAAAGTCCCTTCTAGAAGCTAAAAAGCACGTTCAAGTGCCTTCTAGTAGCCAGAACTTGTGCTAAAGTACCCTCTTGGGTGGCAAAACTCATGCTAAAGTGCCCTCTGTGAATGAAAACATGTGCTAAAGTGCCCTCTAGGAACAAAAATGTGTGTTAGTAGCCAGAACTTGTGCTAAAGTGCCCTCTGTGAGTCAAAATGTGTGCTAAAGTGCCCTCTTGGGTGACAAAATATGCATCTCTGTGGATTCTGAATCAGAGAATTCGCCTTGTGAGAGATGAAATGAGGACGTCATGGCCCAAATCTTGACAAAAACATGCTAAAGTGCCCTCTAGGGAGCTAAAAAGCAGGTTAAAGTGCCCTCTAGGAACAAAAATGTGTGTTAAAGTGCCTTCTAGGAGCTATAAAGCACATTAAAGTGCCTTCTAGTAGCCAAAACTTGTGCTAAAGTGCCATCTCGGGTGGCAAAACCCATGCTAAAGTGCCCTCAAGGACCCAAAACATATGGTAAAGTGCCCTCTTGGGAGCTAAAAAGCATGTTAAACGCCTTCTAGTAGCCAAAACCGGTGCTAAAGTGCCCTCTTGGGTGGCGAACTCATGCTAAAATGCCCTCTGTGATGTTAAAGTCCCTTCTAGAAGCTAAAAAGCACGTTCAAGTGCCTTCTAGTAGCCAGAACTTGTGCTAAAGTACCCTCTTGGGTGGCAAAACTCATGCTAAAGTGCCCTCTGTGAATGAAAACATGTGCTAAAGTGCCCTCTAGGAACAAAAATGTGTGTTAAAGTGCCTTCTAGGCGTGAAAAAGCATGTTAAAGCACCTTCTAGTAGCCAAAACTCATGCCAAAATGCCCTCTGTGAGTCAAAACGTATGCTAAAGTGCCTTCTAGGAGCTAAAAAGCATGTTAAAGTGCCTTCTAATAGTCAAAACTTGTGCTAAAGTGCCCTCTTGGGTGGCAAAACTCATCCAAAATGCCGTCTGTGAGTCAAAATATGTGCTAAAGTGCCCTCTTGGGAGCTAAAAAGCAGGTTAAAGTGCCCTCTAGGAACCAAAATGTGTGTTGAAGTGCCTTCTAGGAGCTAAAAAGCACATTAAAGCACCTTCTAGTAGCCAGAACTTGTGCTAAAGTGCCCCCTGTGAGTCAAAACATGTGCTAAAGTGCCCTCTTCGGAGCTAAAAAGCAGGTTAAAGTGCCCTCTAGGAACTGAAATGTGTGCTAAAGTGCCTTCTTGGGATCCAAAAAGTGTCTTAAAGTGCTGCATAGGAGCTAAAAAGCATGTTAAAGCACCTTCTAGTAGCCAAAACATGTGCTAAAGTGCCCTCTTGGGTGGCAAAACTCATGCTAAAGTGCCCTCTGTGAGTCAAAATGTGTGCTAAAGTGCCCTCAAGGACCCAAAACATGTGCTAAAGTGCCCTCTTGGGTGACAAAATATGCATCTCTGTGGATTCTGAATCAGAGAATTCGCCTTGTGAGAGATGAAATGAGGACGTCATGGCCCAAATCTTGAAAAAAGCATGCTAAAGTGCCCTCTAGGGAGCTAAAAAGCAGGTTAAAGTGCCCTCTAGGAACAGAAATGTGTGTTAAAGTGCCTTCTAGGAGCTATAAAGCACATTAAAGTGCCTTCTAGTAGCCAAAACTTGTGCTAAAGTGCCCTCTCGGGTGGCAAAACCCATGCTAAAGTGCCCTCAAGGACCCAAAACATATGGTAAAGTGCCCTCTTGGGAGCTAAAAAGCATGTTAAACGCCTTCTAGTAGCCAAAACCTGTGCTAAAGTGCCCTCTGTGAGTCAAAACATGTACTAAAGTGCCCTCTTGGATGCTAAAACCTGCACTAAGTGCTCTCTACGAGCCCATATGTGTACTAAAGTGCCCTCTTAGGAGGTAAAAACTGTCATTTCATGCTTTTTTAAGCAAAAACTGCTAAGAAAGCTGCCGTTCTTCCTTCTTCTTTTATTTTGCTGCATTCTTCCTTAATGACCGGCCTGCCCATGTGCTGAATAAACACCAAAAAGTCGTTTAGGTTTCGTACATCTGGAGACCAACGCAGCGTTTTTGTGGTCAGACGAAAGTGTGTCTGTATCTTTGTGGAAAGAAATTTATTACGGTTTATAAAAACTAAAAAGAGGAGGCGCACGGGAGGAGATTTTTCATCTGGTTAAAACAACAGAGGAGATCTCTCTCTCTACATATATATATATATATATATATATATATATATATATATAAATGATGTTTATTCAGACCAAATAGGAAAATCACTCATATTCCTAACTTATAATATAGAATATACTGGTTATAATGTATATAAATGACCTAATGTTTAGTTATTACACATTATTATTTACTTATATTCATGCATTTCTTGTCATATTTTAGCCTTTTTGGATGTTTAGATGGGTCAAAAACGTAAATAATGTGAGTTTAGTCTCATATTCCACATTTATTTGTTATCTCAAGCGCTTTTTTAAATAAAAATATTCAGAATTTGCTGTGAAAATCTGGACTCTAACCTGGTCTGCTGGTCCTTGGTGGTCTCTCCTCCAGACTCAGGTTGACCTCTTGACCTCCGGGATCCCTGGTCCCGACGAACCCGATGACCCCGGTAGACTGAAGAGGACCAGAACCTCATGTTATTAACTTATATATATTTATATATAAACACATAAACACACATACATGTTGACTAGTGGGGTGTTTATTACATGGAATTACTACAATTAACCTTTGACCTCCAGGGTCAAACTGGTTCATCTCTTTCCCCTCCTTCTTTACTTCCTTCCTCTTTACCTCTTCCTTTCCTTTCTTCTTTAATTGCTTCCTTCCTCATTCATTTCTTTCTGCTTATTCTTTACTTCCTTTTCCTCACATTTCCTCCACCCTTTTTTTCCTTCCTCCCTTCCTTACGTTTCCTTCCTCCCCTCATTTCTTCCTCACATATTTCCTTCCTCCCTCACTTCCTTCCGCCCTCCCTCCCTCCTTTCCTTCCTTCCGTTTCCTACCTTCCTCACTTCCTTCCTTTCTCATGTTTCCTTCCTTTCTTTTCTTCCTCACATATCTCCTTCCTTCCTCCCTTCTCCCCTTTCTATCTTCGTTCCTTACTTTCTTCCTCCATCCCTTTTTTATTTCCTTCCTTCCTTACATGTTTCCTCCATTGCTCCTTTCCTTTCCTCCTTCCCTTCTTTTTTCTATCCTACCTTTCTTTCTCACGTTTCCTTCTTTCCTCCCTTCTCCCCTTTATGTCTTCCTTCCATTGCTCGTTTCCTTCCTTCTTTCCTCGCTCCCTTCCTTCCTTTCTTTCTCGTTTCCTTCCTCCTTCCCTTTATTTTCTTCCTTCCTTCCTTACATGTTTCCTCCATTGCTCCTTTCCTTCCTTCTTCCCTTCTTTTTTCCTTCTTCCCTCCCTTATTTCCTTATGTTTCCTATATTTCTTTCTCACGTTTCCTTCTTTCCTCCCTCCCTCCTTATTTTCTTCCTTCCTTACATGTTTCCTCCATTGCTTCTTTCCTTCCTCACTTCCTTTCTTCTGTCCTACCTTTCTGTCTTCCTTCCTTCCATGTTTCCTTCCTTCCTTCCATGTTTCCTCCATTGCTCCTTTCCTTCCTTCCTCTTCTTTCTCATGTTTCCTTCTTTTCTCCCTCCCTCCCTTTTTATTTCCTTCCTTCCTCCCTAACATGTTTCCTTTCTTCCTCACTTCCTTCCTTCTATCCTACTTTTCTTTCTTGTTTCCTTCCTCCTT
Organism: Lepturacanthus savala; assembly: GCA_030544235.1. Classification (NCBI taxonomy): domain Eukaryota; kingdom Metazoa; phylum Chordata; class Actinopteri; order Scombriformes; family Trichiuridae; genus Lepturacanthus; species Lepturacanthus savala. The sequence goes on along the minus strand of CM060470.1, from coordinate 2,608,787 downwards.
CCCTTTTTATTTCCTTCCTTCCATGTTTCCTCCAGTGCTCCTTTCCTTCCTTCTCCCATTCTTTTTTCCTTCCTCCCTCCCTCATTTCCTTTCCTTCCTTTCTCATGTTACCTTCCTTCCTTACATGTTTCCTCCATTGCGCTGTCCCTTCCTCGCTCCCTTCCTTTCTTCCTTCCTCACTTCCTTCCTTTATTCTGTCCTACCTTTCTTTCTCACATTTCCTTCCTTCTTCCCTTTCTGTCTTCCTTCCTTCCATGTTTCCTCCATTGCTCCTTTCCTTCTTTCCTCCCTCCCTTACGTTTCCTTCCTTCTTTCCTCTTCTTTCTCATGTTTCCTTCTTTTCTCCCTCCCTTTTTATTTCCTTCCTTCCTTCCTTCCTTCCTTCCTTCCTTCCTAACATGTTTCCTTTCTTCCTCACTTCCTTTCTTCTATCCTACTTTTCTTTCTTGTTTCCTTCCTCCTTCCCTTTTAATTTTCTTCCTTCCTTCCCTCCCTCATTTCCTTACATTTCCTTCCTTTCTTTCTCATGTTTCCTTCCTTCCTTACATGTTTCCTCCATTGCTCCGTCCCTTCCTCGCTCCCTTCCTTTCTTCGTTCCTCACTTCCTTACTTTCTCGTTTCCTTCCTCCTTCCCTTTTTTATTTCCTTCCTTCCTTCCTTCCTTCCTTCCTTCCTTCCTTTCATGTTTCCTTCATTACTCCTTTCCTTCCTCCCCCCCTTTTTCTTATAGAACTACAACCACATTTAACTACTCCATTCATTCAGTTATTCAGGAGGTCGTGGTGTTTTTTTTATTCTTCGTAGTCTAATCTGATCGATGGCGAGCGTCCCTGGAGTAGGAGGAGTAGGGAGGAGGAGGAGTAGGAGGTGGAGGAGGAGGAGTAGGGAGGAGGAGGAGTAGGGAGGAGGAGGAGTAGGTGTAGGGAGGAGTAGGAGGGAGGGGGGAGGCCCCTCTGCTGCTCCACATCTGAGGAGCCACCAGGCTTCACATGCACATTTGAGAGGCATCTGTTTATTTTCAGAATGCTAATGCAGCGCCCACCTCTAAAGCTGAAATAAGCTGCTAGAACACACACAATGTGAATGAGCTGGAGACTCCGCCGGGGGCTGAGGCCCCACTGATGCCAGGTTCAGGTCCTCCTCCTCCTCCTCCTCCCACCTCCTGAACCCCAGCGGCCACACACACACACACACACAGTTTCTCGGCTTTTCCCCCCTCTCACACACTGTTTATCCTTTATCCTTGGCGTTATTTACTAGAGTTTTAATGGAGGACGTTTACAGGAGGTTCAGGAGGCTGATGCTCGACGTGACAGATCCTCAGGACCTCGCCAGATCTCCTCCTCCAGGACCTCCTCTCTCCTCCCCTTCTGGCTCAGAGGGAGGAGGAGGAGGAGGGAGGCCCAGGAAGGTTAATGTGCCCACTGCCTTCCTCCCTTTCTTCCTTACTCCATCCTTCCTTTCTTCTCTCCTTCCCCATGTTTCCTTCCTTCTTTCCTATCCTCACATATTTCCTCCCTCCCTTCCTTACATGTTTACTTCCTTCCTACGTTTCTCACATGTTTCCTTCCTTCCTTCCTTTCTTCCGCACGTTTCCTTCCTTCCTCTATCCCTTCTTTTCTTCCTTCTTTCCTTCCTCACATATTTCCTCTCCCCTTACATGTTTCCTTCCCTCCCTCCTTGCATGTTTCCTTTCTTCCTTACATGTTTCCTCCCTTTTCTCCCTTCCCTGCACCCCTTCCTTTCTTCTTTCTTTCCGTCCTCATATTTCCTTCATTTCTTCCTTCTTTCCTTCCTTCCTTACATGTTTCTTTCCTTCCTTACTTCCTCCCTCCCTTCCATGTTTCATTCCTTCCTTCCTTCCTTACTGAAGTTTCCTTCCTTCCTTCCTTCCTTCCTTCCCTCCTTCCTCACATTTCCTTCCTTCCTTTCTTCCTCCCTCGCTTCATTGCATGTTTCCTTCCTTCCCTCCTTCCTCACATGTTTCCTTCCTTTCTTCTTTCCATGTTTCCTTCCCTCCTTCCTCAGGTTTCATTCCTTCCTTCCCTCCTTCCTCAAGTTTCCGTCATTCCTTCCTTTCTTCCTTCCATGTTTCCTTCCCCCCTTCCTTACGTTTCATTCCTTCCTTCCCTCCTTCCTCACGTTTCCTTCCTTTCATGTTTCCTTCCTTCCTTCCTAACATGTTTCCTTCCTTCCATGTTTCATTCCTTCCTCCCATGTTTCCTTCCTTCCTTCCATGTTTCATTCCTTCCTCACATGTTTCCTTCCTTCCTTCCATGTTTCATTCCTTCCTCACATGTTTCCTTCCCCCCTTCCTTACGTTTCATTCCTTCCTTCCCTCCTTCCTCACGTTTCCTTCCTTTCATGTTTCCTTCCTTCCTTCCTAACATGTTTCCTTCCTTCCATGTTTGATTCCTTCCTCCCATGTTTCCTTCCTTCCTTCCATTTTTCCTTCCTTCCTAACATGTTTCCTTCCTTCCATGTTTCATTCCTTCCTCACATGTTTCCTTCCTTCCTTCCATGTTTCCTTCCTTCCTCACATGTTTCCTTCCTTCCATGTTTCATTCCTTCCTCACATGTTTCCTTCCTTCCTTCCTCACATGTTTCCTTCCTTCCATGTTTCATTCCTTTCTTCCATGTTTCATTCCTTCCTCACATGTTTCCTTCCTTCCATGTTTCCTTTCTTCCTCACGTTTCCTTCCTTCCTTCCATGTTTCCTTCCTTCCTCACATGTTTCTTTCCTTTCTTCCTCCCTCTCTTCCTTCCATGTTTCATTCCTTCCTTCCATGTTTCATTCCTTCCTTCCATGTTTCCTTCCTTCCTCCCTCCCTTCCTTCCTTCCTAAACCTGATAACACTTTAACAGACACACGCTGACTTTCCTCCATTCTACATGTTGTTTTTCCTCCTTCTTCTTTATTTTCCATATAAAACTACAACCACAGTAAACTGCCCCGTCCGTTCTGTTATTCAGGAGGAGGAGGAGGAGGAGGAGGAGGAGGAGGAGGAGCAGGAGGCCCGGGAAGGTTAATGTGCCCACTTTGATCTTCGTCAAGGCACACTGAGTAAGAATTAATTTACATTTCAGATGAAAAGGTTGACAGTATAAAAAGGCATCTTGTTTCTGGTATGCGGGGCTGTTGTAATGGGCCAGGAATCTGCGAGAGGAAGTCGTGAGGAAACAGAAGGGATAAGCCCCTCTCTCCTTCTCTCCCTCGCTTTTTTTTAACTGGGAAAGAGATGAAAGGAAATCTCAGGGATCTCGGCGTGCACTGTTCTTCTGAAACATGGGGACCAAATGCTGCCCAAACTTTCAAAAGCCTTTTCCTCTATGCATTATTAATTAATTATTACTGTTTCGTCAAAGAGGAGGGGGGGAGGGGAGGAGGGGGGGGGGCACTCGACGAGATCAAAAAAGGTGTTTCACAAAGATTGAAGAAGAAAAGGAAAATGGATGAAAAAAAAGTTAATTTGCACTGGACAGATGAGAAATTCCAGAGGTTTGAAAGGAAAGAACAAGTGAAAATACCTTGTTTTCTGTACAAATAGATCAAAACTACGTGGAGTTATCTCATTCCACTGGTAATTCAGCTCATTTCAAGCTTTTTTTAATTGATTTTAGTCAATTTCATGTTTTTATTTAGGAAAATGTTCACCTTGTTTTCTTAAAAATAGACCAAATTAACTGAAAATCAGGAAAAAACACTTTATAATTAGCTAGAAATAAATAAGACTAACATTATCTATAAAAAATAAGATTAAATTGACTAAAATCAGGAAAAAAACACTTTATAATTAGCTATAAATAAATAAAACTAACATTTTCTATAAAAAATGAGATTAAATTAACTGAAAATCAGAAAAAACAATTTATAATTAGCTAGAAATAAATAAAACTAACATTTTCTATAAAAAATGAGATTAAATTAACTGAAAATCAGGAAAAAACATTTTATAATTAGCTAGAAATAAATAAAACTAACATTTTCTTTGAATAATAAGATTAAATTGACTGAAAATCAGGAAAAAACACTTTATAATTAGCTAGAAATAAATAAAACTAACATTTTCTATAAAAAATAAGATTAAATTGACTGAAAATCAGGAAAAAAAACTTTATAATTAACTAGAAATAAATAAAACTAACATTTTCTATAAAAAATAAGATTAAATTGACTGAAAATCAGGAAAAAAAACACTTTATAATTAACTAGAAATAAATAAAACTAACATTTTCTTTGAATAATAAGATTAAATTGACTGAAAATCAGGAAAAAACACTTTATAATTAGCTAGAAATAAATAAAACTAACATTTTCTTTAAAAAATAAGATTAAATTGACTAAAATCAGGAAAAAACACTTTATAATTAGCTAGAAATAAATAAAACTAACATTTTCTTATGTTAAAATAAGATAAAATTGACTAAAATCAAGTGTTTTCATTAATAAAATGATAATATATATTATTTATAATATAATATAATATAATATTTAACCCTAACAAGTCAGTTTGGTCTTGTTTAAAGAAAATACGACTAAGATTTTCTTCCAAAAAGACTTGAAATACGCAACAAATCAGGAAAAAAAACGCTGAAAAATGCATATTTCAACAATTAATAAGATAATAGTTCAAAGACATTAAATTATAGTCAATTTAATCTTAGTTTTTTAAGAAAAAATTAAGTTTTTCTTCCAGATTTGGGTCAATTTGGTCTTGTTTTAATCAAACAAGACCATATTTCCTTTAAAAAAGTGGACTAAATTAAAAAAATAATAAATAAATTGAATTAAGATGAATTAATTTTAATATAAACAGCAAATATCTAAAGTTTTTTATTGTTTCTTTACAGCCTGAACCTCTAAGATGTTTCCTATGACATGTTTTAAGTGTGAAACTAATTAAAATATATATGTATTTTGTAGTTTTTGGTACAATTAGTCCAATATTTAGTAGAATTATCTTATTGTACTGTGTTGAATTGACCCTTTAACATCAGAGACTATAGAAATCTCTTAGTTTATATCCTCCTTAGTTTATTTAGCGTTATAAGTTATGATTTAGGGGCTAGAGCAGGTCAAATAATGCACTTTAATGCAGAGATTTAGCAGTTTTTGTGGTGTACTGTCCCTTTAAATGTATTTGAACAGGTAATAGAGAGTGAGAGAAGCTAAAATTCTATTAAATATAACCTTTAAGTCACAATAAATGAGCTGTAATTACTTTTTAATGAGTGAAAAATGGATTTTTATGTGTTGAATTGACCTTTGGACTTAGGTTATATTCGTTCTTATTTATTTGTTGAGCTATTTTTAGTGAATTTGAACTTTTTACAGTGAAAAAAGCGTTATAGGTTATGATTTAGGGGCTAGAACAGGTCAAATAATGCACTTTAATGCAGAGATTTTGCAGTTTTTGTGGTGTACTGTCCCTTTAAATGTATTTGAACAGGTAATAGAGAGTGAGAGAAGCTAAAATTCTATTAAATATAACAATCAAGAATGAGAATAAGTGATTTTTAGGTATAAAAACAACATTTAAGTCCCGATAAATAAGCTGTAATTACTTTGTTTATATACTTTCTTATTTATTTGTTGTGCTATTTTTAGTGAATTTTAATTTTTTCTATATTTTACAGTGAAAAAAGCGTTAAATAATGCACTTTAATGCAGAGATTTTGCATTTTTTTTGGTGTACTGTCCCTTTAATTGTATTTGAACAGGTAATAGAGAGTGAGAGAAGCTAATTTAGCTTATTTAAAGTTTTTTTTCTTGATTTTAGTCTTTTTTTTTTAAAGAAAATATTACTCTTGTTGCCTTAAAACAAGAACAAATTACCTTTAGTTTGATGTAATTGTGTTTTTTTCCTAAAACAAGACCAAATTAACAGAAATCAGGCAAAAAAATTGGAAATAAACTGAATTATCAGCCAGTGGATTAAGATAATTCTACTAATTATTGGACTAATTGTATTGTACTGTATTTCTATTCTCATCTAGGTAAATAAAATGGTTTTTCACACAGATGTGAGTATAAAAAAGGTGATAAATTCCAGAGGATTGGACAGTTCTTTACCCGACTGGATGCGAACAGCAGCCACTTCCCGCCCCTTTTTTATTTGCTTGAGGTTCTGCCGAGCGACGTATCCCCTCCAGGCTGCAGAAAGAGAAGGAGGCGGCGTGAGTGTGTGTGTGTGTGAGTGTGTGTGTGTGTGAAACTCAATAGACGGCACCACACACCACACTAGATCCCACTTCAAACCGCTGTTAAAGCAGGTGGCGTAGGCCTGATCCTCTCTGAACCCTCTGAAGTCCTGTTGTCTGCTGTGAAGCTGCTGTTAACTCAGGTCAAACTCTGATTAGCACACTCAGAAACAGGACGTTTTAACACTCCTGTCATGATGTTTCTGCAACTTTTTTATTGATTTCTGCTCAAAACTACTAAACATCCAGTTATTTCATGATTTCAGGATTCAGAATCTATTAAATATAACACTCAAGAATGAGAATAAGTGATTTTTAGGCAAAAAAAACAACCTTTAATTCCTGATTTATGAGCTGTAATCACTTTTTAATGAGTGAAAAACTGATTTTTATGTGTTGAATTGACCCTTTAACATCAGAGACTATAGAAATATCTTAGTTTATATAGCGTTATTGTTATGATTTAGGGGCTAGAACAGGTCAAATAATGCACTTTATGGCAGAGATTTAGCAGTTTTTGTGGTGTACTGTCCCTTTAAATGTATTTGAACAGGTAATAGAGAGTGAGAGAAGCTAAAATTCTATTAAATATAACACTCAAGAATGAGAATAAGTGACTTTTAGGTATAAAAACAACATTTAAGTCACAATAAATGAGCTGTAATTACTTTTTAGTAAGTGAAAAACATCCTTTGGACTTAGTTTATATTCTTTCTTATTTATTTGTTGGGCTATTTTTAGTTAATTTAAATTTTTTCTATATTTTAACAGTGAAAAAGCGTTATAGGTTATGATTTAGGGGCTAGAACAGGTCAAATAATGCACTTTATGGCAGAGATTTAGCAGTTTTTATGGTGTACTGTCCCTTTAAATGTATTTGAACAGGTAATAGAGAGTGAGAGAAGCTAAAATTCTATTAAATATAACAATCAAGAATGAGAATAAGTGATTTTTAGGTAAAAAAGAACCTTTTACCTACTTTTTAGTAAGTGAAAAACGTCCTGGACTTAGTTTATATTCTTTCTTATTTATTTGTTGTGCTATTTTTAGTGAATTTTAATTTTTTTTTGGTATTTTAACAGTGAAAAAACACTTTAATACAGAGTTTTAGCAGTTTTTGTGGTGTACTGTCCCTTTAAAATATTTTTTTTATTTTTAAAGAGTGAGAGAAGCTAAAATTCTATTAAATATAACACTCAAGAATGAGAATAAGTGATTTTTAGGCAAAAAAACAACATTTAAGTCACAATATATGAGCCATCATCTCTTTTAACAAGTGAAAAAACGCATTTTATGTGTTGAATCTATAAAAATCTCTTAGTTTTTCTTCTTTCTTATTTATTTCTAGTGACTTTTAATCTATTTTAACCTCATTTGTTGTATTTTACAGGTCAAATAATGCACTTTATGGCAGAAAATCCATTTTGTGCAGAGATTTTGCAGTTTTGGAGTTGAATTATTCCTTTAAAAAGTATTAGAACCGGTAATATATATATTATATATGATATAAATATTTGAATTCCATGTTTAAGTCCAATAACCTTTGTGGTTGTAGAGATATTCCAGATTCCAACCTTTGACTTTATCAGGTTTAATTATCATTTATAGCAGGAGAACTGAAAATCAGGCCAGGGAGGTAAGTGGCTTATTGACTATAATATAAGTATATATATATTTATATACATGTACCTGACTGTATGATGACAGCGCCGTGCTTCCTCCTCTCTTTCTCCCGGCGGTAGCGCCGTGCTCCCAGCCATCCTTTAGTAAAGGCCTGGATCACCACCACCCGGGCGATGACCTCCCTCAGCAGCAGGTTGAGCTGCTCCACGTGGTAATAACGCAGGAAAACCTGGAAATACATGCAGGCGTCTGAGTCCACAGCAGCAATATTAGGTATATTTAACTCCATATATATTTACCTTTGTCTTCCCCAGAACCCAGTCCTCCAGTCTGGCCCGCTCCAATATGGCGACGGCGTTTTCTCGGCTGGTTTCAGGCATCTTATGAGCTCGAAACGCCAGGTAGTAATATCTGTGAGAGGAGGCGATTTAATGGAGTTACAGGAATTAAACAGCAGAGATGAGGAGTTGTGGCTCATCATGAAATAAGATCATCATCAAAGATTAGATTTGGATGAAAGAGGAATTAAAGGAATAAGTAATTAGTTTGGGAGTGTTTTTATTTTAAATCATTTTTTACTTTTACTGGTGTTTGCTTTTTTATTATTTATTAATTATTAATTGGGGAATAGTTGAAATGCTTCTCTACTGGGTTCAAGCTTAAATTTATTATTATTTTTGTTATTATTATTTGTTTCTGGTCTGTTTTTAGTGGATTTTTTTTAAATTATTTATTAATAACTTTTTTTTTTTTACTTTTTTATATTTCTTTATATTTTTAAAATTTTATTTAATCAGTCTAATTATTTAGGGTATAATTATATCAGTCAATTTAATATTTAGGAAATAAAACATTTATTTATTTTTTTTACATTTATTTCATTGATATACATTTTCAAATACTACTACTACTAATAAAATATTATAAATATTAAATAAAATAAAAAAATCAATTATTTTTTTTCATTAATTAATAACATTTATTTATTTTTTTACTTTTTACATTTATTTATATTTTATTTAATCAGTCTAATTATTTAGAATATAATTATTTCAGTCAATTTAATATTTAGGATTTTTTTTTAACATTTTATATTTCATTAATATACATTTTCAAATACTACTACTAATAATAATATATTATAAATATTAAATAAAATAAAAATAAATAAATTGTTAGTCCAAATTTGACCCAAATTAGTAAAAAAAATTAAATAAATTAAATTATCTGCAGGTGGAATAAGATAATTCTACTCAATATTGGATTAATTGGACCAAAAAACAAGTTATTTTGGCTTTTAAGCTGTAAAAAAAACAAAAACTCTTTGATTTTTGATGTTTTCTATTGAGAAACTTCACATAATTTTGATTATTTCATTTTTCACTTTAGATATCCCTAATATTTTCAGTTTTTGCAAAATAGTTGTGAAATACAGTTAAAAACTCTATATTTTAACTAATTTTTACACTGAAAATGTGTCATATGTAAACTTTTAGAGTTTTAAGAATCAACAAAAGACAGAATTTTCGGTTGCGATACTTTAAAATACATCGACTTTACTGCAAAAACTTGAAATCTAAAGTGAAAATATCTTCTATTAGTCCAAAATTGAGTAGAATTATTTTATTCTTTGGCAGATTATTCCACTTATTTCAAGTCTTTTTTGTAATTTTAAGTCCTCTTATAATTTACTAATGAACTAAACAGTCTCATCTGTATATTTTTGCATTCTCTATATTAGAGAATTTACGGTAACCGGTGTTCAACTGATTTTCAAAATAAAATACACCCTTTATAAACAGCCATGTTATGTTTATGTTATGCAGCCACCCACCACTAGGGGGCCCGCCACTTCCTGTGCTACTAGCATAAACGGCGACATTTAATCTAAAGCTAATCTACAAGTGTTCCGTGCAGGTTTTAGTGGTGGATTATGTCGTTTATGAGCGTGCAGCAGCTCCTCCTCGGCCACTGACAACATTTAAAAGTAATTTAACCCTCTTTTTTTGCAGCTCGACTAGTAGAAACATCATTAGAGAGGCCCCACGGTTGAGAAAAAAAAAAAAAAAGGAGCCCTGATCTTCAACAGAGGCCCATTGTTGCGGCTCTTTTTGAAAACGAGGGTCGATCGTCTCTGATTTCAACGGTAGATCCCGCCGCTATCGGCTGATTCCTCCTGTTGGAGTTTCCAAAACACCAGCACGGGACTAAAAAAAGGCTTTAGTCAGGGACATCAAGGCTTTAAACCTCTAAAATAACTTTCTTTTCTATTTTAACATGAAGAATATCTAGATTGGTTATGGTTTAAGGGACAGAGCAGGTCAAATAATGCATTTTATAGCAGATTTTGCTGTTGTACTGTCCCTTTAAAAGCATTTGAACAGGTAAAGAACAACATTTAAGTCCCGATATTTGAGCTGTAATTACTATTTAGTGAGTGAAGAACTGCTTTTTATATGTTATGGACATCAGTGACTAATAAAAATCCCTTAGTTTATATTATTTTTATTTATTTATTGTACTTTAACAGTGAAAAAATGGTTATTGGTTATGATTTAGGGGTTAAAGAAGGTCAAATATGCATTTTTACTTTACTACATCTACTCATAATACTGCAATACTTTACTACATCTGCTCATAATACTGTAATACTTTACTACATCTACTCATAATACTGCAGTACTTTACTACATCTACTTATAATACTGCAATACTTTACTACATCACCTCATAATACTGCAATACTTTACTACATCTACTCATAATACTGCAATACTTTACTATATCTACTCAGAATACTGTAATACTTTACTACATCTACTCATAATACTGCAATACTTTACTATATCTACTCAGAATACTGCAATACTTTACTACATCTACTCATAATACTGCAATACTTTACTACATCTACTCAGAATACTGCAATACTTTACTACATCTACTCAGAATACTGCAATACTTTACTACATCTACTCATAATACTGCAATACTTTACTACATCTACTCATAATACTGCAATACTTTACTACATCTACTCATAATACTGCAATACTTTACTACATCTACTCATAATACTGTAATACTTTACTACATCTACTCATAATACTGCAATACTTTACTACATCACCTCATAATACTGCAATACTTTACTACATCTACTCATAATACTGTAATACTTTACTACATCTACTCATAATACTGCAATACTTTGTTACATTAACTCGTAATACTTTAACATTAATATTTTAACTACATTGACCCATAATACTACAATACTTTAACTAAATACTTTGATATTTTACTACATCAACTTAATACTACGATATTTTGCAATTTACTTCAACTACATGAACTCATATTACTTCTTTCCTTTCATTTGCAGTTTCACATCGTAGTATTAGTACTTTAACTGAAGTATCTGAATACTTCATCCATTTCTGCCCTACATAGTCGAGTCTTTGTGAAAACTGAAGGAAACTTTATGTTTGATCAATTTTCCTTTGAAAAAAAACCTCACGTCTAATGTCGAGACTTGAAGATGATGCAAAACGTAGAGAAGACGCTTCAGTTTCCACCGAATTCTGTCACATGACTCAGAACACCTGTGTGCACGGAGTGTGTGTGTGTGTGTGTGAGATTAAGAAAGCATTACCTCTCCAGACTACATCTAAAAACCCTGCCATTGAATCCATATCATGGTACAGACGGATCCGAGCGGCTAAACTGCACCTTTAGTGAAAACTGATTTAAATTTGCGCTCTCGTATCAAAGGCTCGTCTGATGTTGCCAAGCAGCGCTTTGTATTTACCATCAAAGAAATAACAGGTATCAACAGGAATTAGAATGAAAGCCTGTAGACTGAGGAGGGAGGAGGGGGGGAAGAGTTCAAAGAAGTTTTTTCTTCTTTTTGACCAACGCCAGAACACAAGAGATGAACTGGTAGTTGAGAAGCCTTGATGTCGCTGAGCAAACAAAGTCACAGACACTTCTGCCCCGTCGCTGTTTGGTAAACGACAGCAGGAGGATCAGGGCTGAGAAAACACAGCCGCTAGTCCTGATTCTACTGAGATTACACTCAGGGATGTGTCATTATACCGATTAGAGTTTAAATACTACAACACGTCTTACTCCGCTGCTGTTTTCATGACAAATGCTGTGGTTTCACTATTAAAATACAAACAAGTTATGTACTGCAGTATTAAGAGTAGATGTAGTAAAGTGTTGCAGTATTATGAGTAGATGTAATAAAGTATTGCAGTATTATGAGTAGATGTAGTAAAGTATTGCAGTATTAAGAGTAGATGTAGTAAAGTGTTGCAGTATTATGAGTAGATGTAGTAAAGTATTACAGTATTATGAGTTAATGTAGTAAAGTATTGCAGTATTATGAGTTGATGTAGTAAAATACTGCAGTATTATGAGTTGATGTAGTAAAGTATTACAGTATTATGAGTAGATGTAGTAAAGTATTACAGTATTATCAGTAGATGTAGTAAAGTATTACAGTATTATCAGTAGATGTAGTAAAGTATTGCAGTATTATAAGTAGATGCAGTAGAGTATTGCAGTATTATGAGTAGATGTAGTAAAGTATTACAGTATTATGAGTAGATGTAGTAAAGTATTGCAGTATTATGAGTAGTTGTAGTAAAGTATTGCAGTATTATGAGTAGTTGTAGTAAAGTATTACAGTATTATGAGTAGTTGTAGTAAAGTATTGCAGTATTATGAGTAGATGTAGTAAAGTATTGCAGTATTATGAGTTAATGTAGTAAAGTCTTGCAGTATTATGAGTAGTTGTAGTAAAGTATTGCAGTATTATGAGTAGTTGTAGTAAAGTATTACAGTATTATGAGTAGTTGTAGTAAAGTATTGCAGTATTCTAAGTAGATGTAGTAAAGTATTGCAGTATTCTAAGTAGTTGTAGTAAAGTATTGCAGTATTATGAGTAGTTGTAGTAAAGTATTGCAGTATTATGAGTAGATGTAGTAAAGTATTGCAGTATTATGAGTTAATGTAGTAAAGTCTTGCAGTATTATGAGTAGATGTAGTAAAGTATTACAGTATTATGAGTTAATGTAGTAAAGTATTGCAGTATTATGAGTTGATGTAGTAAAATACTGCAGTATTATGAGTTGATGTAGTAAAGTATTACAGTATTATGAGTAGATGTAGTAAAGTATTACAGTATTATGAGTAGATGTAGTAAAGTATTACAGTATTATCAGTAGATGTAGTAAAGTATTACAGTATTATCAGTAGATGTAGTAAAGTATTGCAGTATTATAAGTAGATGCAGTAGAGTATTGCAGTATTATGAGTATATGTAGTAAAGTATTGCAGTATTATAAGTAGATGTAGTAAAGTATTGCAGTATTCTAAGTAGTTGTAGTAAAGTATTGCAGTATTATGAGTAGTTGTAGTAAAGTATTACAGTATTCTAAGTAGATGTAGTAAAGTATTGCAGTATTCTAAGTAGTTGTAGTAAAGTATTGCAGTATTATGAGTAGTTGTAGTAAAGTATTGCAGTATTCTAAGTAGTTGTAGTAAAGTATTGCAGTATTATCAGTATATGTAGTAAAGTATTGCAGTATTATAAGTAGATGCAGTAAAGTATTGCAGTATTCTAAGTAGATGCAGCATGATTGTACTTCATATTTCGTATTTATTCCTATTCCATCGTTTGTCTGCAGCTGATTAATTCCATATTAAATCCTGTTCTGGACATGTGTGTGTGTTTTACAGTGTGTGTGTAGCTTTTATTAAAAGTGATTAAATCCTGCTCCACATCTTTACAAACAACAACACCACTCCTTAATAAACCCCCTTAACGAACTATGTTGTTTTAATTGAGTTCTAATTTAACACCAATGGGACGAGGAGGCTCCATTCCAGCGTTTCCAGGTCACCGACTTAAAGAACAAACTCTTCATGAATAGTCAAAAAAACAGCAGAAATGCATTAAAATGCATCAGGCCTCATAATCACAGTTCCTCCCTGTTTGAGTTGTATGCACATCTTTCCACAGCGGAGCCTCCTGCCCGTTAAAAAGCTGCAGGATTTAGTCGTTGGCTGTGGTTAATGACGGCCAATTAGTCGTCCTGGGCTCCTACTGGTCTCTAATTAAAGGACCCGTGTTAGAGCGATGGAGCAGGGTTTCATCTCTGGGGTGAAGCAGTGTTCAGCAGAATGGAGGATTCACCAGTGATGCAGCTCAGTGATGGTTTAATGGGTGCAGTTCAACTCCAACGCAGGAGAAAAGGCTCAGATACAACACTGAATAATTCAGTCTGGTGCATGGAAGAGGTCAAAGGTCATGATAGGTGTCCAAAAGGCAGAAAATAGAGGTTGTAACTGTTAAAAAAGAAAAAACTCTAAAATTAAACTGGTTCAAGTTACATGCATCTATGATGGCTTAAATACTGATACGTATGTAGTAAAATACTGCAGTATTATGAGTTAATGTAGTAAAATACTGCAGTATTATGAGTTAATATAGTAAAATACTGCAGTATTATGAGTTAATATAGTAAAATACTGCAGTATTATGAGTTAATGTAGTAAAATACTGCAGTATTATGAGTTAATGTAGTAAAATACTGCAGTATTATGAGTTAATGTAGTAAAATACTGCAGTATTATGAGTTAATGTAGTAAAATACTGCAGTATTATGAGTTAATATAGTAAAATACTGCAGTATTATGAGTTAATATAGTAAAATACTGCAGTATTATGAGTTAATGTAGTAAAATACTGCAGTATTATGAGTTAATGTAGTAAAATACTGCAGTATTATGAGTTAATGTAGTAAAATACTGCAGTATTATGAGTTAATGTAGTAAAATACTGCAGTATTATGAGTTAATGTAGTAAAATACTGCAGTATTATGACTTAATGTAGTAAAATACTGCAGTATTATGAGTAGATGTAGTAAAATACTGCAGTATTATGAGTTAATGTAGTAAAATACTGCAGTATTATGAGTAGATGTAGTAAAATACTGCAGTATTATGAGTTAATGTAGTAAAATACTGCAGTATTATGAGTTAATGTAGTAAAATACTGCAGTATTATGAGTAGATGTAGTAAAGTATTGCAGTATTATGAGTAGATGTAGTAAAGTATTGCAGTATTATGAGTAGATGTAGTAAAGTATTGCAGTATTATGAGTAGATGTAGTAAAGTATTGCAGTATTATGAGTAGATGTAGTAAAGTATTGCAGTATTATGAGTAGATGTAGTAAAGTATTGCAGTATTATGAGTATATATAGTAAAGTATTGTAGTATTATGAGTAGATGTAGTAAAGTATTGTAGTATTATGAGTAGATGTAGTAAAGTATTGCAGTACTATGAGTAGATGTAGTAAAGTATTGCAGTATTATGAGTAGATGTAGTAAAGTATTGCAGTATTATGAGTAGATGTAATAAAGTATTGCAGTATTATGAGTAGATGTAGTAAAGTATTGCAGTATTATGTGTAGATGTAGTAAAGTATTGCAGTATTATGAGTAGATGTAGTAAAGTATTGCAGTATCATGAGTAGATGTAGTAAAGTATTGCAGTATTATGAGTAGATGTAGTAAAGTATTGCAGTATCATGAGTAGATGTAGTAAAGTATTGCAGTATCATGAGTAGATGTAGTAAAGTATTGCAGTATTATGAGTAGATGTAGTAAAGTATTGCAGTACTATGAGTAAATGTCGTGCATTTTAAAACTTGCGATCTGAACTTTGACCCCGTTCCTTCACCGTACCTGTTGACAAACTCCTCAAACAGGATGCGGTGGGAGTATCCTTGGCGACGGATGCTGGCGGTCTCCAGGATACCGGTGTATCGCAGCTGAACCATCACTCTCTCCTTGAAGAATCTCAGAGCCTGACGGTCGTCGTTGGGTTTGATGCAGCGGACGAAGTAGGGCTGACCCACCACCATCTTAGACAGTAAATCCATCAGAGAGTACTGCAGGAAACAGCAGGAAATAAAATAAACCTCCTGATACAGCAGCAGCACCAAGGATTATCAGTCAATTATCAACTATATCTATTAAAATAGAAACTGTAAATCTATTCTAGTAGCTATAGTAACAGCAAAGCTAAAACCCTTTAAGTTGTGTACTTTATAGTTGTGATTCTGCACTGTTTTGGGTTTATTTTGAAAGAATTATGCCACAAAGGTGTAATGTACTGCTGATTACCTTGGAATTAATGTGGTCGCAAAATCACAAATAATTTTATTAAATGATTTCTTTTTTTTTTAATTTAAAATTTCCCCCCTTCCAATCAGCTATTTTCAATTGTATAACTTCATTTATTTTTATTAATTTATTTTTTAAAATTTTAATCTGATTTAATTTTAATTACTTTTTTTTCTTCTTTTTAATTTTAAAATTTAGTTTTTTCCCCATTTTAATCAACTGTTTTTTAATTGTTTTGTTTTTGTCCTTAATTATTTTCATTTATTTATTAATTTACTTATTTAATTTAATTGATTTTCATTTTTTTATTTAAAATTTTAGATTTTCTCCTTTTAATCAACTGTTTTAAATAGTTTTGTCTTGTTTCTGTTCTTAATTACATTTTTATTATCTTTAATCGTATTTAATTTCATTTTTTTATTAAAAATTTTAGATTTTTCTCCTTTTAATTAACTGTAGTATTGCAGAACTTTTTTCTCGTTAATTTAATTTTTCAATTTTAATATATGTTTCTGATTTTTTTAAAATGTTTTTGTCTTTTTTTCTTAATTAAATTTAAGTTTTTAATCTTATTTAATTTAATTATTTTTTTTATTTAAAATGTAAGATTTCCCCTTTTAATTAATTAATTAATTAATTAATTAATTTTTAAATTGCAAAACTTTTTTCTTGTTCTTAATTTTTTTTTTAAATTTTAATATATTTTTCTTGTTTTTAACTTTAAAATTTTGTTGGTTTTTTTTGATTTTTTAAATTTTTTTGTCTTGTTTTTTTCTTAATTAAATTTTTGTTTTTAATCTTATTTAATTTAATTATTTTTTTTATTTAAAATGTAAGATTTCCCCTTTAATTAACTGTTTTTAAATTGCATAACTTTTTTCTTGTTCTTAATTTTTTTTTAAATTTTAATATATTTTTCTTGTTTTTAACTTTAAAATTTTGTTGTTTTTTTGATTTTTTAAATTTTTTTTGTCTTGTTTTTTTCTTAATTAAATTTTTGTTTTTAATCTTATTTAATTATTTTTTTTATTAAAATGTAAGATTTCCCCCTTTAATTAACTGTTTTTAAATTGCATAACTTTTTTCTTGTTCTTAATTTTTTTTTTAATTTTAATATATTTTTCTTGTTTTTAACTTTAAAATTTTTATTTTTTTAATTTTTTTAATTTTTTGTCTTGTTTTTTTCTTAATTAAATTTCTATTTTTAATCTCATTAAATTTAATTATTTTTTAATTTAAAATGTAAGATTTTCCCCTTTTAATTAACTGTTTTTAAATTGCCTAACTTTTTTTTTTTAATTTTAATTTCTTTTTAAATTTTAATATATTTTTCCTGTTTTTTTTTTTATTTAAAATTTTAGATTTTTTCCCCTTTTAATTAACTGTTTTTAAATTGCATAACTTTTTTCTTGTTCTTAATTTTTTTTTTTAATTTTAATATAATTTTCCTGTTTTTTTTTATTTAAAATTTTAGATTTTTTCCCCTTTTAATTAACTGTTTTTAAATTGCATAACTTTTTTCTTGTTCTTAATTTTTTTTTTAATTTTAATATATTTTTCCTGTTTTTTTTTTTATTTAAAATTTGAGATTTTTTCCCCTTTCAATCAACTGCTCAGCATTTGAATTACCTTGTTTTTTATATATATGTATGTCACATATAAAAACACAATTAAAAAGTGTATATAATAAAATAAATGAATAAAAACCCAACAATAAGTGAAAAGTGATCTAAATATTACTATAAATATTATAAAAATAATATAAATAAATGTATATAACTTGACAATTTTAGTTTCTCTGCTTTGCAGCAGTTTCTGAGATTAAAACTAAATGTCTGCATGGACCTACACGGAAATAGGAAGCCACGGTCTGCCTCCTCATGTTGGTCGTTTCTCCAGGATGACGCATCATCTCCATCGTGTCCACCTGAACAAAACAAAACCATCAACAATAAAAACAACAACGACTGACAAACAACGAGCCGGGAGCAGGTTTCTAACGATCAGCCGCCGCTCGTTAGCCGACCGGCGTCTCCCGGGCTGCCGTTTGTGTCTGACAGAGATAATAACGGCGTTATTACGGCAGGTCGATCATAAACACTTCCAACCTGAGGGGCCGCGTGGAGGATCCTCGGAGCAGGCGATTAACGAGGACCCGATACGAGCTCTCTAAATGGCTGCAGCAGTCCGCGGCTCCATCAAAATTAATGATGCGCTGGATATTTTATGGCGAGTCGACGTAGCAAAGTGCATATCTGAAAGCTTTATTTCATCCCAGAAACAGAGGTGCTGCTGCTCAACATGAAGGGAATCCAAGGAAACCTCACACTCGTCTGTTATTTTAATCTGCTGCAACTTTTCCTCTCTGTAAATGTGGGTTTCTCTCAACTTTTAGATAATGACATACGTGTTTTACATGAATCTCAATGAGTTCTGACTATAGTAGACACAGTTTTATTATAATTAGGGCTTTTACAGTTAAATAAAACATCACAGACGTGTCCGACTTAAATACTTGTGGCTAAAAAGCTATTTCAACAACTTTAAAATGTATTTTTTATAGTGTTGTAGAGACGTTTTCTATTGGAATTAAGGCTTTTAAAGTTAAATACTTCTCATAATAAATTAGGGATATTAGTGGATTTTATAAAAATATACAAATATACCTATAAATGTCCATTTTTTAACATTTTATATAAATTAATTTGTGTATTATTTTCACATTTATTTGTTCATTTTTTTATTTATCTATTTATTTATTCACTCACTCAATGTCCATATGTTTTCCATTAAATTAATTCAGAGAAGATTATTTGTTTTTTAATTTTATTTATTAATATATATTTTTTTATTTTAATTATTTATTCACTCACCCCATTAATTTTAACCTCAATACATAAAATAGAAAATAACATTAAAATAAATAAATTCATGTGCAATAGGAAAATTTCACACATTTAAAAAAAATATACAAATTTATATATATATAAATTAATTTATGTTTATTTGATTTTCCATTTTATTTATTAATTTTAAAAAATGTAAATGTAATTTACTTATTTATTCAGTCATTTACCCTAATCAGTTTTACCATAAAATTTTAAATTAAATACCTTCATGTGCAATTCATAAAATTCATTAATTTGTGTAATATTTTCAGATTTGTTTGATTTTCCATTTTATTTATTAATCTATTATTAAATGTTATTAATTAATCTACTCACCCCATTAATTTTCAGTCATGTACAATTCATGAAATTAATTTATTAGTGTAATATTTTCACATTTATTTTATTTTCCATTACATTTATTAAATAATGCACAAATAATAGATTATTATTTTCACATTTATTTGAGTTTCGATTTTATTTATACATTTTTAAAATTTTAAAATGTACTTATTTACTTATTTATTAATTATTATTAAGTTATTATTTATTAATTATTATTAAGTTATTATTTATTAATTATTATTAACTTATTATTTAATTTAAAAATGATTGACGGTATTAATTAATTATTCATTTTAAATGTAGTTATTCATTCATTCATTCACTTACCCCATTCAGTTTTACCATAAAATTTTAAATTAAATACATTCATGTGCAATTCATAAAATTAATTTATTTGTGTAATATTTTCACATTCATAAAAATTAATTATGGTATTAATTAATTCATTATTTATTCATTTTAAATGTACTTATTTATGTATTCATTCACTTACCCCATTCACTTCCACCAAAAAATTTAAATTAAATAAATTTATGTACAATTCAATTTATTTATGTAATATTTTCACATTTATTTGATTTTCCATTTTATTCATTTATTTTTTTTTATTCTTTAAATGTATTTATTTATTCACTTTCAATTAAATACATTCATGTGCAATTCATATAATTAATTAGTGTAATATTTTACACATTTATTTGATTTTCCATTTTATTTATTATTTATTTATTTATTAATTTTTATTCACATTTCATTCACTTAATCTTCACCATAAAAATTTTCAAATTAATAAAATTCATGTGCAAAGGAAAAATAATGGACAAATAATAGATTAAAATTTAATAAATGTATTTATTAATATTAAATTATGGTCCTACATTCAGTCATTATGGAATTATTATTATAATTATAATAAATTATTCTCCACACTTTGAGAATTTCTACAGATTCTTGATTTTACTCTGAAATCTCCAGTTTGCTGCATTTAAATTCTGAATTTTCAGATTTTTCTACCTCCTTCCTCACTTTAATCTTGTTTCTTGTTGTTTTTTCCCTCCAATATAAAACATCGCAGCACATTTGTTTGCATTAATATCACAGAATTGCAGCATGCAGGCGGCAACAGCTCAAAAGAAGCGATTTGCATTTTATTTTCCAGAAGCCAGAGACAGTGATTGATGCCAGAAGCTGCTGAATTACCAGGATGTTTGATTTCAGTGAATTATCAGGCTTTAAAATCTTACCTTCAACAGGTATTTGGGAGACTTTGAGTACAGCACATGGAAGTAAAGAGAGAGAAGTGCATAGACAGGAAGTAAAGACGCTTAAAGTCACTTTTAAAGGGGATTTTTCGCTGTAAATCATGTTGATTTCTCCTGTTTTTTAAAAAAATAAACCAATACAAAATGTGCAGCTGGTATAAATGAAGGGCAGAGATTTTAGTTTTATAAGAATTATCTGTTAAAAACACTGTGATTTTTACCACATGTTTGAAATGAAGAAGACAAAGTAGTGAGGAAACCGTTAACAGCGTTGTGTGAGAACATGAACGTGATTAATTAGACGATGCTGATTCAAATATGTTTCTCTGGAATATTAACATCATAAAACCATCCAAGCTCTTATTGAAGCATGAAGCCCAGGCTGTGGAAGAGAGTCCAGGTCTCTGCAGTGAACCATGGGACATTAGCCCAGAGACACTGAAGCTAACGCTAACCCAGAGATGATAAAGCTAACGCTAACCCAGAGATGATAAAGCCAATGTTAACCTGGACACTGAAGCTAATGTTAACACAGAGACGCTAAAGTTAACACTAAACCAGAGATGGTAAAGATAATGTTAACCCGGATACTGAAGCTAACGCTAACCCAGAAACATTGAAGCTAACATTCACTCAGAGACACTGAAGCTAACGTCAACACAGAGCCTCTGTAGCTAATGTTAATGCAGAGAGGCTGAAGCTAATATTGACCCAGACACAGAAGCTAATGTTAACTGAGACACTGAAGCTAACATTAACACAGAGCCTGTGAAGCTAATGTTACTCAGAAACATGCTAACCCAGAGATGCTAAAGCTAATGCTAACCAAGAAACTGAAGCTAATGCTAATCCTGGGACCCTCAAGCTAATGTTAACACAGAGACACTAAAGTTAACACTAACCCAGAGATGGTAAAGCTAATGTTAACCTGGACAGTGAAGCTAATGTTAACCCAGAAACACTGAAGCTAATCTTAACACAAGAACACTGAAGCTAACGCTAACCCAGAGATGCTAAAGCTAATGTTTACCAAAAGACACTGAAGCTAACGTCATCGGAGAGCCTCTGTAGCTAATGTTAATGCAGAGATGCTGAAGCTAATATTAACACAGAGCCTGTGAAGCTAATGCTGACCATGCTAAAGTTATTGTTAACCCAGACATTGAAGCTAATGTTAACCCAGGGACACTGAAGCTAATGCTAACCCAGAGACACTTAAGTTAACGGTAACACGGAGCCTGTGAAGCTAATGTTAACTCATAAACACTGAATCTAACAGCAACCCAAATACACTGAAGCTAATGCTAACCCAGACACACTGAAGCTAACGTTAACTCAGAGACACTGATGCTAAAGTTAATGTGTAATAAGTTGCACTTTAAAAGACAATTGTGCAAGTTAAGAAAGTTTCAATTTGTTGTAAAACTGTATTGAAGTTTAAGATAACAAGAAACTAAAATTGGACAAGAAACACTGAAGCTAATGCTAATCCAGAGCCACTGAAGCTAATGGTAACCCAGAAACGCTGAAGCTAACATCAACCCAGAGCCTGGGAACCTAATGTTGGAGGATAATGTTAACCCAGAGTTGCTAAAGATAACATTTACCCAGACGCGCTTAACATAACTTTAACTTAGAGAAAATGAAGCTAACGTTAACGACACTGAAGCTAACTTTAACTCAGAGCCTTCTCTTCCTGGCAGATTTAAAGATGAGAAGGATAAAACCAGATAAAATCAGTCAGGTATATTTATACGTTCATCCTGTGAGATGTTAACTCACTAACTATTAAAACAGAACTTTCCTCCTTTGGAAAAAACAAACATCCTATGTGTGATTCATGGTAGAATTCAGCCGGGATCAAATAAATCGTCCACTACTGGATCCATGATGAACAGGAAGAATCACATTAAACTCACGAAGCATGTTGATGCACTTATTTCAGACAATTCTGTCTCTGTTTTTATGGGAAACCTAAAAAAAGAAGCTTGAAATTTTACAATAGCTCCCATTAACACGTAGAAAACAACAATAATTATCATGTGTCTGAAATAAAAAGCTGCTTTTTAAGCCAGATGGCGACGCCACATCACCATGAACGCAGGAGATTAATGTGGCCAGAGGCAGAAATCCCATTTTACTGGTGATGGGGACAATAAACAGTAAATTCCAAAGAATAATTTCTGGAGGGGATGTTAAAAAAATACTAAACTACCATAATAATCTGGTTCTATCTTCTTTCTCTCTGTTCTTTGCAACTTGCAGGTTTGATCCCTCATCATGTTCAAATGTTTTAATCAATGGTGTTAAAGTATAATAGTAGTTATTGTAGTTATATATTTATTTGTCGCTAACTGCTAACCGCTAACTGTTGAACCATTGATTGAATAGTGGCAACAATTACTTTAGCTTCATTTTTCTAAAAAGCTGTGATATAAAATCAGTTTTTACAGTTAGGTGTGAAAATAGGGCTTTTATTTTGAAGGACAAAGAAATGTAAAGGTCACATGACCAGGATATCCCTATTGCTCATTGCCATTTATCAACAATATACAAATATAGAAAATTTATTTTTATATATACAACTTATTTTCACATTGTTTTATTATTTTAATTAATTTTTAATCTTATTTTTTTAATTAAATTTTAATTTCTGATTGTCCTTATTTTTAATTAAACATGTTATTCTTCCCATTTTAATCAACTGTTTTTAATATATATCTTGCTTATTTTGTTTTTAATTTCATTTTTTTGTTTTTTAATCTTATTTAAATTAAATGAGTTTTTAATTTGTGATTTAACTTTTTCCCGTTTTAAATTAAAAAATATTTTTTTATATTTAATCTTATTTTTGCATTAATTTTTCATTTCTGATTGTTCTTATTTTTATTTTTAATATTAAAAAATTAGATTTTTCCACTTTAAAATCTGTTTTTAACTTAATTTTTAAAAACATGTTTAATCTTATTTTTTATAAAGTTTTAATTTGTGATTGTTCTTATTTTTTATTTGAAATTTAATTTTTCTTTTTAACTTTTACTTAAATTTAATGAAGTTTTAATTTTTAATTTTTTTTTATTTTTCCCCTTTAAAATCAACAGTTTCTAAATATTTTTTTATTTTTAATATTATTTTTTTAATTAAGTTTTAATTTCTGATTGTTCTTATTTCTATTTTATTTTTTAATTAAAAATGTTTGATTCTTCCCATTTTAATCAATTATATCTTGCTTCTTTTTTGTTTTTAATTTTATTTTTTTAAATGTTTTAATCTTATTTAAATTTAATGAAGTTTTAATTTCTGATTGTTTTTATTTTTAATTAAAAATTTTTGATTTTTGCCCTTTTAAATCAACTGTTATTAAATAAAAAAAAGATATATATATATTTTTATCTTATTTTCAATTTTTGATTGTTCTTATTTTTAACTAAATTCAATTTTAAGTATTAATTTCTGATTATTCTCATTTTTATTTTAAATATTTTTTAACAATTTTTAATAATTAAATTTTTGATTTGTCCCCTTTTAAATAATCTTTTTAAATTTAAAAAATATATTTTTATATCTTATTTTTTTAAATTAAGTTTTAATTTCTCTATTTTTTTTTAATCAACTGTTTTTAAATTTTATCTTGCTTCTTTTTTTATTTTAATTAATTAATTTAACATTCTAAATAATTTATTTGTGTTTATGCAGGTATTTTGGAGGGACGTGCTTCAACATGTAGTTTTTTACTGGTGTGACGATGCACCAAACAACAAATAAATAAATAAAACCTGATGGTTTGTGCTCACCTTGGTTCGTCCTGAGCTGAGTTGTGGCGGCAGCGATCTGGAGGCGGCGGTAACTCTGGCTCTGGACGTGGCCAGATTTCCTGTTTCAGACAAAAAAAACAGAACATAAGACATTCATAAATAAAAAAAAACAAAAAACTATTAACGTTCACGGTGGTTGTTCAGAAGGAGCTTAAAAAAAAAAAAATCTAAACTCAGGAGTGCAGCTGCTTGCACAGCAGTCCAACAGCCACACACACACACACACACACACACACACACACACACACACAGCAGGAAAGGATATGAACGCAGCATATGCAAGACAGTCTGAACATTTCAAAGTTTTCTGCACAAGATGTCCAAATGTTTTCTCTGGCTATATCTTCAGAGGCTAAACTGTGATTAATAGCAGCGAAAAGAAGCCTTTGAAGCAGGATTGGTGACATCAAAGTCCTAATCCATGGGTGGCAGGATTTTTATAATGAGTGGGAAGTATCTTAACACATTTCAAAGGGTTTACTCCATGAATAAACAATAGCCGCACAGATGTGCCACACACACCTTTAGAAAAATAAAGTCTGCACACACAGGAGGCTGCGTTACCCGAGCAGCCGCCGCACCGAAAAAAAACCTTTGTAAGTTTTTTAAAGATAAAGCCGAAGTGACAGGCCAACAATTGTTCTAGATTTTCTCTACCACACACACACACACACACACACACACACATGCTAATGCGGCGGAGTCGGCTTCTGGTATCGAACACGAGTCGGACGAGGAGTCAGACGCAGCCGCTTCACATCCAGTTTCCATTAGAAACATCAATCAAAACGGAGCAGAATCGCCTACGATGGGTTAATTAACGGCCAAAAAGGAGGAATGTCCCGACTGAGCCAAAAAGGGGGTTTTGTCGCAAGCCAAAGGAATGTCACACACACACACACACACACACAGATATGTGTGTAAACACACACACACACACACACGCACGCTGCTGTAGTCAAAACAACCCAAAACATATGATGTGTGAGAACTTCAAAAGGATTCAAAACCGTCTTTTAAGCTGGCGATTTAACTTTTTTTTTTTTTTTGACAGTTATCTGCTAATTTTTATTTATATATCTGCTCATTCACGCTGCTATTAATAGATTTTTGCATATGGGGGAAAAAAAAACAACAGCTCGAGGTGTCACGTTGAAGTATTAACGAATTCAAAAGTGTAAATGTGAGTAGTTGGTCGTTAGGACCACGTGTTTTTGGTGTTGGGGACGGATTTTTATTTTTAATCTACACAAATAAAGGGTCATGAATTAATTACACAAACCAGACACACTGAAGCTAATGCTAACCCAGAGCCTTTAAAGCTAACGCTAACCCAGAGACACTGTAGCTAACTTTAACCTAGAGCAACCAAAGCTAATGCTAACCCTGAGACACTGAAGCTAATGTTGACCCGGAGCGCTTCTGTAGATAACGTTTACCCAAAGACACTGAAGCTAACGCTAACCCAGCTAATGCTAACTCAGAGGCTTTGAAGCTAATGCTAACCCAGAGACACTAGCTAACTTTAGCCCAGAGCAACCAAAGCTAATGCTAACCCAGATACAATGAAGCTAATGTTAACCCAGAGACTAACGTTGCCAGAGCACTTCTGTAGATAACGTTTACCCAAAGACACCAAAGCTAATGCTAACCCAGAAATGCTGAAGCTAATGCTAACCCAGAGCCTATGAAGCTAACACTAACCCAGAGACACTGTAGCTAACTTCAACCCAGAGCAACGAAAGCTAACTCTAACCTAGACACACTGAAGCTAAAGCCTAATTTATATTTCTGCGTACGTACGCCGTTGACTGTATGTAACGGATGTTATTTTTCCTTTTGCCTGTTTTGCCTGATGCAGTGTGTGTGTGTTTGGAGCTAATGCTAACCCAGAGACACTGAAGCTAATGTTCACCTAGTCACACTAAAGCTAACGCTAACCCAGAGATGCTGAAGTAACGTTAAGAGAGAGCTTCTGAAGCTAACCTTAACTCAGACACACTTGAAGCTAATGCTAACCCAGAGACACTGCAGCCAATTTTGTATCGTAGATTTTTGCATTTGAAAAAAACAAACAAAAACATTTAAGTATTAACTTTTGCAAATTTTAACATGAAAACAGCAGAAAGTAATCATCAATCACCATGTTAACCTAGAGAGACTGAAGCTAATGCTAACCCAGAGACAATGAAGCTAATGTTGACCTCAACACACTAAAGCTAATGCTAACCCAGAGACACTGAAGCTAATGTTGATCTCTGCATACTAAAGCTAACGCTAACCCAGAGACAATGAAGCTAATGTTGACCTCGACACACTAAAGCTAACGCTAACCCAGAGACAATGAAGCTAATGTTGACCTCAACACACTAAAGCTAATGCTAACCCAGATATGCTGAAGCTAACGTTAATCCAGAGACACCAAATCAACGTTAAAAGAGAGCTAAGTAAGCTAACTTTAACCCAGTGACGCTAAAGCTAACGCTAACCTAGAGCCACTTTTTACTTGTATATCTACTTATTCAATCTGCTGTACATAGATTAGACATAGATTTTGCATTTGGAGACAAAAAAATAAAACTCAAGATGTAATTTTCAAGCATTAAATATACTATAGTAGTATTTGACCACGTTCGAGGTGTCGGGGACAGATTTTTTTACCACAATCCACAAAAAGAGTCCGATCTTTGGTTGAACAGGAGCCGTTAAAAGTGTGTCGGGTATATTAGCAGCACACAGGCAGGGAGGGCCCCGCTCCAATTAGCCCAGAGTAAAGCTGGATGGATTAATTGGTTGTGGGTCTTGTGTGCAAACGAAGCTCTCTCCTCTCTCTCCCCCCATTAGCGCTGCCGGGGCCGGATCATCCCGCCACATTTGTCACGACGAATTAGCGGCGGGCGGGCGGAACGGGGCCTCGCCGAGCGTCGCCGCGCTTTTCACGCCTCTCACTTCCATGACACCATCAAGGGGAGATGAAGAGGATGAGAGGGGACTGTGACAGTTGTACCTAAGCTTTTTACGGACACTTCTCGTATATGTGTATGTTCCTCTGGCGGGTTGTGTTAATTCATTCTTTTCTGGCGGGTTCCATATCCCCTCCTGACTAGATGATTAGAGCGCGGGTTAATAGTGAGCATCCTCAAAGATCCCCCGCCTCTCCCGAGACATGAAACCAAGGGAACACCTGTGATGTCCGGCCTGAAAGAAGCCAGAGAAGGCCTTCTAATTTAGATACGGCGGGGGAACTCGTCTAATGATGTGGGTAATAATTATTCAAACACCAGACGGGGGGGGACAAGGGAAGATTTTTGTTCTTTGACAGTGGAGAAAAAAGGCCAGAGTGTGTTTTAAATTACAGCTCGGAGCAGTTAGGGATGTTAAAGTAAATCAGAAATATATAAAAGTGGAAGGAGAGTTTTGGGAAACGTGTTAAAAAAGTAGTAGTTAATGTGTAATGAGGTACAAAATGTGCAAGTCAAGAGATTTGTTGTTAAACTACTGAAGTTTACAATAACAAGAAGAGATAGAAGATAAACCAGAAGATGAAATAAGGAACACTGACGCTAACGCTAACCCAGAGACACTGAAGCTAATGTTAACCCAGATCCACTGAAGCTAATGTTAACCCAGAGACACTGAAGCTAATGTTAACCCAGAGCCACTGAAGCTAACGCTAACCCAGAGCCACTGAAGCTAATGTTAACCCAGAGCCACTGAAGCTAACGCTAACCCAGAGCCACTGAAGCTAATGTTAACCCAGATCCACTGAAGCTAATGTTAACCCAGAGCCACTGAAGCTAATGTTAACCAAGAAACACTGAAGCTAATGTTAACCCAGATCCACTGAAGGCAATGCTAACCCAAAGACACTGATGCTAATATTAACACAGAGATGCTGATGCTAATGCTAACCCAGAGACACTGAAGTTAATGTTAACACAGAGACACTCAAGCTAACGCTAACCCAGAGACACTGATGCTAATGTTAACACAGAGACGCTGAAGCTCACGCTAACCCAGAGACACTGATGATAATATTAACAGAGATGCTAAAGCTAACGCTAACCCAGAGACACTGATGCTAATGTTAACACAGAGACGCTGAAGCTAACGCTAACCCAGAGACACTGATAATATTAACAGAGATGCTAAAGCTAACGCTAACCCAGAGACACTGATGCTAATGTTAACACAGAGACACTGAAGCTAACGCTAACCCAGAGACACTGATGCTAATGTTAACACAGAGACACTGAAGCTAACGCTAACCCAGAGACACTGATGCTAATGTACAATCTTTATGACGCTATTATTAACACTTTTCTAGCCTATTATACTCAGTTTATAAGCTTATAGTAAGTATATAATAAGTTTATTATATATTAACTAACTGTTGTTCGTATTTCTGAGTTTTCACATATAAATTAGTAATAATTAAGAGGTTAATTCTAAGAGAAGAGCAGGTAAAGATGAATATTTCCCATTTATAATGAGTTAACTCTTTATTTATTAACACTTATAGTCTTATTATTGTGTTAATAAGCAGCTTATAACCTCTTTATTACATATTAATGAACACTTTTTATACAAATTGTGAGTGTTCACATATAAATTGGTAATAATTAGGAGGTTAATTCTAGGAGAAGAGCAGGTGAGGATGAATATTCCCCATCAGGTCATTCCGTGTTCTATAACAGGCGGTGCAGCAGCTTCCCACTGATCGTTTCTGCTTCACGCGTGTTGATTTTGGCACGAAAGTCCAGGACAAACACAGAAAAAGAGAGAGAGAGGAGAGAAAAAAAACCTTCCCTGGCATCTGTGCGTTCACTTTGAAAATTAAACCCAGCAAGAATCCTGTAGGAGAGAAAAGAAAAAAAAACGCTCAAGCTGCTATTGACAAGAAGAGTCAATGTGCTCGGGATTAAAAAAAAGCAATCCGGCGTTCGATATGACACCTCGGCGCTCGGCTTTTATGAGCGGCGTGTAACTTCAGAAGCTGAGGATCGAGCTGTCGACACGCGGGGACAATCAAAATCCCAAGAAAGACCTTTTTCTGGAGCTGAGCGAGTTTCTCTCCTCTAGAAAG
The DNA here is from genome assembly GCA_030544235.1 of Lepturacanthus savala. Lineage (NCBI taxonomy): Eukaryota > Metazoa > Chordata > Actinopteri > Scombriformes > Trichiuridae > Lepturacanthus > Lepturacanthus savala. The sequence continues at coordinate 2,579,365 of CM060470.1, read as the reverse complement.
TCAACTCAGCAGCCAGGCAAATGAGATTAAAGCAGCCATAACCCTCCTCGCCACTCGCCATAACCCCATAACCGCCGGGCGGCTGATTTAAATGCTGCGGCACATCAATCATAAGGGAAAAAAAAACACGCTGTAATTGGCTTTTAGTGACACAACACTGTGTTATATCTATCAAAAGGATGTTGTTGGGACCATGTGAGTCAGGAGAAGCCGGAGTTCTGTCGCTTTTGATGCTGCGAGACGTCGAATTCCTGCTGCTGAGTTGAAAAATTCACTCCAATGCTGCGATTAGGGGAGAAAAAGTCGATGAAAAGGGGAAAAAAGTGTTGGAGTGTGGTGTTCTACGTAGTTAAAAGGCAGAAAGTGCATTTCTTTGTGGTTGAAATGGGTTTTTATTGTCGTTTTTATGACATTTAAGGTGTGTTTCTTAAGTGGTTCTCAACGTGGGGTGCAGGGGCCTCCAGGGGTCCTTCAGTGGAGGTCAAGGGGTCCCCAGAAAAAGATAATTATTTATTTTTTCTATATAATTTATTTTCTCTATAAGTAAAACAATGACAGAATGTAAGGATTCCATAAATATGTACCATTAGCATATTTATTTATTTTTATTTATTTAGTTATATTTTTATTGTTATTTAATTTTAATTATTTTAATTAAAAATAAATTAATTTATTTAATTTGTACTTTTCATTTTCTATTATTTGTGTATTATTTTCCTTTTGCATATTAATTTCAAATTTTATAATTTGAAATTAAATGAGTAAATAAATACATTTAAAATGTAATAAATGAAATGGAAACTGAAATAAATGTTAAAATACAAAGATTAATTTTAGGAATTATATTTATTTCTTACACAAATGAATTAAATGGAAAAAATTGGAAAATTAAATAAATCAAGAATTTGAAATTAAAAACAAAACAAAAATTAACAGTTGATGAAAAGGGAAATTTTAAAGTTAATTAAAATAAATAAGATTAAAATTGAAGAATTTTAAATTAAAAATAAAAAATTAACAGTTGATTAAAAAGTTAAATTTGAAAATTCTTTAAAATAAATAGGACTAAAATAGGACTTTAAATTAAAAACAAAAAAAAATAAAAATGTTAATTAAAAGGTGAATAAATTTTTTTTATTTAATTTAGTATTCTTTTTTTAAATGTTTAAATTTAAAATTTTATGGTGAAAATGAATGGGGTAAGTCGATAAATAAATGCATTTAAATATTAATAATTAAAATGGAAACTCAAATAAATGTTAAAATAACACACACATTAATTAAATGGAAAAAATGGAAAATTAAATAAATCAAAAATTTGAAATTAAAACCAAAAAAGTTTGGGAAAATTTTTTAAATTAATTAAAATAAATTACACTAAAAAACAAGAATTCTAAGTTAAAAACAAAAATAATTAAAAACTGATATTTAAAGGGTGGATAAAAAATTTATTTAATTTAGTAGTATTATTTTTTTTAAATCTTTAAATTAAAAATTTTATGGTGAAAATGAATGGGGTAAGTCAATAAATAAATGCATTTAAAAATTAATAATTAAAATGGAAACTCAAATAAATGTTAAAATAATACACAAATGATTTAAATGGGAAAAAAAATGGAAAATTAAATAAATATGGATATTTACTGGTATATTTATTTATGTACTGGGTCATCTATTTATTTAAAAATAAAATTACATTAACATGTATTCTTGTTTGATTTCATGTCATTTTTTTACTTTTTCACATCAAAATAATGCCCAAAAATGGTCAAATTCTTTATAAATATGTTCAGGAAAATGGATATTTCCAATTATTTGAAATAATCAACCTACAACTACTGAGCCTGGACGACTTTAAAGTCATTTATTCTCATTTCTGTGCAGCTTTTTGCTTTGTGGTAAAGAGTAAGTTTGACTCAAGTGGGGAAAATAAAAGTAAAGAAATAAAAAGGAGGCTTCAGCGGTGAGAGAACAAAGAGCCAAACGTGTCACATCAGTGGATGAAGCCTGTCATTTCTGCACAGGAGGAACCTCAGGACATGAAAAAGAGACGTTGGGGGAAGTCGAGCAACGGTGGCTTCATGTGAAGATGTAAAAAAAGAACCAGAAAACAACAATATGTGAAAAGAGCGACTCATACGTGATGGAATCAACCCTGGAACCTCAGAGGAGGATGTTGGTGGAACTAGAAGTTTGCAGTTTTATTCCCAGATAACGCACAATATTAAAAAAATGAACTTTTTAGGATAAAGATTAAATAAATTCAACATTTATTTATTCAGTTTGGACACCAAGGAGCCAGTTTTCCACTTAATTTAAGGAATTTAAGGAAAACAAAACATAAATAAATTTAATTATTAATTGTTACTGTTTTTAGGTTGAATTTTTGATTATTCACCTTTTAATTAACAGTTTTTAATTTCAAATTCCTGATTTTTAGTCCTATTTATTTTAAATAATTAAATTTTTTCTCTTTTAATCAACTGTTATTAATTTTTTTTGTTTTTAATTTAAAATTTTGATTTTCAGTCTTATTTATTTTACCGGTAATTAATTTTAAAATTTTCCCTTTTCATGAACTATTATTTTTTTTTTAATTTAAAATTCTTGATTTTAATCGTATTTATTTTAATTCATTTTAAGATCGTCCAAGAACAGTTTTTAAATTTTTTGTTTTTAATTTAAAATTCGTGATTTTCAGTCTTATTTATTTTTAATTAATTTAAATGTTTTCTCTTTTAATCAACTGTTATTATTAATTTTTTGGTTTTTAATTTAAAATTTGTTTCAGTCCTATTTATTTTAATTAATTTAAAAATTTTCCCTTTTCATCAACTTAATTTTTTAAAATTTTAAAATTCTTGATTTTTTAGTCTTATTCATTTTAATTATTTTTTTAAAATATTTAAAATATTAATAATATTTTATTTTAAAATTTCCCTTTTAATCAACAGTTTTTAATTTTTTTGTTTTTAATTTCAAATTCTTGATTCTTCATCTTACATTATAATTAATTAAAAAAATAATTTTAAGTTTTTATATTGTATCTTGATGCTTTAAATCTTTTATGTAAAGCACTTTCAATGACCTTGTTGTTGAAATGTGTTATACAAATAAAGTTTCCTTGCCTTAAATTGAAATTTAAATAAATATATGCATTTACTGTCATATTTATTTATGAAATGAGTCATTTATTTATTTATTTTTGTTCAGGCAGTTTCATTCCTACATAATTTTGACCATGTTTCCTACACTTTCTGTTATAAATCACTGAAAAATCAAATGGGGTCAGTGGCATGGGTGTATTATAGAACTGGATACTGGACTAAAAAAATCCCATGATGCTCTGGGGCCTAAATTAAAAAACAAACTCAGATTTGAGACATTTAATTCAATTTGCATTACATTAAAAACTGTTAAAAAATACATAAATAACATAAAATAAATTAATAGATTTAAAAAAACTTTTAAAAGACTTTTTGTTGCAGTACCTCAAGTGGCCACTGGGAAAATCTGCGCCGTATCCAGGTCTATAATACACCCATGGTCTGTGGTCGAGTTTTTGAGCGTTTAAGGGTCTTTAACATGAAAAAGTTTGACAACCACTGGTTTAGAGCATTAACTCAAGTGAGTGTAATAACTTTTTTTGTGAAATTGATGATGTTTTTCCTTTAATTTTCTAGCTTTTCTAGCAAAATGCATCAATGGAAACACAACTTCTGTGTCTTTTCAGTCACATTTGGAGCCTTTGTTTGACCCATATGAAGAAAAAGTGAAGAAATGGAACCATGACTTCAAACATGAAGAAGACTGAAGATGTAAATATGAACCAGAAACTGTCTGGACTCTTAAAAAAACCCACAAATCCACCAATTTTCACAAGAATCAGTTCTGCTTCTTAATGAGATTCAAGTTGTGGTTTTCCTGCTCATGGATTTTGTTTTGCTGTTTTTTTTAAGACAGTAACTATCAAAAGAAGAACGGCACAAATACAAACCATCTCTGGAGGATTTTGCAGCCTGATAATATTCTTCCTGAGGCCGTTGGTCCCATGTTAAAGAGAAATCGCCACTTAGAAGCCGCCTTTTTGCGTAAATCAGAGGAAATACTCAAATTCTCAGAGTGGGACCTTGAGGGGGTTACAGGGGTCTCCAGAAAAAGAGGAGAATCATTTATTATCTCTAAAATTCTGTCCATAAATGATGGAATATGGTAATATTTGGTTGTTGGTTTCAGACATTTCTGTAATAAAACTTCTAAAAGTCAAAGTCTGATCAGATAGTTCAACCTGGGACAAAACCTGATCAATTAAAGTCTAATTTGAGGTTTAAAAACAACCATTTTACCTAAAATCTACAGTTCCAATTTATGACAGTTATTAAGTTTAATGACATGAATAATGGTTTCTTTAGTCTCTATAATAGTAAACTGATGATCTTTGGGTTGTGGACTGTTGGTCTGACACGGATCATTTTGAGCATGCTTTTATTTTGAAGGGGCCCTATTTTGACCATTTTCCCAGTTTAATATTTTAATTTTCATGGTTTATTCATAAAAAATAGCTGTGTTTATGGTCCTAAAGCACCTTTATTAACAATATAGTCTGCCTCAATTATTTAATTGATTAGATTTATAGATTTTACAGATTTTTTTATATAGATTTTACAGATTTTTTTTTATAGATTTTACAGATTTTTTTTATAGATTTTACAGATGTTTATATAGATTTTACAGATTTTTTTTATAGATTTTACAGATTTTTTTGTATAGATTTTACAGATTTTTATATAGATTTTACAGATTTTTTTATAGATTTTACAGATTTTTATATAGATTTTATAGCTTTTTTTTAATAGATTTTACAGATTTTTTTTATAGGTTTTACAGTTTTTTTATACAGATTTTTTTTCCTCCAAAATCAAAGTAATTGATTTTTAATAATTAAATTGACCAAAATCAAAGTAATTGGACAAAAGAAATTTTAGAGTTGATTTTTCTTACATTATTTATCTTATGTTTTCTTATTCTTTTACTTTTTACAAACATATTTAGATTTTAGATTATAACTTTTATTTTTTGTCTCAAATTTGACCAAAATCAAGATAATTGGTCTGAACAAAAATAACATTTTAGAGTTGATTTTTATTTTTTTTTTATATAAGAAATCTATCTTATTTCATGTTTTTAACTTTTTAAAAGAAATATATTTCAATTTTAGGTTTTATTGATTTTTTTTTTATAGATTTTACAGATTTTCTTTGTCTCAAAGTTGACCAAAATCAAGATAAATGGTCTGGACAAAAAATGACTTTTTAGGTTGAATCTTCATTTTACACCATTTTATGAAATAATCGATTAATCCTTCCAATAATCAATAGATGAATCAACTATCAGAATAGTCGTTAGTTGCAGCCAATGAAGTAAAAAGTCAAGAAGAAGTAAAAATAAGAAAAAATGTGTATTTCTTTGCAATGACGGATCAATGCAGAGCCTCCATTTGCATGGCGCTCTGACAAAGAGCTGGAAGCTTCAAGCTGCTGTGTGTGTGTGTGTGTGTGTGTGTGCAGATGTGCAGCAGGGCCAGGCAGCCCTGAAGCAACACACACACACACACACACACACACACACACACACACACTCGGCTGATCCAGCCAACTCAAACACTGTGATCCTCCTGATCTGGGAAAAGGCCCGAGCTCCGAGGAATTTGTCCATGCAAACACATCCCATTTCCTCCGACAAAGCACCTCCACATGTCCAGGCCTTCAAGGACCCGCATTCAACGCGGATCAAGTGGCCTCGACGTCCACCGCCCCGGGAGCTTTTTTCTTTTTTTCCCCCCCCACCACTTTCTGGAGTTTCCTGCTGCTCTCCAAACATTTCCCCAGGAAGTATTTCAAATATTTGTGGACATATTTATCAAAATAAAGAAAATGACTGCTGGTGATATGCAGGAGCATTGATATTCAGTACATGTGTGTGTTTGACATCCAAGATGTATTATTCTGACTTGCAGGTCTGTGACGCTGCCCCCTAGTGGTGCAGCACAGACTTCACCCTCAGATCCCTCCAGATAATATTAATTTCACAGATAACACTGAATTTATAATGTGGAGTAAAATGCAAATTGAATCCCCCACACATTTTTCTTTTTTACCCTGAAGAATAGATTTATAATTTTCTCACGCTGTACTGTATCTACCCCCCCCTTTTATTATTTTTTATTTTACTCTCCATCTTTTCCGGGATGATAAGACGGCGCCGAGCGTTTCATAGCTTTTTATCTGGAGAGATGATCTGCAGCTTCAGAAAATCAAATGAGGAAATTGGACCTCCAACTCCTGGATAAAAAAATAAATAAAATTAAAACAGAGTTGACTACGAGCGTTTTTCAGACCCACTTCCTTTAAATAAAAACTCAGTTTAATTCACGCGATAAATTCAGCGTCATTTAACCTTAACTGGTAAAAATTAACATATAAAATAAGAATTTATCTCCTGCTTTTAATGTGGAGAAATACATTATAAATATTAATATTATTAATTAACATTCAATTTATAAAACAGGACACATGGAGCCCAGTTATTCCATATAGAAATGAATTAAAGTGATTATTTTTGGTAAATAATTTAGCTTATTTCAGTTTTTTTTTCTTGAGTTTACTCAATTTAGTCTTTTTTTTCTTTAAATATAATTAAATTGTTAATTTTTTTATCTTATTTTGTATTTTTTATCTTATATTATGGACGTTTTAGTCTCATAATTCTGACTTTTTATGTCATATATCAGAAAAACGAGATAATTCAAATTAATTCTATTGTGTGTAAAAAGGACATTAGATGTTAACATGTGTTTAAAAGGATCTTAAAAAACCTACAAATAGTAAAAATGTGTTTAAAAAGTTGAAAACATAAACCGTTGTTTGATATTTAGTCTTAATATCCCACAGTTTAAACTATAACTATAATAAAATAACCGTCTGAATATCGATTTCTTTTACTTTTAACCACATTTTGACTGAATTTGATGCTTTAAGTTCATTTTTCTCATAATATTTTAAACTTTCTGACATCGTTATTTCTACTTTTCCTCCCAAACTCAAGGATCTGAGTTCTTTTCTTTGTTCATTAACGTTGATGTGAGTCACGACTCCGAGCGGCTTTAAAGAAGCTTTTACAGTTAATTGTCGGCGGTAAACATCACGTTTGTATTCAGCAGCTGAAATTAACCGTTGTTTTTTTTATAGAAGCAGGAAGTGGCTGAAGGCTCCCTGGTGCACAACCTGCAATTGAAGTTTTACAGACAGATTCTCTGCCTTTTGTGAATCGAAGCCGCTTTAATGCAGCCGGCAGTGAAAGCTGCATTTAAAAGGAAGAAGAGTCACATAACGTGGCTTAGCTGAAATAAAAGGAGTGTGAAAGGAAGGGAGGAGGGAGGAGGGGGGGATCTGATAAATTTAACACGTCTATTAGCATCCAGGCTAAGTGACCAGCGCTAATACTAGCAACAGAGAAGAGTTGCTTTTGTGTTCTCTAAACGCCTTTTTCTCCGTTTCTTCACCCCCCTCCCTTTTTTTATTCCTGGGTATTTATAAACCTTATCATAAAAAAATATCCCCACGGCACCAGAATCTGCAGATAGCATTCAGCTGGTGGGGAAACCACGGAGGGACAGCTTAGCAAAAAATAAAAACAGGGGGAGATGAGCCTCTCAGGAGATAACGGGGAGCGCAGATTTATCCCAGAGAGGCTTGTGGGAAAAAAAAAAGGACTTACCTGAACGTTTATGGAAGGGATAGACGGAGTAATTCAGCCGCTATTGTTAACAATAGTTCTGAAAAAGGGGGTAAAAGTTTCTGTTTGTGGGATGTGGATCGGTCTCGTACCTGTTTTGGTTAAAGGGCTGGAGAAGAGCTGCTGCAGCAGTTTGTTCTCCGAGGTTCTCAGCACCACCACCACGTCGGCAGGGAGCGTGTCCCTGTTCTTCTCCAGGAAACCGTCCACGTTGTACATGACCTGCGGAAGAAGGTTCATCAAGAAGTGTGTGATATACCGGCATGCTGAGTTATAATCAGCTGTCTCGGAGTGATGCTCACCTTTCCTGCGTAATGTTGAATTCCGAAACAAAGCTCCACACGTTTGGGGATCCAGAAATACTTGCAGCGTAGATTGTCCTCGAATTTATCTGTTAAAAAACATGTGAGACGTGAAAAAAAGAGGTTTTCTGGAAGCCATTTTCAAAAAAATGTACTAAAGTGTCCTCTTGGGAGCTAAAAAATGTGCTAAAGTGCCCTGTAGGATCCAAAACACATGCTAAAAAGCCCTCTAGGAGTCAAAACAAGTGCCCTCTAGGAACCAAAATGCATGTTAAAGTGCTCGTTGGAAGCTAAAATGTGTGTTAAAGTGCCCTCTTGGAAGCTAAAAGGTACGCCAAAGTGCCCTCAAGGAGGCAAACAGAATGCTAAAGTTCCCTCTAGTACTCAAAACATGTGCTAAAGTGCCCTCTAGTAGCTAAAACACAATCTAAAGTGCCCTCTAAGAGTCTAAATGTGTGCTAAAGTGCTCTCTCAAAGCGAAAACATGTACTAACGTGCTCTCTAGGAGCTAAAGCAAGTGCCTAAGTGCCCTCCAGGAGCCAAAACATGTGCGAAAGTGCCCTCTAAGAACCTAAATGTGTGCTGAAGTGCTCTCTCAAAGCGAGAACATGTACTAAAATGCCCACTAGGAGCCAAAACATGTGCTAAAGTGCCCTCTAAGAGCCTAAATGTGTGCTGAAGTGCTCTCTCAAAGCAAAAACATGTACTAAAGTGCCCTCTAGGAGCCAAAACCTGTGCCTTCTAAGAACCATAATGCATGCTAAAGTGCCCTCTAGTAGCTAAAATGCATGCCAAAATGCCCTCTTCAGTGGCAAAGACACGCCATTTTTTTTGCAGTTTTTTTGCGGCTGCATCTTCCCCCCCAGTAGACGTCGGTTTGCCGGTTGAGTCCTTGGGTTCTCACCCACTAAGGTCTGCTCCGTGGCTTTGGGGAAGCGACTCTCCTCGTCCAGCAGCGACAGCAGACCCATGGGTTTCTGCAGGAACATGTCCAGGATGGGCCGGTTGTCCTCGTACTCCACCAGGCTGGCGTCCACCCCCTCGCTCTGATACTCCATCTAATCCACAGAATGTAGAACAATCCACTTAACGATTTCCCTAAATGACCCAATTAAACAATCTCATGCATGTGTGCGAGGGAGAAAAATAAAGTTTCTAATCAACAAACATCTGCAGCTGTGTGTGTGTGTGAAGTTTACAGCATAATAGAGTATTTTACTGAATGCATAAAACCGCTCTGAACTAACAAATGGAGCCACTTACTTATTCATAATTTATTTCAATTACCAAATAACCCAGAGTCGTATCGTATTATTGCATCTGTTTAATTTCAGATCAAAAAAGTTGGTTTAAATATATGTTTTGCTAATAAAGTGGAACCAATGGATCTAAACCGTCCTCATGTTTAAGTCATTAACAGGGAATAATCAGCAAAAACAAACATTTCCACTGTAAACCAGCTCCACATTTGACTGGTGAAATCTTTGTAGGAAAGAAAGTTTTCCAGCTTTAAGGTTTTTATTAATAATCACTGCTGTAATCAATGTGTAGGTTCCAATAACACAGAGTGCTGGAGACTAAATAAATTAGCATAAATTATTATATGTGAAGCGGTTTTACATGTAATGAGTGTGCCGTGTAAATAAAGCTGCCATGTCTTGCCTTGTAATTTGCTTTTAGAAGGACTGTGGAGAGTTAAAACACATTAAAGACATTATGGTGAAGTGGCTTTTTGATTAATTTCCATCACGGCTTCATTAAATCAATTAAGAATATCTCTGCGGTTAATTCTTTAAACATGAAAAACCTCAAACTTGAAATAAGATAAATCTATCTGTCAGTGGAATAAGATAATTTTAAACAACTTAAACAGTAACAAAAGATGTAGTTGATGATGTCATGAAGCAGCGTGGGATCATGGGAGTTGTTGTTTTCTTCAATATTCATTATTCAGAATTTTTTTTTGGCTTTTTTTATCCTGAGAATCTCTCATTAAAACAAATTAACTTATGCCCTATGCGGGTGTCCATCACTGTTGTTAGCTAATGCTAACGTTAGCTTTTCTTATTATATTATACATTATTATACAGAAGGTTTTTTTTTGCTTTTTTTAAATTCTCAGAATCTCTCCTTAAAACAAATTGACTTAGTAAAACGAGTAAAAACATTCATGTTAATAATCTGTGTTTTGTGGTCACTGTTGTTAGCTAATGCTAACGTTAGCTTTGCGTGTTTCTCTGTTACTTTAAGGCACATTGCTCATTGTTTTTTTTTAATTCTCAGAATTTCTCCTTAAAACAAATTGACTTAAAACCAGTAAAAACATTGAATAAACAGATTCATCTTAATAATCTGTGTTTTGTGGTCACTGTTATTAGCTAATGCTAACGTTAGCTTTGCTTGTTTTTCTCTTACTTTAAGGCCCAAGTGTGTAAGATTGCCAGAAAATGTGGAATGGTGGAGGTTTTCATTCCCAACATATTACATTAGGCCTCTTAAGCAAGTTCAATCTAAACAGTAACAAAATATGTTGTTGATGATGTCATGACGCAGTGGGGGATCATGGGAGTTGTTGTCTTTTCCCGGTTTTTGATTCCTTCAGAGTTAGTTGTTTAGGATTTTTTGTTTAGACCAGTTAAACCAGTTAAAACACTGAATAAACAGGATCAAGTTAATAATCTGTGTTTCGCTATTACCTGAGCTAATGCTAACTTTAGCTATAATCGTTTCTCTGTTACTTTAAGGTGTTTTTTATGTTTAGAATATGTCTCTAAAACAAACTAATAATACATTCTGTAATACAAACAGAATTATGTTTTTCTTTGATGCTGCTATCTAAGCTAATGCTAACGTTAGCTCTGCTTGTTTCTCTGGTCAATTGGAACAAACTTGGAATAAATTTTGTGTTTCTTCACCACTAGATACCACCAGAAACTACACACTGTACCTTTAAGATGACTAATATCCTAATCTTGTTAAAGATAGTTAAAAAAAAGACCAATATCTATTAAATGTGGCTTAAAACTGGTTAAAAAACTAATTTATGAAGCTTCAGCTTGTAATTTCACTTGCTTAGAATCAAATTAACGTTAAAATTATGAATTTCTCAGGTTTGAATGATGGTTTAGATTGTTTTAATTGATAATTATACTATATTTTGGGCTTTTAAGCAAACAATCACAAGCCTCAAACTCACCTGTTCGAGGGCGAACACGTGCTGGTTGAAGTAGAACTGGATCTGCTCGTTAGCGATGTTGATGCACAGCTGCTCGAAGGAGTTCTTCTTGAAGTTTTCGAAGCCGAAGATGTCCAGGATGCCCACGTTCATGCTGTTCTCCGCCGCACTTCAAAGAAGGAAAAAAGGGGACAAACAAACTTATTCTTCCGCACGACGGGAAACGAGCAAATCCCAGCGGTCGCATTTAACTGATGAAAATTTGATGCGGACGCCGAGTTCAACCCAAATACAGAGATGGACGATCTGCTGGAGGAATCACAAACACTCTCTGAGCTGTGGAATCAGCTTATTCTGATTTAACCTAAAAAAAACAGAGAAAACAGGTATTTTTGGTACAATTCGTCCAAAATAGAGTAGAACTGTCTCATTCTAATTGCAGATATTTAGCTTATTTCATCGTTTTTCTTGATTTTAGTCAATTTAGTCTTGAAAATATTTTTAAAACAAACAAAAAAGGCGAAAAAAGCTAAATTATAACAGTAGAATAAGAGAATTTTACAGTATCTAAGATAATAGTGGACTAGTTCTAGTTGGAGACACTATGTAATGCAGGGTAAATTCAAGTAAAACTTTTAATTTGGTGAAAATTTGTACTAAATTCTGATTAAAAGACAACCTTTGGATGTGAGACATGTTAAATGTTGCATAGATTTTACCAGGCAAGTCACTACTACCTTCTTAAATTAAAAACTAATATAAAATTAAATGTATTTATTTAAAAAAAATATTCATGTGAAGAAAAAAAAAGTTTATTTACCCTAGATCATGAGTTGTACCCTCTAGGCACCAAAATGCATGTTAAAGTGCCCTTTGGAAGCTAAAGTGTGCCCTCTAGGAGCCAAAATGTGTGTTAAACTCCCCCCTTGGAAGCTAAAACCTGTGCTAAAGTGCCCTCCAGGAGCCAACATGTATTAAACTGCACTCTTGGAAGCTAAAAGGTGCACTAAAGTGTTCTCTAGGAGTCAAAATGCATGCTAAAGTGCCCTCCAGGTGCGAAAACAAGTGTTAAAGTGCCCTTTGGAAGCTAAAATGTGTGTTAAAGTGCCCTCTAGGAGTCAAAACAAGCGTTAAAGTGCCCTTTAGAAGCTAAAACGTGTGTTAAAGTGCCCTCTAGGAGACAAAATGTGTGTTAAACTCCCCTCTTGGAAGCTAAAACATGTTAAAATGCCCTCTAGGAGTCAAAACATGTGCTAAAGTGCCCTTTAGAAGCTAAATTGTGTGTTAAAGTGCCCTCTAGGAGTCAAAATGTGTTAAACTGCCCTCTTGGAAGCTAAAACGTGTGCCCTCTAGGAGTCAAAACAAGTGTTAAAGTGCCCTTTATAAGCTAAAACATGTGATAAAGTGCCCTCTAGGAACCACAATGCATGTTAAAGTGCCCTTTGGAAGCTAAAATGTGTGCTAAAGTGCCCTCTAGAAATCAAAACACATGCTAAAGTGCCCTCCAGGAGCCAAAATGTATTAAACTGCACTCTTAGAAGCTAAAAGGTGCACTAAAGTGCCCTCTAGGAGTCAAAATGCATGCTAAAGTGCCCTCCAGGTGCGAAAACAAGTGTTAAAGTGCCCTTTGGAAGCTAAAAGGTGTGTTAAAGTGCCCTCTAGGAGTCAAAACAAGTGTTAAAGTGCCCTTTGGAAGCTAAAACGTGTGCTAAAGTGCCCTCTAGGAGCCAAAATGAGTTCAAATTTATTTAATTCTGAATAAAAGACAACCTTTGGTTGTGAGACAATGATGCTCACATGTTAAATGTCCATAATCAAACAGGAAATCCTGGTCATGTGACCTCATAAATTGTATGTCCTTCAAAATAAAAGCCCCTTTTTCCCACATAACTGTAAAAACAGAGTTTTTTCCCCGAAAAACCACGTTTTGCAGAAAACAAACATAAAGTAATTGCTGCCATATGGCAACACTATGCAATAGAGGGTTTTTACCATGGTTTACCGTTTTATATTCAACACCTCGAGCTGTTTCATGATCATCTTCACCCTCTGGATGTAGAGGTGACCTTTACGCCGGGTTATTAACGGCATTAAGGAAAGTGAAGAGATGGCCGGGCTGCAGACAGGACTCAGGCTTTTAAAACGCCTCTGAGCGATGACTCTTTGACAGTCGACGCTCATATTTATGAAGGAATTCTTCTGGATCAATGAACAGCCTCTTTGCAGTCTCTCTGAAGTCTGTTTAATCATCTGAACATTATTTTCTCTGCACGCAATTCCGTATCAAAAATTTATTAAAACTTTTTTTTTTATTTCTTGTCTTGTGCTCTTCCCATTGATATTCTGCCCCTCGTGTTTGCGTTTACCTCCACAGGATTTTTACAAAGGTCATCGGAGCTTTCAAGAACTGAGAGGAGGCGAGAGAGTAACCGACGGCAACCACACACACACACACACACACACACACACACACACACACACACACACACACACACACACACACACACACACACACACACACACACTACTGGGGGGACCTGGCGCATGCTAAAGTGCCCTCTAGGAATCAAAACGTGTGCTTTAGTGTCCCCTTGGGAGCTAAAATGTGTGCTAAAGTGCCCTCTACGAACCAAAATGCATGTTAAAGTGCCTTCTTGGAGTCAAAACACATGCTAAAGTACTCTCTAGGAACCAAAACAAGTTTTAAAGTGCCCTAAAACGTGTGTTAAAGTGCCCTCTAGGAGCCAAAATGCATGATAAAGTGTCCTCTTGGAAGAGACAATGTGTGCTAAAGTGCCCTCTAGGATTAAAAAAATGTGCTTAAGTACCCTCTAGGAACCCAAATGTATGTTAAAATGCCCTTTTGAAGCTACAACTTCCCAAAGCAAGTGTTAAAGTGCCGTTTGGAAGCTGACGTGTGTGTTAAACTGCCCTCTTGGAAGCTACAATGTGTGCTAAAGTGCCCTCTTGGAGTCAAAAAACATGCTAGGAACCCAAATGCATGTTAAAATGCCCTTTGGAAGCTACAATTCGTGTTAAATTGCCCTCTAGGAGCCAAAACAAGTGCTAAAATGCCCTCTAGGAACCAAAATGCACGGTAAAGTGCCCTTTACGAGTCAAAACATGTGCTAAAGTGCCCTCTAGGAGCCAAAATGTGTGTTAAACTGCCCTCTTGGAAGCTACAATGTGTGCTAAAGTGCCCTCTTGGAGTCAAAAAACATGCTAGGAACCCAAATGCATGTTAAAATGCCCTTTGGAAGCTACAATACGTGTTAAATTGCCCTCTAGGAGCCAAAATGTGTGTTAAACTGCCCTCTTGGAAGCTACAATTCGTGTTAAATTGCCCTCTAAGAGCCAAAACAAGTGTTAAAGTGCCCTTTGGAAGCTAAACCATGTACTAAAATGCCCTCTAGGAACCAAAATGCATGTTAAAATGCCGTTTTAAAGCTAAAATGTGTGTTAAAGTGCCCTTTAGGAGTCAAAACACATGCTAAAGTGTCCTCTCTGAGCCAAAATGTGTGTTAATCTGCCCTCTTGGAAGCTAAAACATGCGCTAAAGTGCCCTCTAGGAGCCAAAAGTGCCCACTGTTTAAACTTTTGGTGTCACTGACCAGACGTTCATGTCGGGCTGCAGCAGGGAGTTGATGCGGTTGACGATCCAGCTGAACAGGCGTCCGTACAGAGCCTTGGACATGGCGTCCCTCACGTCCACGGCCTTGTCCACGGTGTTGGTGCGGATGATGGTTTCTCCTCTGGTGACCACGCACTGGGACGTCAGCGCCTCCTGCAGCTCCTCAGGCCCGATGCACAGGAGCGACGCCGCTGGAGGAGGGGTCAACGGGGGTCAATATCCCAATAAATCACAATAAACTGGTGCTAAATATCAGGTTTTCTGACTCGGAAACTGATGAAATAATATTCATATTGATATAATATCCATATTTATTAATAACTGTATCCTGGTATTATGTTTTATCTTGTTCTAATAAAGAGTTTATATATCTATCTCTGATAATTGTGCATATTTCAAGCTTTTTTTCTTGATTCTTTTAAAAAAACAAATGAATTTAAAGATATATGAAATAAAAAGTTAGAATTATTAGATCTCTTTTAATAATAACAATAATATATTATTATTAATATATTTAATAATAATTTAATTTTAAATTAATTTTAAATTTTTTATAATAATTTTAATTATTTTTTTAATGTATAAATCATATTTAAATTTAATTAATCTGATAATTGTGCTTATTTCAAGCTTTTTTTTTCTTGATTCTTTAAAAAAAAAATAATGAATTTAAAGATATATGAAATAAAAAGTTAGAATTATTAGATCTCTTTTAATAATAACAATAATATATTATTATTAATATATTTAATAATAATTGAATTTTAAATTAATTAATTTTCAATTTTTTATAATAATTTTAATTATTTTTTTAAATTTATTTTTTAAATTTATAAATCATATTTAATTTTAATTAATCTGATAATTGTGCTTATTTCAAGCTTTTTTTTTCTAGATTCTTTAAAAAAAATGAATTTATAGATATATGAAATAAAAAGTTAGAATTATTAGATCTCTTTTAATAATAACAATAATATATTATTATTAATATATTTAATAATAATTTAATTTTAAATTAATTAACTTTCAATTTTTTATAATAATTTTAATTATTTTTTTTATTTATTTTTTAAATTTATGAATCATATTTAATTTTAATTAATCTGATAATTGTGCTTATTTCAAGCTTTTTTTTTCTTGATTCTTTAAAACAAAATAATGAATTTAAAGATATATGAAATAAAAAGTTAGAATTATTAGACAAAAAGTCAAAATTATGATAAAATCTTATTTCTAAAAAGAAGATTAAATTGATCTATCACTGTTTTTTTATTGGTATTTTCTGTCAAGCTCATGAAAATCACCTAATATTCAGTTTATCATAGTAAAACAACAACAAAATAAGAGACTTCTAATTAAATATTGACGTTTTTAATTGTTAATCTCACTACAAATAGTGAAATATCCACAATTTAATGGAATTATCTTGACATTTTATCTTAATATTGTATTTTTATCTCATTTTTTTTATCTCTAACTTGAATTATGATAAATTAGATATTATTTGCAGTATAATCCTTATTATTTAATGTAATTTCTAATCCTTACACTCCTCATTGGCCCTCTACACATTCCTGTATGTACTGAGGTTATTTTACTGTGATTATTCCATCGCTCTCTGATGATTCTGCACTTTAAACGCGATGGATTGATTGAAGAGTCGATCGAATCTTTTAAAACACAAGCCGGGCCTTTTTAAAACCATCCAGCCAGAAAATATCTGCAGTGAAGGGACGTCGTTTCAGCGCTGAGAGCGGCCGTTAAATCACCGCACGAGGGGGAATAAAACATAAAATAAAACATCTCCTCTCTTCGGGGGAGATTTTTACAGTAAACCTGCTTTAAATAAGAATATCACTGGGTGAAATGAGGGTTTCTCACCGTTCTCTAAGGCCTCAGAGTTCGGGACTTCACTCTTATCGGTCTGGTGTTGGGACGTGATCGCGGTGAATTCGATGTTTCCTGTGTTCAATATGGCCGAGAGGATCCTGTAGACAGAGTTGACCTCCTAGAAAGAGACAGCATGGCAGCATTAATGTGTGTTTATTTAACTTTTTATTAATTATTATTATGTTTTAATACCTCTTCGGTGAATCCGATGTTTCGGAAACATTCCTGAATGGCGTCAAACTGCTCCTGGTAAAGTTTACTGGACACGATGTCCTGCATCACTTTGCAGTGTTGACTGTCGATGTATCTGCAGATTCATTATTAAATATTATTTATCTTCGTTTTATTAGGTAGAAAATGCAGAAACTGAAGTCTTAACAGGTGAAAATGTCTTGTTTTCTGCACATTTTGTCCAAAACTGAGTAGAATAATAATAATAATTCGGCTTATTTCAAGTTTTCTTCACGATTTGGGTCGAAAAAAATATTAAATTGGGTAAAATTTAGTTAATTTATTTCTTAAAACAACAGCAAATTGACCCAAATCAGGAAAAAAAGGTTGAAATAAGATAAATTATATGCAAATTATATGAACTCAACAATAATCATAATCATTCCACAAAATAAGAAACTGAATTTTTAACTGTTAATCAGTGAAATATCTTGAATTATCTCTAATAATTTAGTTTATTTCAAGTTTTTTTATTAAAACAAGACCAAATTGACTCAAATCAGGTATAAAAGCTTGAAATAAGATAAATTATCTCAGTGAATTAAGATAATTCTACTCAATATCGGACTAATTGCACCAAAAACAAGATATTTTCACCTGTTTTTATTTATTTTTCTTTATTTATATAAGTTAAAAAGTGAAATAAAAGATAAATTCAACAACTGTGATGATTTTCCTTCAAACTAGAATATTTTTCCTATTATTTTTAGACTCTAAATAATAATTTTGAGAAATATTTTCAGTATAATGACTTACTGGATTATTTTTTATTTACCATTTAAAAAACAATTTTAATTAATTCTCTTTAAATGCAGAGTGCAGGTATATATATTTATAAATTTTGTTTTATTTTTTGGTGTTTTCCCTTTTAATTAACTGGTTTAAATTGTGTTTTGTTTATTGTTATAATTATTTTTAATAATAACAATAATATATTATTATTAATATATTTAATAATAATTTAATTTTAAATTATTTTTTATAATAATTTTAATTATTTTTAAAATAATTTTTTAAACTTATAAATCATATTTAATTTTAATTAATTTGTCTTGATTTTTTTATTTTAAAGTTTTAATTTTTATTTAATTTTACCCCTTTAAATCAACTGTTTTTAAATTAATTCTTAATATATTTTAATGTTTTATATAAAACACTTAACCGAAATAAACAGTTCCAAATAAACAGTCTAATTTAATTTTATAATAAATAAATATAAATAAATAAGCTTAAATAAATAAATATGCTTTTTAACTACAGTACTGTAATGTGACTTTATAAAAATGTAAATTATACTGGTTTAATAAAAGAATTTGAGTAAAATTAACCTATTTTCCCAGTTTTTATGAGGAAGGAAATAATCTCCTGTCTCAAATAGCTCAGCTATTATTTGGTAATTTACTCTAAATATATATATTTGTACATTAGCGTTAATTATCTTCCATATTCTGCTGCTGAATAATAAAACCTATAAATCTGCAGCAGTAACCTGGGTGGCGTCCTGTCTGGTAAACTGTAGATCTTCAGTTTATCTTGGTGGTAAAGTCCAGCGTAGATGTAGTAAAATATGTGGAAGTTCTTTTCTCCCCTGGAAGAAATAAAACAAATAAAATGATCAGAAATGTAAGAGAAGCAGCAGTAGAATACAGACATTCTCTTATTTCCCTACACGGCCTGTTTGATGACCCGGGACTTCTCCAGCAGGTACTCGGAGATCTTCGCTCCGATCACGGCTCCGGTCGGAGTGAATTTCATCTCCAGGTATTTCCCGAAGCGGCTGGAGTTGTCGTTGATGGCCGTGCAGGCGTTTCCGAAAGCTTCGACCAGAGGGTTGACCTGAAGGATCTTCTCACGCAGAGTCCGGTTGTTGGCCTGAAAACAACACGGTTGTTAAAATAAATTCCATAAATATGCATAAAATATAATATCATGATGTTCTGCAGGAGAAATATAGCAATATCTGATAATATCAGACGTGCAGTGAAAAAAATATAAATATATATATTTTTTGTATAGAATAAATTTCAGGAATTTCAATGGTTTGGTTGAATATAATATAAATGTATTGTTGTTTTTTATTTTTCAGTTTTTAATTTGAAGAATAAGAAAAGTAGTAATTTTCTCTTAGAATAAAAAACTGTAAAAAATAATAAATACAAAAAATAAAAATTTTAATTAATTAAAATACATTTATTTATTTTTGTATTTTATTTTTCAGGTATTTAATTTGTAAATGTATATATTTATAAATAAAATAGTAGTAAAATAATAATAATAATAATAATAAATTACAAATTAATTTAATTAAATTCCAAAAAAATACACATAATACTTTTATCTTTTAAAAAATATCCTACACGGAGAAGATATTTATCATAATATTTAAATACTGGTTTGGTTGTATATAATATAAATGTATTGTTGTATTTTATTTTTTAAATTTTTATATTTAATTTGTAGAATAAGATAAGTAGTAGTTTTCTCTTGGAATAGAAAACTGTAAAAAAGTGAAATTAAATAAATAAAAATTTAAATTAATTAAAATACATTTATTTGTTTTGTATTTTATTTTTCAGTTATTTAATTTGTAAATTTCTATATTTATAAAGTAGTGAAACTATAAAATAATAATAATAATAAAAATAAATTACAAATTTTTAATTAAATTCACACAATACGTTTATCTTTTAAAAAATATCCTACACCATGTAGGATATTTTTAAATGTATTTTTATGTTTTATTTTTCAGTTATTTAATTTGTAAATTTATATATTTATAAATAAAGTAGTGACACTGTAAAATAATAATAATAATAAATTAAAAGTTAAATTCCAAAACAATAATATCCTACATGGAGAAAATAGTAGAAGTAGTAGTTTTCTCTTAGCAGAGAAAACTGTAAAAAAAAAAAATAATAAAAATAATAAAAAATTAATTTAAATATATTATTTAATAAAATATATTTTTATATTTTATTTTTCAGTTATTTAATTTGTAAATTGATCTATTTGTAAATAAAGCAGTGAAACTGTAAAATAATAATAAATTTAAAATTTTAATTAAATTCCAAAAAATACACATAGTACTTATACATATCTTTATGTATAAGTAAGATATTTATCGTAATATTTGAATACTGGTTGGGCTGTATATAATCTAAATTTAATGTTGTATTTAATTTTAATTTTATTTTGGTGAGTAAACAAAGCAGCATAATAAAGCTGTAAACTGTATGAAATAATATCAATAATAAAATAAATAAATATATTTTAAAAAAGAATTAAATTAAATTCATTATTTATTATAATAAATTATATAAATTATAAAAAAACTGAATATAAATTATAATTCATTATATTAAATTATTAAATTTCTAAAAAACACACAATACTTTGATATTGTAAAAAAATAATATATAATAAATAAATATAATAAATAAAAATAAACCTATATGGTGGAGTTATTTATAGCAATGTTCCAATACAGATTGTGTTGTATATAATATAAATATATATTTATGTTTTATTTTTTAATTATTTAATTTATATTGTGAGCAAAGCAGATGATTGCTAAAAATACATAAATACATAAATAATGATATTGAGAAAAATTCCTATATATTTAAGATATTTACCATAATGTTTTAATAAATCTCACCTTTCCCAAGAAGGTTAGATGTTGAACAATCAGATGAGCGCTCTCAGTTTTCCCAGCTCCACTTTCTCCACTGATGATGATGCACTGAAATGAGAAGATCACATAGGAAACATATGTAGGAACATTCTAAACCACAGGAAGATGAAGATCGGAGGTTTTAACGCAGGACGTCCTGTTGTACCTGGTCTTTGCAGAAAGTCACCATCCCTTGATAAGCTGCATCAGCCGTGGCAAAGATGTGAGGAGGATTATCAGCTCGCTTCACTCCGTGATACAACTGGGAAAACTATACAGATATGACTAGAGAAGGTCAGTTTAGACTCATTATTTGTTGTAATTAATTAATTATCTTTTAATCAAGGTTTTAAATAGAGACACATTCATTAAACAGCTGCTGAGTTTCTTCATCCTACAGATTTTCCTCTTTTTAATGGCATCAATTCTGTCTTTATGTATATCCTCCTACTATAGACTAGATATCTCCTACTATATATAATCACACATTCCATGTGATTTTTTTAAGAAAAAATGTAAAAATGGATTTTCCAAAATTTTCAGTTATTTAATTTGTAGAATAAACAAAGAAAACTGAAAGAAAACTGCAAAAAATTATAAATAAATAAAAATAAATAATAATAAAATAATAATAAAAATGGTTAAAAAGTTGTTTTTGTTTAAATAAAACAATAAAAAATTGTACAAATGGACTTATAACATTTTTCAGTTATTTAATTTGTAGAATAAACAAAGAAAACTGAAAAAATGAATAAATAAAAATAAATAAATAAAAATTGGTTAAATTTTTTTTAAAAATAAAACAATAAAGATTGTACAAATGGACTTTCAAAATTATTCAGGTATTTAATTTGTAGAATAAACAAAGCAAACTGAAAAAAACTGTAGAAATAAATAAATAAATAAAAATAAATAAAAATTGGTTAAAAAGTTGTTTTTTTAAATAAAACAATAAATAATTGTACTAATGGACTTACATCATTTTTCAGTTATTTAATTTGTAGAATAAACAGAAGAAAACTGAAAGAAAACTGTAAAAATAAATAAATAAAAATAAATAGTAAAAAATTGGATATAAAGATTAAAAATTTTTTTTAAATAAAACAATAAAAAATTTAAATAATTTTATTAAATATAATTTAAATATAATTTAATTTTAAATTAATATTTTTTTGGTAACACCATTTCATGTAAAAAGAAAAAAAATCAAACTTTTCATGTGATTTTTGTAATATTCAAGGTGGATTCAATATTTAAAATAACACCAAGCAAACTGAAAGAAAACTGTTAAAAAAAAATAAATAAAAATAAATAATAAAAAAATGGATAAAAATGTTAAAAAGTTTTAAAAATAAATAAACAAAACAATAAAAAATTATACAAATGGACTTTCAAATTTTTTCAGTTATTTAATTTGTAGAATAAACAAAGAAAATTGCAAAAAAAAAAATAAATAAAAATAAATAACAAAAATTAAAACCACATGCTTGCAACTTAAATTCAAGGTGGATTAAATATTTAAAATAACACGATTTGATAATTTATGTAAAAAAAATATCACATTCCATGTGATTTTTAAAGAAAAATTGAAAAAAATTGTTTATTATTATTTAATTGTTATTTAATTTGTAGAATAAACAAAGCAAACTAAAAGAAAACTGTAAAATAAATAAATAAATAATAAAAATAAACAATAAAAAAATGAAAACCACATGCTATCAACTAGTTGTATATTCTAGGTGGATTAAATATTTAAAATAACACCAATCCATCTGATTTTTCGTAAGACAAATTGCATAAATGGACTCTTTTAAAAAGTTTCTGACTTTCTCATCTTATCAAACATTATTAAATAAATAAATTAGACCAGGCCCCTTCTATTAAGAGCAGATTTTGATGGATTAAGACGTTTTCTTGCATCTGGACTTGACTTTTTCAAACATAAAGTTCCTAATGGTTGACGGGTCTATACTGACCTTCGGGGAGTAGATGCTGAGGTTCTGGAACGGGTTGAGAGCGATGAGAATGTCTCCGACATACGTGTAAACCTGCAGCTCGTCGTATCTCTTCTGGAGGTGGTTGATTATCGTCTCCTGGAGGAAAAAACATATAGAAACGCACGCGTCATATGGAGAACGCTGCACCTGGAGGTCGATCAATAAACGCATTAAACCTCACCTCGTCCAGGAACTCCAGGTTCACCAGATCGTCATCGGGACAGCTCTCCACGATGAGGGTTTTACGGGTATTGATCCTCTCGTGCCTGTATGAGGAAGCCAAGGACACGATAATAGCTCGGAAAGCTGTAAATGAGAAAAGCCTATCGCTTTAAAAGGAGGCCCCGGAGGGTCAAAGGTCAGCTCAGAGCCAGCTGGAAAACCTGGACATCTGGGAAATAAAAGGCCGTGATGCACAGAAGTGAACATTTACAGCAGAGAGGAGATTTTTATAGGAAATTTGTGGCTGAAAGTTTGAAATCCTGAAAATATTAAGAAGAAAGGAGGTTTTAAAGATGGATACTGGACTCAGGATTGTGACTCATCCTTTGGAGCTGAGGTTTCTGGGTCCTGAATCAAACTCATAATTAGAATCAGACTCATAATTAGAATCAGAATAAGAATCAGACTCCTAATTAGAATCAGACTCCTAAATAGAATCAGAATAAGAATCAGACTCCTAATTAGAATCAGACTCCTAAATAGAATCAGAATAAGAATCAGACTCTTAATTAGAATCAGACTCATAATTAGAATCAGAATAAGAATCAGACTCTTAATAAGAATCAGACTCTTAATTAGAATCAGACTCATAATTAGAATCAGACTCATAATTAGACTAAGACTCCTAATTAGAATCAGACTCAAAATTAGAATCTGAATAAGAATCAACCTCATAATTAGAATTTGGCTCAAAATCAGACTCAAAATCAGATTTAGAAACAGACTAATTAGAATCAAGACTCAAAATCAGACTAGGTATCAGAATAAGAATACACAGTCAGTATCAAACTCAGAACCAGAATAAGAATCAGACTCATAATGAGAATAAGGATCTAACTCAAAATCAGATTCTGAAACAGAATCAGACTCAAAATTAGACTCAGAATCAGACTCGTAAAGAGAATCTAAATCAGACTCAGAATGAGAATAACAACCAGACTCGGTATCAGAATCATAATCATAATCAGAATGAGAATAAGAATCTGACTCAGAATCAGATTTGGAAACGGAATCAGACTCAGAATCAATACCAGACTCCTAAACAGAATCGGAATCTAAATCAGACTCAGAAACAGAATAAGAATCTGACTCAAAATCAAAATACGAATCACAATCAGATTCAGACTGAGAATAAGAATCGGATTCAAAATCACAATCAGACTCTGAATCATATTCGGAATAAGAATACAAATCACACTCATAATCAGACTCATAAACAGAATCAGAATTTCCTGATTTGCGTCCATTTGGTCTTGTTTTAAACACAGAAATCAACATTTTCTTAAAAAAAAAAGGAATAAATTGACTAAAATCAAGAAAAACCTGCATTAATTGCACCAAAAACAACATATTTTCACCTGTTTTTGCAGCGTTTTGTATTAATACAACTTTGTACGATATAATGGAAGCTATAAAAGAGAAATTAATTCATGATTTTCCTTCAAACTAGACTCTTTACCCCATTATTATGAAATACAACATTTCATGAAAGATTGTCAGTATAATGAATTAGAGGATTTATTTTTTCATCAGTTATTTACACTAAATACTCACAATAAGTTAGTGATATTGTGTGAAACTCAGTGGATTTACTTATACTTATAGTATAGTATATAGTCCTAACTAACTTATTGTGAGTAGTGTGTATTCACTCACTGTCAAACCCGTATTAATACGCAGCTGAAAATAGTCCCTGAAAATGCAAAATGTACTCCTTTAAATAAATAAAACCACAGTTTCCAGCAGTTTGGGAACATGTTCAATAAATCCTGAACCTGAGACGATAAATAATCAATCACATGATGATAAAAATAAAAAATATTCAAGCTTCAGGTGAGAAATGGCTTCATCTCCCATTCTGAATATAGTGTAAATGCAGCAGCCACATCCTCCAAATGTGGTTTTTCCTCCTTTCTCTGCTGCGTTTGAAGTAAAAAACTCACCATTCCACCTACGGCAGCGACTTTTAACTTCCCCGTGTCTTTATTTTTTTTTTATATCTGGAGTCATTGTGCGCTGATCTGTGGCATGAGAGACTAAAAGCGGGCAAGCCCGGTTCTCGCCCTACAAGCCCCTAATCCCATTATCCACTTCCACTGTGGACAGGAATTTCAGGATCAGGCTCAGGCGCAGAATCTCAGGAGTAAACAGAGCTGGCACAACATCAAGAACTCCCAGTCAAGGGCAGGTTCAGCCAGCTCCTTTATTGAGAAGATTAAGTAAAAAAAAAAAAAACGCCAAAGTCAGGATTTCACCCGGTGAATAGCAGGAGTTTCTGCTCCGTCACTCTGGCTGAAGACGACTTTATTACAACTGATGTGTTTATTTATAAAGAAACATGTGTTCATCTGATTCACTTCAGGAAAAAGTAAATATTTGAGCTGATTTGCAAAAGCAGATGAGTCCATTTCAGTTTATTTATTATATAACGCATAAGAAGCTGTTGTGAAAATGGTGTCGCCGGCCCTTTAAATGTGATTTTATGATGATATTTAACCTTTAATTGACATATAAAACAAGTTGCTGCTGATTTAATGTGTTAATTAGGTCTAAAAACGTTAAAAATCAACGTTAAGTGGAGTAAAGTAGCTAAAAATGTTGTTTCGGTAAAAATATTATAAGGAAATGTGGATTTTATCAATGTGGAGTAAAAGTACTGCATCAGAATATTTTGTATTGTGAACAAAGTACAGATATTATACATTATAGTTTATTATTCTAGTTGATTTCATTTTAAGAAAACAATATTAACATTTTCTTAGAAACATTTTAAATTGACTAAAACTTGAAATAAGAGATAATTCTATTAAATATTGGACTAATTGTACCAAAAATAAGATATTTTCACCTGTTTTTGGAGTATAAAGGTAAGTTTCAACCCATTTAACAATGTTAATGGTTTAATATCATCATATTCTTATAATAATTCTTCAATAAATTGATATATAAAGAATATTATGGTGACATATCACATCATGTTAAACCTTAAATAAGAAAAATGTTAACGAGCTGCTCAATTAATTCAACTGATTCACTTATTTTTTAATTCATTTAATTTCTGCTGCTCAAATAATTTGTTAAACATAACCAGCAAAGTTATAACTGTGATATATGTTGAATAAAATGACTAAATTTGCATTTTTTAAGCAAAAAAGTGTGTTCCATGTGGTCTATTTTATATCAAACATAATTATCCTTTAAGGAGAAATAGATCCAGGTTCTTCTGGGTCAAATCAAAGTGAGATATGACAAAATACATTTTATTAAATCTCTAAATAAATAAATTAAAATTACAAGCTTCAGTTCATTCTTTTCCCCCCTCTTTTTGCAAATGAACTCTTCATTTACCCTTTAATTTAGTTTAAAAACCCATTTTTTCCCCCAATGGACTGGCTGGTCCTGCTGAAATGTATTAATGTGGGGTTAGTCAGCACATTCACCCTCTCAGAATCAGTCACAGTCGTCTAAGTTCTCTTTAATAACAGCCTGAAATGTCCATTACTGGGCTCATCTTCATTTTAGAGCTGGGGGAGCTAGAAAACAGATGAGATTCTGCCCCCTGCTGGACACAGAGAGAACTACACGTGACTCAGAGGACGACCGGCGCCAATCAGGCGGTTTTAAATCAAATCAAATAAATAAATGTGGATGATTTACTTGGTTTTGGTGGCGCTGCCCAGCTCCTGCTGCTCCCGGATCAGCGCCGCCAGCTGCTGAGGTAGAGCCACGTCTTTGCTGTGGGCCTGTTTGATGAAGGGATGCTCCAGGAGGTGGGTCACCGACGGACGGGTCTCAAAATCCTTAATCAGGCACCTTAAAAACACACACAAAAACACTGTTGTATGGTTGTATTCCTCAGCAGAGAAAACAGAAGGGAACCCCGCCTCTAACTACCCGATGACCCGCTTCAAATCGAACCTAAACATGGTGGGATGAGGGTTTTTGTCGGGATCAGCTCTGATGGAGAAGCAGCTTTAAAGTCTGGGTCTAATCTGAGATTCACACGGTCCCCGTCGCCATGGCCGCGAGTCCAAACAAACCCGGAGAACGAGGAGTCCTATCTGTGATGTGCAGTGTTTGTGATGTCACAGGGTTACAAGGCTGGATGCTGCAGGTCCAGCATCAGTCAGATGATGAATCAGAGGCCGACAGAGATGCACTCAGAACACAGTTATCTCAGTTAGGATGATTTATTTTATTCTAATTTGCTGTTATTTAAGCATCTTGAGATGAGCTTTGGCCTTTTTACCCGTCATCCAAAACACAAAAGGACATTGTCTGACACAAGAAAAGGAATAAGATTTTTTTAAAAATTAAATAAATAAAAAATTAACTAAAATTTATTTCAAATATTTTTTAAACAAATAAAACATTAATTAAAATAAAATAAAAAAATATAAAAAAAATATTGTTATTTTTTCCTATTTTAAATAATTGTTTAAAATTATTTAAATGTAAAAAAAAGTTAAACAAAAATGTACAAAAAAATGTAAAACAAAAAATAAAAATAATAAAAAATACAAAAAAATGTTGTGTAAATATGTTTTTTTTTAAATTAAATAAATAAAAAATTAACTAAATATAATTTCAAATATTTTTTTTATAAAAATAAAAAACTGTAAAAACATTTTTATGTAAAAAAATAAACAAAATATTACTAAAAATTAAATAAAAAAAACATTATTTTTATTTTTTTTAATTATTTAAAATGTGAAAATGTTTTTTTTAAAAAAAGATAAACAAAAATGACAAAAAAACAACAATAAAAAATACTAAAATAATGTTTTATAATAATTTAAATTTAATTTTAAACAAATAATAATAATAATATTTTAATAATAAATTAGTTTAGATGTTTATTCTTATATAGATCCCTATAGCCTGATGCCTCCAGGTGCTACAGATATAGTTTTCAACATATTGACATTTCCTGACTCAAGAAAAGGAATAAAATGTTCAGTTTCAACATAAAATAAATTAAAAATGAATTAAAATATTTTACATAATTATATAATTCATTAAATTAATACAAATTATGGTTAAAACATATCAAATAAAAAAGAAAAAATAATAATAATAATAAAAAATAGAGGTTAACGATCATAGTGAATATGTCCATACATACATTCAGTTTTTATTTATACTATTTTTTTAGTAGTAGCAAAAATTCAATTTTATTTCTAAAAAAATGAAAAAATAAATAAAAAATGTAAAAAAAAAAATCATAATAATCATAATAATTTAAAAAAATTTAATTAAAAAAAATAATATTTTAAAAACAAATATATATTAAATAATAATAATAAAAAATAGAGGTTAGCGATCATAGTGAATATGTCCATACATACATTCAGTTTTTATTTATACTATTTTTTTAGTAGTAGCAAAAATTTAATTTTATTTTATTAAAAAAATTTAAAAATAAATAAAAAATGTAAAAAAAAATATATTTAAAAACATACAAAATAATAATAATAAATATATGTTATAAATCATAATAATAAAAAAAATTTAATTAAACAAAATTAAATTAAAAAATATATTTTAAAAAGAAATATATAATAAATAAATAACAAAAAAAATGTAAAAAATAAATCATGAAAAAATGTTTTAAAAATGTAAAAAAATATATAATTAAAAACATACAAAATAATAATAATAAATATATGTTATAAATCATAATAATTAAAAAAAATTAATTAAACAAAATTAAATTAAAAAATATAATATTTTAAAAAGAAATATATAATAAATAAATAACAAAAAAAATGTAAAAAATAAATCATGAAAAAATGTTTTAAAAATGTAAAAAAAAAAAATGTAATAAATGTTAAAACATGATCCATGTAATATTTATTTATCATATATAGTTATATAACAGCTTCTTCACGTCCTGCTTTAATTCCAGCCACCTGTTTGCTGTGGTAGGTTTGTGACAGCTGTAATAATCTGAATTTACTGAGAAACACACAAAAAAACGATTAAATCACCAGAATTAAAACCCCGACATGAACCGAACGATCCAATCGCCAACGTCCCGTGTTCTTAGCGCTCGTTAAAGCTGTTCCCGCTAAAGACTTAAAACGTGTGAGTGTGTTAACGAGCCGCCGCAGCGCTAACAATTACAGGCAGAGGTGAGATAGCAGAAAACACACACACACACACACACACACACACACACACACACACACACACACACACACACACACACACACACACACACACACACACCAATCTAATTCCCAGCAGCTAATCTACACAGAAATTCAGTTTCTTTTTATCAGTTTGTTCAGCTCTGAAAGTTAATTCCATGAATTCATTAGCGTCAGGACATTAAGCAGCGGTTGCTGCTATTAGCCGGGCCGCGCTGAGCGGCAGCCACTTTGTCACACAAGTCAGCACACACACACACACACACACACACTGGATTTATTATCACACACACACTCTCACACACACACGGTGGCCTGAGAAAACAGCCTGTGAGGTTTGATAACATTGTCCAGCCTTCCCCACATGAAACTGTTGGTGTTTTTTATGTGTTTTAAGGAGATTAACGCTGATATGACGCCACCCGATCCATTAACCAACAAAATCCAGAGAATTATTAATAAAAAACCACTGCAGGGACACTGTGAAGTGTAAATAAGAGTAAAAAACATGCAGTTTAAGGTGTAAAACTCTGTGTAAAAACACTTAAAATGGTGTCATTGTCCCTTTAAATGTTCTGGAACATTCCTCATTGAGTTTTATCCTTTAATTTAAACTGATAAAGGCTCTAATTGAAGTATAATAAACCACCTGGTGTGGTCATGTGACATGTTAACAATGTTAATGGTTTAATATCATGTCCTATATTACATTTAACCACAATTCCTCAATAAATTAATGTCAATTAAGTGTAAAAATGTCTTTAAATCAAATTCAGATCCTTTAATTTTGGAGTAAAAGTAGAAAAAATACTCAATAACAAGTAAAAAGTTCCTTAAAGCATCAAAAGTAAAAGTAGTCAATATGCAGACTGTGTTTTATTATCATAGTTTATTATTCTACTTGTGTTTATTCAGTAAAATCAAGAAATAAGCTAAATTATCTGCCATTAGAATAAGATAATTGGACTAATTGCACCAAAAACAAGATACTTCACCTGTTAAAATGTCATTTATTGCAGTATAAATGTAAGTTTCAACCTATTTATCAATGTTAATACTTTAAAAACATGTTCTATATTATATTTATAATAATCCTTCAATAAATTAATATATAAAACAAGTTGCTGCTGCTGAAACAGTGTCAATTAAGTCTAAAAATGTCTTTAAATCACTTTCCTTGCTGTTCAAAAGTAAGGTTTATTCAGTAAAATCAAGAAAAAAGTTGAAATAAGCTAAATTATCTGCCATTAGAATAAGATAATTGGACTAATTGCACCAAAAACAAGATATTTCACCTGTTAAAATGTCATTTATTGCAGTATAAATGTAAGTTTCAACCTATTTATCAATGTTAATACTTTAAAAACATGTTCTATATTATATTTATAATAATTCTTCAATAAATTAATATATAAAACAAGTTGCTGCTGCTGAAACGGTGTCAATTAAGTCTAAAAATGTCTTTAAATCACTTTCCTTGCTGTTGAAAAGTAAAGTTTATTCAGTAAAATCAAGAAAAAAGTTGAAATAAGGTAAATTATCTGCCATTAGAATGAAATAATTCTATTAAATATTGGACTAATTGCACCAAAAACAAGATATTTCACCTGTTAAAATGTCATTTATTGCAGTATAAATGTAAGTTTCAACCTATTTATCAATGTTAATACTTTAAAAACATGTTCTATATTATATTTATAATAATTCATCAATAAATTAATATAAAAAACAAGTTGCTGCTGCTGAAACTGTGTCAATTAAGTCTAAAAACGTCTTTAAATCACTTTTCTTTGTGTTTATTCAGTAAAATCAAGAAAAAAGTTGAAATAAGGTAAATTATCTGCCATTAGAATAAGATAATTATATTAAATATTGTACTAATTGTACCAAAAACAAGATATTTCACCTGTTAAAATGTCATTTATTGCAGTATAAATGTAAGTTTCAACACATTTATCAAT
Organism: Lepturacanthus savala; assembly: GCA_030544235.1. Taxonomy (NCBI): domain Eukaryota; kingdom Metazoa; phylum Chordata; class Actinopteri; order Scombriformes; family Trichiuridae; genus Lepturacanthus; species Lepturacanthus savala. The sequence goes on along the minus strand of CM060470.1, from coordinate 2,548,337 downwards.
ATTAATAGTTTAAAAACATGTTCTATATTATATCTAACCTGTTATTATAATAATTCATCAATAAATTGATGTAAAAAACAAGTTGCTGCTGCTGAAACTGTATCAATTAAGTCTAAAAATGTCTTTAAATCAAATTTAAATCAAATATCTTATTTGAAAAAGTTCAAAATTAAATTATCTGCCATTAGAATGAGATAATTCTATTAAATATTGGACAAATTGTACCAAAAACAAGATATTTCACCTGTTAAACTGTCATTTATTGCAGTATAAATGTATGTTTCAACACATTTATCAATATTAATAGTTTAATAACATGTTCTATATTATATCTAACCTGTTATTATAATAATTCATCAATAAATTGATGTATAAAACAACTAAAAATAAGAAAAATGTTAACGAGCTGCTTTATCTGATTTGCTTAATTATGAATTAATATAGTTTCTTAAACCTAAACAGCAAAGTTATAACTGTGATAAATGTTGAATAAAGAGATAAAAGAATAAATTTACTAAATTGTGACATCACAGATCTCTGGGTTAGTTTTAGGGTTATAATAAAAATAAATAAATCAAAATTAGACAAGCGTAAACATGGAAAATAACATTAATAAATTATATTATGTAAGAAAATAGCATAATAAGCAAATAAAACAATGATTTTACTGTCATATCTTTAAATATCTACCTTTAAATCTGATGATTTACCGTCTATTTGTTGTTTTTTCAGTTATTTCATTCTGTGAGGCCCAACACAAATAACTCCCACAAACAAATTTCACTTTATTTTCTCATTACACACACGAAGCTGCAGATATTAGGGCCGTATATTCCCAGCAACCATTACAAGCCCGACGTTATTAGCTCTGCACGCTGGAGGAAATGATAAGTTATCCGCCGCCTCAGATAGAACTGATAACTCAGGTGAATTAGTTTGTTCCTCGGCGGCAGATTTACACAAATGAAAGTCAATGAAGGGAAAAGACAAGAAGAGGCCGGGACGGAAGCCGCCTGTGAAATATCAATTTCAATTCCCCCCGTTCGTGTTTATTATGGACAACAATGGAGCTCAGCTGATGTTTGTTGCTGCTGGGTTTGATTAAAAGCCGGTTTTATCATTTCATAATGGAACAAATGTTATATAAAATGTCTGTAACTGACTGGCTGCTGATTATAATAATATAAAAGCAACTAATAGATGTTTAGCAGCTTAAAAGGCTGCATTAGTGATGTAATACGCAGCTGAAAGAGGTCTAAATATAAACACTAACAACATACGGAGCTGATGACATCATGGGAGCTGCTGCTAATGTTAGCTTAGCTTAGCTTAGCTTAGCTAGGAGTTGATATGTCTGTGTTTCTCTGACGCTTTCGGTGCGTGGGCTAATGCTAACAAGCTAATGGCGTTAGCTAGGCGTGAGCTAATGCTACTGATATTTAAAATTCAGATGTCTGAGAGTTAACAACATAAAAGTAAATTTATGACAATTTTAAAAGATTTCACTCGCACAACTCAACAACATATTAAAACTACAATATGTCTTAAAACTGTGCTGCTAACATTAGCTTAGCTTGTTTCTCTAATAACTTGACTTGAAAGTTTTAGGAGTTTTTTTCTTTACCAGGAGTTGAAATATCTGTATTTCTCTGACGGCTAATGCTAACAAGCTAATGTTAGCTCGTCGTGGGCTAATGCTAACAATATTTCTCTGATTCAGACGTCTGATGGCTTCATAAACAACACAAAATTAATTTATGACATGTCATATGTCATATGACATATTATTAAAACTAAAATATGACTAAAACCCTTCACATACAACCATAAAGAATAGTTTTTTCCTAAAAAATGTGTCTTAAAACTGTGCTGCTAACATTAGCTTAGCTTGTTTTTCTAATAACCTAAGATCCAGATGTTTTAGGAGCTGAATTGTCTGTGTTTCTCTGACTTTTTTGGTGTATGAGCTAATGCTAACAAGCTAATGCTCACAATATTTCTCTGATAACTTAAAATTTAAACGTTTAAACCTTCATAAATCACCAGGATGTAATAATTGTTTCAGTGTTTAAGTGTCTTAAAACTGTCTAAAAAGTAAGTTTTGTGTTGCCTGATGCATAAGTAGCAGTGTAATATCTCTTTTTTTAAATATCTCTATTAAAATTAACATTCAAATTAAGGATTTGTGCAGGTTTTTTTGGTCTAGTAAGTTTCTATAAGTTTCTCAGAGTCTTATTGAGGTTGAGGAGACACTTACTGGCCGATGAAGTGGATGAAACTCCGGCACCATTGTTCTGGGTTTCTTAACGTCGGGGAGGGATTTCTGGAACAGAATCACAACATAAAGGAGCAAAATCAGCGTCTGAGAATCATTTAACATCAGCGGCGTCAATTTAATTTAAAGCAGGAACTAAAACTCCAGTGATTAGGGTTAGAAAATGTGAAAATTACAAATTTAATTACATTTCTTCTTAAAAATGACTCAAAAATGATCCCTGAAATCTGTTTTTGTCCAGACCAACAGTCCACAATCCAAAGATCATCAGTTTAGACTAAAGAAACCAGGAAATAATCAGAGAAGAGAAGCTGGAACCAGAGAATTTGGACATTTACTTCTTTAAAAATGACTCAAATCAATTAATCAATTCATGCAATATTTGGTAACTAATCAATTAATTGATTGGGGCAGACTGTATTGTTACTAAAGGTGATTTAGGATCATAAACACAGCTATTTATTATGAATAAACCATGAAAATGTAAATATTAAACTGGGAAAATAGTCAAAATAGGACCCCTTCAAAATAAAAGCATGCTAAAATGATCCATTACCCAAAGATTATCAGTTTATTATTATAGAGACTAAAGAAACCAGGAAATAATCAGAGAAGAGAAGCTGGAACCAGAGAATTTGGATGTTTTCTAATTAAAAATGACTCCATTATCAAAATAGTTGTTAATTATTGTGATAGTTGATAACTAATCATTAGTAACTTAATCAATAATCACTCTAGTCACAATCAGCCACTGTACATGTGGAGAAATAAAATCTTATTTATAAAAAATATCTTGTTTTTTGTCAAATCAATGCAATAATGAGTAAAATTATATCTTGATTTTGGTCAATTTTGAGATAAAACATCTAAATATATATAAAAATAAAGATTTCTTATTAAAAATGACTCAAATCGACCCTGAAATGTCTTTTTTTGTCCAGACCAACAGTCCACAACCCAAAGATCATCAGTTTATTATTATAGAGACTAAAGAAACCAGGAAATAATCAGAGAAGAGAAGCTGGAACCAGAAAATTTGGACATTTTCTAATTAAAAAATGACTCAAATCCATTAATCAATTCATGCAATATTTGGTAACTAATCAATTAATTGATTGAGGCAGACTGTATTGTTACTAAAGGTGATTTAGGATCATAAACACAGCTATTTGTTATGAATAAACCATGAAAATGTAAATATTAAACTGGGAAAATGGTCAAAATAGGGCCCCTTCAAAATAAAAGCATGCTCAAAACAGACCAACAGTCCACAACCCAAAGATCATCAGTTTATTATTATAGAGACTAAAGAAACCAGGAAATAATCAGAGAAGCTGGAACCAGAGAATTTGGACATTTTCTAGTCTTTTATAATCGATTAATCTCTCGATTCAACCTAAATTCTAAACCAGAAGAAGAAGAATCCTTCACCAACATCTGTATTTGTCGTTTTTTAATCCACCTGAATGCAGCTTTTCGTCTTCGTCGTGCTGACGTCTCTGTAGAACAGCAGCAGCAGCAGCTAATTACCGGCAAATCGATGTCCGGGTGTGTTTGTGAGACAGTGACGGACGGTCCTGCCTCCCGGTGTCGGGTCCTGGACCCGGGCCTCGGCTCCTCACAGGGACCTGGCCTCTGTCGAGGTGGTCCCCCCCCCCCAGGTTATAGATGGCCTCCGTAAATGCTGCTGACAGAGGTATAACTAGCGCCCATAACTTTCTGCTGCTGCTGCCAGATGCTCGCTGCCAGACGGCAGAGGAGCTCTGATCATTTGTCACTTTTCTTTTTTAATTCCCCCCATGAGGCTGAGACAGAATCTGGACCAGAACCAGGACCAGAAAACAGCCTGAAACCTCCTTTTATTCATAAATCGCATGAGAAAACCTCTGCTCCAACACTAAATAAAGTATTTTTAGTCTTTTATGAGGAGTCTGGACAATAAAAAAAGACATTTTAGCTTAAATCTGTAGACGGTTAAACAACATATGTTTCCTTCTTCTTCTTCTGGTTTAGATTTTATCTTAGAGAGATTAATCGAGAGATTAATCGATTATAAAAGACTAGAAAATGTTTAAATTCTCTGGTTCCAGCTTCTCTGATTATTTCCTGGTTTCTTTGTTCTTCTATAATAATAAACTGATGATCTTTGGGTTGTGGACTGTTGGTCTGGCATGGATCATTCTGAGCATGCTTTTATTTTGAAGGGGCCCTATTTTGACCATTTTCCCAGTTTCATATTTTATTTTTCATGGTTTATTCATAAAAATAGCTGTGTTTATGGTCTTAAAGCACCTTTATTAACAATACAGTCTGCCTCAATCAATTAATTGATTAGTTGACAATTATTACATGAATTGATTAATGGATTTGAGTCATTTTTTAAGTAGAAAATGTCCAAATTCTCTGGTTCCAGCTTCTCTTCTCTGATTATTTCCTGGTTTCTTTAGTCTCTATAATAATAAACTGATGATCTTTGGGTTGTGGACTGATTTTGAGCATGCTTTTATTTTGAAGGGGCCCTATTTTGACCATTTTCCCAGTTTAATATTTTATTTTTAATGGTTTATTCATAATAAATAGCTGTGTTTATGGTCCTAAATCACCTTTAGCAACAATACAGTCTGCCTCAATCAATTAATTGATTAGTTGCCAATTATTGCATAAATTGATTAATAGATTTGAGTCATTTTTTAATCAGAAAACGTCCAAATTCTCTGGTTCCAGCTTCTCTTCTCTGATTATTTCCTGGTTTCTTTAGTCTCTATAATAATAAACTGATGATCTTTGGGTTGTGGACTGATTTTGAGCATGCTTTTATTTTGAAGGGGCCCTATTTTGACCATTTTCCCAGTTTAATATTTTAATTTTCATGGTTTATTCATAAAAAATAACTGTGTTTATGGCCTTAAAGCACCTTTAGCAACAATACAGTCTGCCTCAATCAATTAATTGATTAGTTACCAAATATTGCATGAATTGATTAATTGATTTGAGTCATTTTTTTCAGTAGAAAACATCTAAATTCTCTGGTTCCAGCTTCTCTTCTCTGATTATTTCCTGGTTTCTTTAGTCTCTATAATAATAAACTGATGATCTTTGGACAAAAAAAGACATTTTAGGGTCGATTTGAGTCATTTTTGAGCAGAAAATGTACAGATTTTCATAGACTTAAATAAAATTTGACCAAAATCAAGACAATATTACTGAATATTGAATAAATTTATCAGAAAGAAATCATATTTTGATGTGTTTGGTGACTGACTGTGACTCGAGCTGCAACGATTAGTCGATTAATCGATTAGTTTCCAACTATCACATTAATCAACAACTATTTTGATAATCAATTTATGGATTTGAGTCATTATCTAGAAGAAAACGTCCAAAATTTGTTACACCGAACCACATTTTACACCATTTTATGAACCAGACAAGCGATTGTTTCAATAACTGTCAGAATAGTCGTCTATTAGTGACATCACAACTTCCACAAACTACTAATTAGCTGCTTCTTGTTGTTCTACAGAGACGTCAGAGCGACAAAAGACAAAAAAAGCTGCATTCGTTTGAATTAAAACCCGACGTAGACGGCGTTAAACGACATATTTCTCCCTCTCCGGTGCAGAATCGGTGGTTTTCCTGCAGCAGGAAGTCGTCTCTGGTCTCTGATAAGGCGTCAGACAGCCGATCCTCTGCAAAGTGCAGATCAAAGCGGGTAAACTGACTGCTTCAATGCAACCTCTAATACGAGCCCGGAGACACGTCCTTGATGTTGCAGCGCTCGCACGTTACAGAGTCAACATAGCAGCACGCCGCTGATAACGCCGTCAAGTACGCCTCATTGTTGCCCGGACGATTCAGACGTGTGTTTTTTTTTTTATTTTCTGTGAGAGTTGCTGGCTCATGTTGTAAACACAAATGGTTTATTCAAATCCAGGCACCGAGGAACTGTCAGGACGGAGAAATCGGAGGAAAAAACGACGGCTGGGACTAAAAAAAGACGAAAAGTCATCTGGATGTGATACTGGATGTGCAGGGTTTATCATAGAGGAAGGTTCAAACATATATTTAACACCGAATTATCATCAATTATTATTAATAAGATGTTACTCCACTACTGAATCCACTAAAACAGACAACATGGAGGTGATTAACAGGTTGAAAAACACTAATAGAGGTTCAGAATTGAGTTTTATTCATATATTACATAAGAAAATCTCTGCTTTAATAATTATTATGTTTAATTGTGGCAAAATAAACAGCTCAAATCTAAATTAAAGGTGAAAATATCTTGTTTTTGGTACAATTACATCAAGTTTCCAATGAAAATGAAGCTATTTTTACACTATTTGATTAATCTATGTTTGCTTTTTATGCATCTCCATAGATTTAAACCACAAAATTAAATAATGATGACGAGAAAACGATTTGATTCATAAACTTCTGGGAAGATTTGGGTCATTGAACTCTTATTTTTTAGCTTTTTTTCCTGATTTAGGTCAGTTTGGTTTTGTTTTAAGTTTTAAATGAAGTATTTTTATCTTTAGTAAAATGATTTTTGATTTTCTTTCATTATTCTAACTATATTTGTTCTATAGCAGCAACATAAATTGATTTTATTGACATAAAACCAACATTATTTCAATGTTCCTGGAACATTTAACACGTTTATTTTTAATAAAACAATTAAAACGTGACCTAAAAATCACCTAAAAGGCTAAAAACTGGGATAATGTTATAAAAATGACTCCAATAAACATTAATTCATGTTATTTGAGCATTTCTGGGAATGTTATTATTAATAAAGCATGTTTTATCTGTAGTAAAACTATTCTTTTTGTAATATTCTAACTGTATTTTCTCTATAACAGCAACATAAATAGATTCTGACTCTTCTGTAGTCACCTCACATGTTGTAGATTTATTTTAATTCCAGGTTTAACCTTTGTGTTTGTAGAGATATTCAACATTTATTATCATTTATAGCAGGAAAACTGATAAAATAAGACTGAAGTTTAAGCGGTTAATGTTCCCAGATGTTAAAAACGTAAATTTTCAGACATAAAACAACTTTATTGGAACATTTTGGGAAGTTTATTTTGAAGAAAACAATTAAAACATGACCTAAAAATCACCTAAAAGGCTAATAACTGGGTTAATGTTACAAAAATGACTCCAATAAACATTAATTCATGTTATTTGAGCATTTTTGGGGATGTTACTACTATTAAACCAAATTTATCTGTAGTAAAACTATATTATTTCCAATATTCTAACTCTATTTTCTCTATAACAGCATCATAAATAGATTCTGACTCTTCTGTAGTCACCTCACATGTTGTAGATTTATTTTAATTCCAGGTTTAAGTCCAATAACCTTTGTTTTTGTAGAGATATTCAACATTTATTATCATTTATAGCAGGAAAACCAATAAAATAAGACTGAAGTTTAAGTGGTTAATGTTCCCAGATGTTAAAAACGTAAATTTTCAGACATAAAACAACTTTATTGGAACATTTTGGGAAGTTTATTTTGAAGAAAACAATTAAAACACAACCTAAAAATCACCTAAAAGGCTAATAACTGGGTTAATGTTATAAAAATGACGCCAATAAACATTAATTCATGTTATTTGAGCATTTTTGGGGATGTTACTACTATTAAACCATATTTATCTGTAGTAAAACTATATTATTTCCAATATTCTAGATTTATTTTAATTCCAGGTTTAAGTCCAATAACCTTTGTTTTTGTAGAGATATTCAACATTTATTATCATTTATAGCAGGAAAACTGATAAATAGAACTAAAGGATTAAGCGCCTAGATGTTAAAAAGATATTTTAACCTGTTTATTTTTAGGAAATCATCATTTATAGAAGGAAAACTATAAAACAGGACTTCACTAGGTTTTCTTAGATGTAAAATCCCAAATTTTGTGATTTTTACACCAGCGTTTCCCGCTTTTCGCCGCCGTTAAACGTAATTGGGCGTGTGACAGGTATGCGGTCGCCACGACGACAGACGGGAAACGGAGCTAACGGAGCACGTCGGAGGGTAAAGTTGTAAAAATCATCAACTGCAAAATTAATTAGACTCTCGAGTCAAAGCCGGCGGGTCCGGCCGCATTAACACACCCGAAGGTTAATTTGCGGCGAGAGGAAAACCAAAGCGGGCGTAAAACGCTCTGTTAAAAAGGTGAGAAGCAGCCGGCAAAGACGTCCAAGGTTGGGTTTATTCGTCCAGATCCCTCGGAGAGATATTAGCCACATATTTAACAGAGCGTGGATCTGTCTGAGGCTGAGAGAGAGAGAGAGAGAGGGGAGTAAATGATGGGTTGTCAGGAGGCTACAAAGGCTGATCAAACCACGGAGAGATGCTGAGAGACAGCTCTCACAGAGCAGGACGTCAGGATCATCACAGACTGGAGCCTGGAAGGATCCACACTACTCCCTGGTTCTATCTGAAGTTGTGATGTCACTAGTGGGGATGCAGCCATCGACTGGTCTGATTACAGTCGATTAATCAGTGGATTACTGTGGTTGTTCAAGATAAGATAAGATAATCCTTTATTTGTCCCACAGTGGAGGAATTGCATTACATTGACATGCAAGAAAGAAAGATTGCACAATAAATAGAATATAATATAGAATAGATGCAACCATATATACAATGCTGAAATGTGTTTAAATATACTAAATGCATGCAAATAATTTCACTTTCTCACAGCTTAAAGATTAAACCTAAAATGTCTGGAAAATGACAGGAAGATACTGGAAAAATATAGGAAAAATACAGGGAAAATACCGGGGAAATAAAGAAAAAATACTGGGAAAATACTGGAAAAATACTGGGAAAATACAGAAAAAATATAGGAAAAATACAGGGAAACTACCGAGGAAATAAAGAAAAAATACTGGGAAAATACTGGAAAAATATTGGGAAAATACAGAAAAAATATAGGAAAAATACAGGGAAAATACAGAAAAATATAGGAAAAATACAGGGAAAATACAGAAAAATATAGGAAAAATACAGGGAAAATATCGAAAAAAAAATACCAGGGAAAAAGACAGGAAACTATAGGTAGAATACAGGAAAATACTGGGAAAATGCAGGAAAAATACAGGGAAAATATAGGGAAAATACAGAAAACATATAAGAAAAATGCAGGGAAAATACTGGAAAAATACAGAAAAAATATAGTAAAAATACAGGGAAATATCGAAAAAAAAATACAGAAAAATACCAGGGAAAATACAGACAAAATATAGGAAAAATACAGGGAAATATCGAAAAAAAATACCAGGGAAAATGCTGGAAAAAGACAGGAAACTATAGGGAGAATACAGGAAAATACTGGGAAAATGCAGGAAAAATACAGAAAAAAATTTAAGAAAAATACAGAAAAAAATATAAGAAAAATACAGAAAAAATACAGGGAAAATATAGGGAAAATACAGGAAAAATACAGGAAAATACAGAAAAAAAATAAGAAAAATGCAGGGAAAATATTGGAAAAATACAGAAAAAATATAGGAAAAATACAGGGAAATATCAAAAAAAATACAGAAAAATACCAGGGAAAATACAGACAAAATATAGGAAAAATACAGGGAAATATCGAAAAAAAATACCAGGGAAAATGCTGGAAAAAGACAGGAAACTATAGGGAGAATACAGGAAAATACTGGGAAAATGCAGGAAAAATACAGAAAAAATTTAAGAAAAATACAGAAAAAAATATAAGAAAAATACTGAAAAAATACAGGGAAAATATAGGGAAAATGCAGGGAAAATACAGGAAAATACAGAAAAAAAAATACAGGGAAAATATAGGGAAAATGCAGGGAAAATACAGGAAAATACAGAAAAAAAAATACAGGGAAAATATAGGGAAAATACAGGAAAATACTGGAAAATACAGAAAAAAAAATGCAGGGAAAATATTGGAAAAATACAGAAAAAATATAGGAAAAATACAGGGAAATATGAAAAATGAATACAGGAAAATACCAGGGAAAATACTAGAAATAGACAAGAAAATATAGGGAGAATATAGAAAAAACATTAGAAAAATATAGAAAAAATACTGGAAAAATACAGAAAAAATATAAGAAAAATACAGAAAAAATATAGGAAAAATACAGGAAAATATATATGAAATACATATAAAAACTAATCAAAATGTTTGCAAAGTCAGCAATATAAGATAAGATGTATAATGTGAGATTTCTTCATAAAAATGACCCAAATTGACCCTAAAATGTCTTTTTCTGTCCAGACCAACAGTTCAACAGCCCAAGGTATAAATAGAAACTCAACATCAGTGACTCCGGTGTTGTCTTGACTCCTGACAGCAGATTTATGAATTATTTTGCCGGCGTTCAGCTGCCAAACTCTTGATAAATGTGCCGTTAGTTTGAATGAACAACTCTGTTCATGCGTGTTTGCTCAAAGTCGAGAAAAGATGGATGAGCTGAAATATTTAAGCAGGTGGTTTCATTCTCATTCTGCTTTAAAAACACACACTTTACAGGATGAAGCTTGTTCTCGTTGTTATATCGGCTCATGTTTAGATTTAGGTGATAAACCTTTATGTAAAAGAATGGAATAGCATCACAAGACATGTTTAAACAAGCCTAGACTGTTAAATAATAGAGAAAAAACACAATAACTGAAATAAATCCTGATTAAATGCTCCGTCTTACCTTCTTTTTCAGGCATTTAAAGTTAAATTAGCAGATTTAAAAGCATCAAATTAAAAAGACATTTTGATTTTTCCTCGTCTGACCAGCAGAATATTTCAGGGTTTGGTTCCAGCGACGTTACAGAACATTAACTCTGTTAAATCATCATCATTTGTACAGTAGAAAAGAAAATGGAAGGTTTCCTCTTCCAACTAAACTTCAGTGTTCACACATCAGCTGTTTTATTCAGATGAATTTTTCTGTTTTATTTAAGAAGAAAATGTCTAAATTCTCTGGTTCCAGCTTCTTCTCTGATTATTTCCTGGTTTCTTTAGTCTCTATAATAATAAACTGATGATCTTTGGACAAAAAAAGACATTTTAGGGTCAATTTGGGTCATTTTAAGGTAGAAATCTCACATTATACATCTTCTCTAATATTGCTGATGTCAATGCAAACATATAAATTCGTTTTTATAGATTTTTTTTATCACAAAAATTAGCTTTTAGGTTAAATGAAGAAAACATTGTGGTTATTTATCAAAATATAAACCTGCTAATATAAACTTGGCTATTATTCAGTCATTTATGGCATATTGATTATATTTCCTGTGTCCAGAAAAACATGCAATGCTTCTTCAACTTAAAAAAAATAAATAAAAATTCTAAATTGATCTAAAAGAAAAGCATATAATGAAATGTAAAACCTGCATTTTCCTGTATTTTTTCCTGCATTTTCCTGTATTTTTCCAGTATTTTTTCCTAGATTTTTCTGTATTTTTCCAGTATTTTTTCCTGGATTTTCCAGTATTTCCCCTGTATTTTTTCAGTATTTTTTCCTGGATTTTCCTGTATTTTCCCAGTATTTCCCCTGAATTTTTTCAGTATTCTTTCCTGGATTTTTCTGTATTTTTCCAGTATTTTTTCCTGGATTTTCCTATATTTTTCCAGTATTTCCCCTGTATTTTTTCTTTATTTTTTCCTGGATTTTTCCAGTATTTTCCCTTGTGTTTTTCCTATATTTTTTTTGGTATTTTTCCAGTATTTTCCCTTGTGTTTTTCCTATATTTTTTTTGGTATTTTTCCAGTATTTTCCCTTGTGTTTTTCCTATATTTCTTTTGGTATTTTTCCAGTATTTTCCATATATTTTTTCAGTATTTGTCTTGTATTTCCCTGTACTTTTCCAGTTTTTTCCCAGTATTTTTACTACATTTGTTTCTGTATTTTACAAGTATTTTCTTATCTTTTTCCAGTATTTCCCCTATTTTTCGATATTTTTTCTGTATTTTTCTTAAATTGTGTGTGTATTTTTCCTGTTTTTTTCCCAGTATTTTATTTGTATTTTTTCCTATATTTTTTCTGAATTTTTCCTATATTTTCTGATATTTTTTCCAGTATTTTCCCTTAATTTTTCCTATATTTTTTCCTGTCTTTTTACAGTATTTTCCCTTGTATTTTCCTGTATATTTCCTATATTTTCCTGTATTTTCCTGTCTCTAAGTGTTCCAGAGAGGACATATGATGAGGCGGGTGATGCACACACAAGATTAACTCCATGACAGTGAATCCTTTCACCTGGAAACACATTAGTGCGTGCTACTGTAAAATCTCAGAATGTTGAGGATGCTCCCTGCATGTTTTACTGCTCCTCTGATTTCATGAAGCAGGAACTAACCAAGGACAATAGTTCACAATAGTAACCATAAGGTGAAGCGCGTTTCCTCTTTTAGAGCCACATTCACACAGGAAGTCCTTATTTATGTCGCCTTTTCCCGGTGATTCCGCCGTGTTGCAGCCGTGTGTAAATGTATTCAAGACAAACGACATGTTAACGGAATCATTTCATGGTTCGGAACGTCGGCTGTGATTTATGCCTGGAAGCCTGTGTAAAGGTCCCGATTCAAGCAAAAAGGGCAAATAATCTATTTGCATTTGAACGGAAACTGAGGAATGTTAAATTTTATTAACGTCACGGACATTGACATTGATTGGATAGTGAAAAAAGCTAATTCTGGTTCTTATAATGACAATGTTTGATTATAGAAAATTAACAGAATCTATTCACCTTTTCTAAAAATGTTTCTAAACTAAAAAGCTAACAGAGATTTCCTGGAAGATATATTACTCACAATAAGTTAAGGGATATTGTGTTGGGGTAATACATATTAAACTAATAAAAATGGTGTTATTATTAGTAATATAAAGGGGAACTTTTACTTATTTCATTAAGATTTAGATCAAATATTCATGTAAATAACAATAACCCTCATGGGTTCACTTGTTCACATTCTCAAAATGCTCAAATAACATGAATTAATGTTTATTGGAGGCATTTTTGTAATGTTAATCCAGTTATTTTGGCCTTTTAGGTGATGTTTAGGTCATGTTTTAATAGTTTTTTTCAAAATAAACTTCCCAAAACGGTTTGGAAACATGGTAATAATGTTGTTTTTATGCCTAAAAGTTGCTGTTTTTAAAATCTAGTGAACATTATCTACTATTTTTCAGTTTTCCTGCTATAAATGATAATAAATGTTGAATATCTCTACTCTCTTTTGCTAAAATCTTCCCTGAGCTGCATCGTCTTCCATTAAAAACACAGGAAAACACTCAGCACCGCAGCTTTCCTGCTCTTTGTCGTCTCCTCTCCTGTGATAATTTGACATTCCAGGTTGAATTTGATCGCTGATGAATGATGAAATCCCCGATGCTCCTCCGGCTCGGCGGGGAGGAGATAACATTGTGACGGGGGGGAGGAGGAGGAGGAGGAGGTGACAGCCTCATCTCAATGTGAATGGAGCTAATCACCAATGCAAATTGCAATCAGAAGGGCACATCTCCACCTAACCGGGAGATAATTGCGCGATTGTGCCGATAACAAAAAGGTCAACGGCGTGCAGCCCTAACTCAGCTCTCAGCTGATCATCAGACGCAGCGGGGGAGGGGGAGGGGGGGTTAAACACAAAATAAAAATGATTTACTGTTCAGAGTCTAAATTTTAACCGGTGAAAGTGAAGGAAAGTGGGATAATTCTCAGGAAAAGACACGGTTATTGTTTCCACCTCTGCTGTCAGATTCTGTTTGTCATTGTGGATGGAAGGTGTGTGTGTGTGTGTGTGTGTGTGTGTGTGTGTGTGTGTGTGTGTGTGGCCTCCAGCCGTGCAGCGTTAGCGCCCTCTGGTGGTTTTTCTGGACTCACCGGGGGATCTTGAACAGGGCTTTGACCGGGTGCATCTCGGCCAGCGGGGGGTCCCCGTCCGCCAGCTCGATGGCGGTGATGCCGAGCGACCAAACGTCACAGCGGGCGTCGTAGGAGTAGTCGAACTGCTGCTCACAGGCGATGACCTGCAGAAACAACACAATAAAACACGTAAAACCTTTTATAGAGTCCTGAAATATGGGGTTTCCTCTGTATAGGATGCAGAAATGTACCAGTTAACCACTTAAGCACCAGTTTTCCTGCTATAAATGATAAAAAGTCACTTGAAAAACACTCAGAGTGAGAGCTCCTGTTGATCAGTTAAGCCTCAGACATATATATTTATCAGTTTTCCTGCTATAAATGATAATAAATGTTGAATATCTCTACAATCACAAAGGTTATTGGACTTAAACCTGGAATTAAATTAAATCTACAACATGTGAGGTGACTACAGAAGAGTCAGAATCTATTTATGTTGATGTTATAGAGAAAATATAGGTAGAATATTGGAAAAAAAAAGATAAAATTGTGCTTTACTACATATAAAAATATTTTGTTTAAAACCTAAAACAAGACCAAACTGAGTCAAATCAGGGAAAAGGTTGAAATAAGTTCAATTATCTGTAATGCAAAGCTTAATAATTAATAAGATAATAGTATAAAGATCAATAATTTGTCCATAAAATCCTATAAATCCCACTGAGGATCATTATAGAACATGAAGAATATATTCTGTAAGATGTTTATAAAGGAGACAATTAAATAATCACACAAATCTGAATTAAATATTAAAGGAGTTGTTAGTTGATGTCATTTCTTGATTATTTCTCACTGAACTTTGTTCTTGTTTTAATTTTATTTTCCCTTTTAATCAACTGTTTTTACTTTAATCGTATTTATTTTTAATAATTTAATAATTATTATTTAATTTATTTTAATTATTTATTTATTTTTCCCCTTTTAAATCAACCATTTTCAAATTGTTAAAATCAGTTAAAATCTAAATTAAATATCAAAATTAGTTGCAGCCCTACATTGCAAAAAAATGTTAAAATATTTAAATAAAATTATTTAAATTAATAAAATAATAAAAAAATCTTAATATCTTATAACTGCCAGAAAAATTTTCATATTTCAAGTTTTTTTTATCATATTTATCTTGTTTTAAGAAAATAAAACTAACATTCTCTTAATTATTATAAGTAGATTATAAATTATCACATAAAACGCTCAAATCTGATCATATTAATCTATTTTCTTATTGTATTGATGGTTTCTGTGTAGAAGCATAAACAGGAAATGCTCATTGTCTCATTTTGTCCAGTGGGCCCAGATTGGACCCTTTAGTGGCCCAGTTCTGGCCCCCGGGCCACATGTTTGACACCCTTCATCTATGGAAGATGTTTGAACATTCACAGAATTCCCAGAATATTTCAGGAACTAAATTCTGCTTGGTTCTAATGGAGAATTTAAACCTAGCAGAGTGTGTTATATATATATATATATATATATATATATATATATATATATATATATATATATATATATATATATATATATATATATAGATAGAGAGAGAGAGAGAGAGAGAGAGAGAGAGAGAGAGAGAGAGAGAGAGAGCGAGGCCCATTCATTCCTGCCTGACTCGCCCCTCGTGTCGTTGTGTATTCTCCTCCACGCCTGCAGGTCGCCTCAAGGTTAATAACAGAGAGTCTGTGGCCTCCAGCTCCTCTTTGGCAAAAAAAAATAAATAAAAAAAAAATGAATGAAGTGTGGAGATTGGGTTCAGTGGATAAAAGAACCTCAGGGGCAATTAGAATAAACTGGTGTGTGTAATGTAGTGTCGATTATAATTATTGACTGTGGTGAAGAAGGGGCTTCATATACCAAAAGAAAGTGGAAAAATCAGTTCATCAGGGTTTAAATACTAAAATAGTTTGGGGTCACACAGACAATTTAGTGTTTTCCATGAAAAGTCACACTTTTATTCACCACCATGAGCTGTAGAATGAATAAAAAATATAGTCCAGACATTGAGAAGGTCAGAAATAATGATTTGTAAGCAGCTAAACTGTTTCCAGCTGTGCTAACATGTTAGCATCGAGGGTTTTCTAATCATCCATTAACCTTCTGACCCTCTGAATAGTCATTTACCACATTATCAATGTATAGAGTGTATTTGTGATTAGTTTAATGTTATCTTCATTGAAAAAAACAGTGCTTTTCTTTCAAAAATAAGGAAATTTCTGTTTAATAATAATAATAATAAATAAAAAGGTTAATTGAACATTAACCAAACAGAAATGTGTTCTCTCTGCTGTTTTACTGCTTTATTATCATTATTATTATTATTATTATAGGAGAACTAACCTCCGGAGCCATCCAGAACGGAGTCCCCACCGACGTGTTCCTCCGCAAACGTGCACTGGTCAATTGAGCTGAAACACCTAAAAAAATACATATATATATTTAAAAAATATATAAATAAACCCTCTATAGCATTATTTATTACTTAGATTATATAAGAAAATACAATAGTTTGTTCACGCCAAACAGTGAGTTCAAGTTTTTATTTTATTTTATTCAATGTCCATGAGCAAACAGGATATCCTGGTCATGTGATCTCATAAATTGTATGTATTTCAAAATAAAAGCCTTAAAAGCTGTAAAAACTTATATTACAGCTTTATTTTTTTCTTTTTAATGAAGATAAACTAATTATTGCCATATGGAAACAGAGGGTTAATTCAAGTTCCTTTTTTTATTTGGTGAAAATTTCCCAAATTCAGAATAAATAAAGGCCAAATTCAATCAGTCTAAAACTTTATTTATACACTAAATAATACGTTAACACTATCTGAGTCAATTAAACGATTAAAACTATTAATTTATGTGACTGTGTAAATATATCTGTGTACTTAGTATTAATACATAGTAATATTAATTTTAAAAAATTGACTATTAATTTATTTTTTAAAAAATATATATTTTTTATTTTATATAAATTTAAAAAATAATATTAAATTATCTGGAAAATTTAAAAATGCTTGAACTTGTTGCTTGTTGAACAATACAAAAATATGTTAACATTTAATAAATAATACATAAATATATTAATTATAAAATGAAAAATTAAATATGGACATTTACTGGTATATTTATTCATAATTTAATTACTGGCAAACAGGATATCCTGGTCATGTGACCTCATAAATTGTATGTCCTTCAAAATAAAAGCCTCCTTTTCACACCCAACTGTAGAAACATAGATTTTATACCCCAGCTTTTTATAAAAATGAAGATAAAGTAATTGTTAACATATGGCAACAGGGTGTTAATCTGAATAGTTGTGATTTAGGTGTGTTTATCAGTGTAAATTCACCAGGATGTAAAGGATCAATCTCTATAATGTCGGGTGGAAACCTGCCAGGCAGCAATAACACACGACTATAATCATTTCAAATTATGTAGGACAGATTTTTATCAGCGTGAGTCCACTTCATCTCCGTGACACAGAGGACATAAACATGCCCAGAGGGGGCGACTCAAAAGTCATTTGCCATAACAGCTTTCTCTTAATATGCAAAGGATCAAATAATGGAATTTAAATGAGCAATAATAGCCTCGGGCTAAAGCCGTGGTCCATGAAATAAAAAGATGTTATGGTGAGTATAAAGAGACTAAAATGTGGCGTCACAGGTACAGAACGTGCTGCAGAGCAGGAATAAACTCATTTATCTGTGTTTCACACGCTCAGAATTTGATGTATTTGTCTCTTTTTATTTCTTATAATCCTTGAATTGTCTAAAGCAGTGGTTCTCTAACTTTTTCACCATAGATCCAATCTGATAAGATTTATGCTTTAAGAAGTTTTATAGCAGAAAGTGTCACAAACCCAAGGCTGAAATTATGGAGGACTGAAACTGCCATAATCAAAAATAAATAAGTGCATAAATAAATATACCAGTAAATGTCCATATTTAATTAAAACATGAAATTATTATTATTATTATTATTATTTTGTATCTATTAAATATTTTCTATTATTAATATTAATTCATTATTTTTTCAAATATATGTAAAATATTTATAATGTATTTTTATTATAATTAATAATTTTTTAATTTACTTAAAAATAGGTAAATTATCCTATTCATTTTCACCTCAATATAAAAAATGAAAAATATCATTTGAAATTAAATAATTTCATGTGCAAAGGGAAATAATAAACAATATTATAAGAAATAAATAATACTACATAAAAAAAATATTTATTTATTCACTCATTCCATTCATTTACACCTTAATATATAAAATGGAAAATACAATTTGAAATTAAATAAAATTGTTTGCAAAGGGTCAATAATATACAAATAATAGGGAATAAATACTACTAAATTAAATAAATTATTAATATTATTTTAAATTATGGCAGTTCTCTATACAAATGTATGGGGACCCCCAGGCACCTCATCAAGGGCCCCTAGGGGTCCCTGGGCCCCACTTTGAAAACCACTGGTATATATCTGCACTATATTGTTTATTTTTAACAGCAGTTACTACATGTGTCTAATACAAGTCCATCTATTATAGTAGTGAATTGCATTTAAATTGCATTCTGTCATTTTGGAATTACAGTTTAAATAAATTATTCTATTATTTTCAGGGGACCCCTGGCAGCTCTTTCAAGGACCCCTGGTGGTCCCCAGACCCCACTTTGAGAACCACTGGACTAAATCTCCTCCTTATTTACCAAAATCCACCAGTTTGACTCCTCCCTCGGCCGTCAGCAGGATGTTGTTCCCCTTGACGTCACGGTGAATAATCCGGTTGTTGTGTAGATGCTGGAGACCCTTTAAAAACAACAACAACAACAACAGGAACCAGGTTATTTAGTCATTTATCATCAGAGGAGGAACAGGAGTCAGTTCTAACTGAATAGAACAGCTGGTCTGACTAGAGAGGAGCATTCATTACCACCTGCCACCTCCTCCTCTACCACCTCCT
The DNA here is from genome assembly GCA_030544235.1 of Lepturacanthus savala. Classification (NCBI taxonomy): domain Eukaryota; kingdom Metazoa; phylum Chordata; class Actinopteri; order Scombriformes; family Trichiuridae; genus Lepturacanthus; species Lepturacanthus savala. The sequence goes on along the minus strand of CM060470.1, from coordinate 2,529,166 downwards.
CCTGCTGAAAATAAACCCTCAGCACGTAGTCTGCATGTTTGCATCGCTCCTCCTCCTTCTTCTCCTGCACTTCTTCCTCCTGCTCCTCCACTTTCTCCTCCTCCTCTTCCTGCTCCTCCTTCTCCTCCTCTTTCTCCTGCTGCTCCTCCTCTTCCTCCTTCTCCTGCTCATCCTCTTCCTCCTTCTCCTGCTCTTCCTTTTCCTGCTCCTCCTCTTTCTTTTGCGCCTCCTTTCTCCTGCTGCTCCTCCTCTCCCTCCTCCTGCTCCTATTTCCCCTCCTCCTCCTCTTTCTCCTGCTCATCCTCCTCCTGCACCCCCTCTCCTCTTCCTCCTCCTGCACTTCTTCCTCCTCTTCTTATTCCTCCTGCTCCTCCACTTTCTCCTCCTCCTTTCTCCTGCTCCTTCTCCTCCTCTTCCTTTTCCTGCCCCTTCTCTCTTTTCCTCCTCTTTCTACTGCTGCTCCTCCTCTTCCTCCTTCTCTTCCTTTTCCTGCTCCTCCTTTCTCCTGCTGCTCCTCCTCTTCCTCCTCCTGCTCCTATTCCCCCTCCTCCTCCTCTTTCTCCTGCTCATCCTCCTCCTGCACCCCCCTCCTCTTTCTCCTCTTGCACTTCTTCCTCCTCCTCTTCTTATTCCTCCTGCTCTTCCACTTTCTCCTCTTCTTTCTCCTGCTCCTTCTCCTCCTCTTCCTTTTCCTGCCCCTTCTCTTTCTTTTCCTCCTCTTTCTCCTGCTGCTCCTCCTCTTCCTCCTTCTCCTCCTCCTGCTCCTATTTCCCTTTCTCCTCCCCTTTTTCCTGCTCGTCCTCCTCCTACTCCTTTTCCTGCTCCTTCAACTCTTCCTCTTTCTCCTCTTCCTCCTGCTCCTCCACTTCCTACTCCTCTTTCTCCTGGTCCTCCCCCTCCTTCTCCTCTTCCTCCTCCTCCTGCTGAAAACAAATCCTCATCATGTAGTCTGCATGTCTGCATCCTCCACCTCCTTCTCTTTCTCCTCCACCTCCTCCTGCTCCTCCTGCTACTCACCAGAAGGGAGCTGTATAAGATGTATGAGATGAGCGGCTCCTGCAGACGTTGGCCTCTCATCATCAGCCCTTTGATGAGTTCTGTGACGGAGCCGCCGTTGCACAGCTGGAAGACAGAGAAACTCCAGTGACTCGCCATCACTCACTGCTATAGATTATGATTCATGTGGAGAGTTCACACACACACACACACACACACACACACACACACACACACACAAGTAGGAGGAAGAGGCGATGCAGCGTTACGGCTGCAGCTAACGACTATTTTGATAATCGGGTGCAGGTTTATTTTTTGATAAATAACCACTACTTTCAGTGTCCAGATAATCTGGATATTTTCTTCTTAAAGATGATTCACTTTTAACCTAAAATCTCAATTTTGAGATAAAGAAAATCTATAAAAACTAATTGATATGTTTGCAAATAGTCAGAAATATAAGATAAGATGTATAATGTGAGATTGCGTCCTAAAAATGACAGTTACAGTTGTAGTAATATAATTGAAATCTTATTCATAAAAAAAAAATTCTTTTAGGTACAATTAATTTGATATGGAGTAAAATTATCTTGATTTCCGTCACTTTTGAGATAAAAATAATCTATAAATACATGTTAAAGTCTATAAAATCTGTAAGATTCTTCTTAAAAATGTCTCAAATTGACCATAAAATGTCTTTTTTTGTCCAGACCAACAGTCCACAACCCAATAATCAGAGAAGATAAGCTGGAACCAGAGAATTTAGACATTTTCTTCTTAACAATTATTATTTTTTATAATCTATTGACCTATCAATTACTGAAATGAATAATTGATTAGTTGTTTGGTTCATAAAATGGTGCAAAATGAAAGAATTAAGGGATATTTATGTTTTTAACTAGTGTATAGGGCTGTAACTAGCGACTATTTAAAATTATTGTCATTTTTGAATACCGTTATTTAAATTACCGTTGTTTAGTTTTCCCTCTAAATAGCAGATGCTAGCTAGCGTTAGCATCCAGTCGAGGATAGATAGCTTCCAGGAGAGTACAGTTGCGGTAAACCGCATATTTTTCACGTGAATGTATGAATGAGCAAGTCGAAAACGGTTTTACCTGAGCAACAGGTGGGAATAAATTCAGTTTCCGCCATGTTTCACTTCAACAAAAGCACTAACACAACAAATTAGTAATTTAATCTTCACACTAGCAGGGATTATCTCACTCTGATTTACACAAAGGAACAAAGATTGTCTCTATGAGATGAACACTCACTCTACAGGCTTTCCAAGAACCGCCAAAAAAATATTTTTTTTCCTGATAAAACTATAAATTATGTCTTACCTATGCGGCCTTTTTAAATAAACGCTGTAATCTGCTATTTTCAAACCGTCTTCTTCATGTTAAGTTATTTTTTACGGTCCACCGTGTTTATAAGGCCATACACCATATTTTTTACGTAATGTGAACTCACACCTTAAAACCTATCTTTGTAAAACATGTCCTGACGTGTCACTTGTGCTGCGTTCCATTGCACTCGGAAATCCGGAAAGAAGCGACCTCCGAATTGGAAAAATAAACCCGGAATTCCGATGCGGGAACTCGGGCAGATTTAAAGCACGGAATGTCACCAAAGCAAGGTGGCATACCACAAGGGTTTTATTATTATTATTATTATTACTATTATTATTATTATTATTATTATTATTTTACACACGTGTAAACAGAAATTAACATAATGGAACGCATTTACCTCGGAAGTCGGACTTTCCAACTCGGATTTTTCCGAGTACAATAGAACGCAGCATCGCCTAGGCAAGTCTGACCGTTAAACAGAAAAAAAGGTTAACGTCTTATTTTATAAGCTTGAAATAACTCGAAATAGAAGCTAAACAGACATAGAAGTTAAACAGACGTTCACAATATATTGATATCAGCTAACGTTATATAACTTTTCGGTAGCTTCAGTTAATTTAGCCCGTTGTCAATTTAGTGTTGCTAATTAAGCTAATTGATAGCATTAAGCTAATGCTAACATTTTCGCGCCATTATGTAACGACTATTTTTAAAATGGGATTGTTGAAATATTGTGGAAAAGAAAGGTATCAGGTATTATTAGACTTTTACTGAATAAAATTATATTTAGATATATATAAGAGAGGGATTTGTGGCATTTATCGTTTAATAATATGCAATAATATTCTGTGATGTTGCACTGAAATCATGAAAATCGCAATATTTACCAGAAAAATCACAATTCAGCGTTTTCTTAAGTAGTAATTAGTTTTTATGTAATAACTGAGTAGCAGGAGATAATACAATTTGACAGTTCAGCAATTATATTAGTAGTTATTTTATTTGCAGTTTTACTGATAAAATACCAGAGAAACCCATTGATTAACCCTATAAAATCCAATGTTGCACAGTTACAACTTTTTTTATTCATGCTAAAGAAAGGTATAAGTGATAAAAATAAAATGTGATGTGTTGTAACTCTAAAAGCTTAGTACCAGATAGTTTAACCCTCGTAAATGGGTTTAGAATTTTTGAAAAACACACACTATCAACTAGTTTTATATTCTAGGTGGATTAAATATTTCAAATTTGTCATTCTTTTTCCATTAAACCATATTGTGTAAGAAAAAAATCACACAAAATTGTGATTTTTACAATCAGCTCTTTGAGGGAAACCAGACCACTGGTGTGGCCCGGGAAGAAATTGATTTTGACGCCCCTTTTTTCAGGCTTAACTGTGATTTCTGTTTCTTTGGGTCATTGTTTTTGGACAGAAAACATCAAACGCTGATCCAGGAACAGGAAGAACTCACCTCCAGGACGAGCCACAGCTGTCCACCCGACAACTTGTCCGACTTGTAGAACATTCCGTAAAACTTCACCACGTTGGGATGGTTGGACAGCGACCTCAGGATGTTGTACTCGGCCTCGATCTCTTCATCCACGTCCTTCATCAGCACCGCCATCAGGAAATAAAAAATGACATTCATGCCGGCTGATTTCAGGTAATGGCTGATCTATAATTAGAAACCTAAAGACAGGGCTATAAACTCGGCAACAAGAGGGGAGGGGGTGCTAAACTATTCCTGCAAGCGCTTTTTCTATCAAAGTAAATCTCAAAGAGGGGGAAGAGCAACAGACAGAGAGGCAGAATTTCTCTTCCTGGACATGTGAGTGATAGTGTCAGCATCTAATCAGGGAGACGGATGAGAGCCGAGGCCTCTCCATCTTCGCCGAGCATCATGGGGGGGTTTGGTCGTTGTTGATGGCGCTGCCGAAGACGGTTTTTGTTCCGTTGACACAATCACAAGCGGAAAAAAAAGGCGGCTACGGCGTTTCCTTATCACACAGACAAATGGACGGGTTTACAGAGAGGAGGGAGGCGGCACAATGCAGCAGCAGCAGCAGCGAAGGCCGAGGGAGACTCAACATGACAGGAAATAAAGGAGGAAAAGCGTAGATGTTGATGTATATCGCTGGAGCGAGCACAAGTACAACTGCATCTAGACATGGAGGAGGAGGAGGAGGAAGAAGAAGAAGTGGTGGTAACTTACTCTGTGAGAGTGGCTGGAATGCTGAGACAAGTAGTCACATGGTTATAGAGGAAAAACACAAGGTTTTAGTCTCTTTCTTAGTTTTCTGCTGTCATGATGCTGTGTCAGAATGATGGACAAGTAGCGTAAGTATATATATGTGTATATACATATACGTATATATATATATATATAGAGAGAGAGAGAGAGAGATGCCAAAGTGCCCTCTAGGAACCAAAACGTGTACTAAAATGTCCTCTACTAGCCCTTCTTGGGAGCTAAAACTTGCTAAAATATGAACCAAAATGTGTGATAAAGTGCCATCTAGGAGCTAAAGTGTTTGATAAATTGCCCTCTCGGAGCTAAAATGTGTCCTAAAGTGTACTCTAGGAGATAAATGTGTGATAAAGTGCCCTCTAGGAGCTAAAACGTGCCCTCAAGGAACCAAAAGGTGTGTTTAAGTGACCTTATAGGAGCTACAACACGAACCAAAATGTGTGCTAAAATGCCCTTCAGGACCTAAAGTGTGTTAACAGCCCTCTAGGAGCAAAAATGTGCATTAAAGTGCCCTCTAGGAGCAAAATTGTGTCCTAAAATGCCCTCAAGGTCCTAAAATGTGTGCTAAACTGTCCTTCGGGAGCTAAAATGTTTGATAAATTACTCTCTTGGAGCTAAAATGTGTGATAAACTGCCCTCTAGGAGCCAAAATGTGTTATAAAGTGTGCTCTAGGTGATAAATGTGTTATAAAATGCCCTATAGGAGCCAAAACAGGGGTTTAAGGGACTTCTTGGGAGGTAAAACTCAACACAACTGCACTAAAATCATTATATTCAAGACTTTCCTAGATTATTTTAGAAGCAAATCTGCCCTCTAGGAGCCAAACACATAGTGTATGACATGATAATTTGTTTCTGTTCCAGCTGAAAATGTCCTTTTCCTCAGTATAAACGTGTGTGACTCACGTTAATCGGGTCCAGCACCTTCACCGCCGCCTGGCTGCCGTCCTTCTTGTTGGTGACCCGGTAGACTTTCCCATACGTCCCTTTACCGATGGTCTCCACGATGTCCCAGTTACCGGACGGGTCGCCCAGGTTCTCCAGGCCGATCATGGCTGAGTTGTAGGGATACAGCCCATACAGTGACCTCCTGAAACATAAAACACCTCATATTTAAATAAAACATCACTTCAAAAACACTCAGAGTGAGTGTTGCTGTTAAACACTGAAGCCCCAGGTTTAATTTATCAGTTTTCCTGCTATAAATGATAATAAATGTTGAATATCTCTACAAAAACAAAGGTTATTGGACTTAAACCTGGAATTAAATGTGAGGTGACTACAGAAGAGTCAGAATCTATTTATGTTGCTGTTATAGAGCAAATATATGTAGAATACTGCAAATATATATGTAGAATTGTTTAAATTTAACACTTAAACAAGAGCAAATTGACCCAAATCAGGAAAAAAAGCACTTGAAATAATCTAAATTATCTTCAATGCAAAGTTTCATGATTAATAAAGGTCAAAGGTCAATTATTTGTCCATAAAATCCTATAAACTTTGTTTATTTTTTAGTTTTTTTCCCCTTTTAGTCAGTTAGTTTTGGAATTTTATAACTTTGTTCTTGTTTTTAATCTTATTTTTTTTTTTAAATCTAACTGTTTTCAAATTGTAAAATCTCTTAAAATAGTGGTTATTTGCAGTCCTATACATACAATTAGTCCACTATTAAGTAGAATTATCTTAATCCACTGGCAGATAATTTATCTTAGTTTTTTTATCCTGATTTGGGTCAATTTAGTCTAGTTTTAAGAAAACAAAACTAACCTTTTCTTAAAACCCCTATCTGATAAATTAAATAAGATAAATTATCTGCACTAGAAAGTTCAATGATTAATAAGATAAGAGGTCAAAGGTCAATTATTTGTCTATAAAATCCTATAAATCCCACAATTAAATAATCACACAAACAGATTAAATCTAAATTAAAGTTAGTTACAGCCCTACACTGCAAAAAATGAAAATATCTTGTTTTTGTACAATTAGTCCAATATTGAGTAGAATTATCTTTAAATATCTGATTCCATTGGCAGATAATTTTGCTTATTTCAATTTTTTTTATTGACTTTGGTCAATATTGTGGACATTTAACCTTAGAATTCTGACTCTTTTAACAGGAGAAAATAATTTGTTTTTGGTACAATTAGTCCAACATTGAGAATTATCTTATAATTTATCTGATTTCAAGTGAATGGGTGAATTTGGTCTAGTTTTAAGAAAACACAACTAACATTTTCTTTAAAATAAAAGAGGAATGCAGCCCTACTACTGATAATATATTAAACTATTTTCTTATTGTATGGATGATATATATTCATGCTGTAACAGTACTACAGATAAAAATACTTTATTTAATGTCGTAGCTTTTCTCATAAAACTCAATGCTGCCAGTGTATCAGGTGCTCTGGGACTTTAACAGCTTAATCTAATGCTTTCTTTCTAATGCTTAATTCCTTTTTGTAGAGCAGACTGTTAACACACATCAGAGCAGGAAGACTTGACGATGTCGCGTGGAGACAGAAAAACACATCAGAGACACGTAATGACGACGTGTGACCTGTTTGCAGCACGTTTAATCCCAGAGGCCTCATCCGAGCTCGGTAAAAAACAACAGAATCCTGCTGCCGAGGGAGCAGCTCCACTCGTTTTTAAAGCAGGAAGAAACTAAAACAGCAGCAGCTAGAAGCAGGAGAGTCAGAATTAAGGCCACGACAGGTTCTACTTACATGAGAAATGTTAGTTTCTTCTGACTCATCAGGGCTGAGAGGAATAACGACTTAAAGTTCTGATCATGATAAAACAGCAGCTCCAGTAGTAGAAGTAGTAGTAGTAGTAGTAGTAGTAGTAGCAGTAGTAGTAGTAGTAGTAGTAGTAGTAGTAGTAGTAGAAGTAGTAGTAGTAGTAGTAGTAGTAGTGGTAGTAGTAGTAGTGGCAGTAGTAGTAGTAGTAGCAGTAGTAGTAGCAGTAGTAGTAGTAGTAGTAGTAGTAGTAGTAGTAGTAGAAGTAGTAGTAGTAGTAGTAGTAGTAGTAGCAGTAGTAGTAGTAGTAGTAGTAGTAGTAGTAGTAGTAGAAGTAGTAGTAGTAGTAGTAGTAGTAGTAGCAGTAGTAGTAGTAGCAGTAGTAGTAGTGGTCGTAGTAGTAGTGGTAGTAGCAGTAGTAGTAGTAGTAGTAGTGGTAGTAGCAGTAATAGTAGTAGCAGTAGTAGTAGTAGAAGTAGTAGTAGTAGTAGTAGCAGTAGTAGTAGTAGCAGTAGTAGTAGTAGCAGTAGTAGTAGTAGAAGTAGTAGTAGTAGTAGTAGCAGTAGTAGTAGTAGCAGTAGTAGTAGCAGTAGTAGTAGTAGCAGTAGTAGTAGTAGCAGTAGTAGTAGCAGTAGTAGTAGTAGTGGTGGTAGCAGTAGTAGTAGTAGAAGTAGTAGTAGTGGTAGTAGCAGTAGTAGTAGTAGAAGTAGTAGTAGTGGTAGTAGCAGTAGTAGTAGTAGTGGTAGTAGCAGTAGTAGTAGTAGTGGTAGTAGCAGTAGTAGTAGTAGCAGTAGTAGTGGTAGTAGTGGTGGTGGTGGTGGTGGCGGCTTCGTCAACAAGTGGCTTTTTATGGGCTGAGCCGTCGCCACGGCGACCTGCTCCTCGCTGCCCGTTAAGAATCTCGTCAAGATCAATTGGATTGGACAGAGATTAACCTGACAAGTGGTGAATGAATGAGCAGCGGACAGCAGCCACGCCTACTACACACACACTATAACACACACACACACACACACACACTATAACACACACACACACACACTATAACACACACATACACACTATAACCTACTACACACACACTATAACACACACACACTATAACACACACACTATAAGCTACTACACACACACTATAACCCACACACTATAACCTACTACACACACTATAACCCACACACACACTATAACCTACTACACACACTATAACCCACACACACACTATAACCTACTACACACACTATAACACACACACTATAACCTACTACACACACTACTACACACACACTATAACCTACTACACACACTATAACGCACACACTATAACCTACTACACACACACTATAACACACACACTATAACCTACTACACACACACTATAACCTACTACACACACACTAAAACACACACATACTATAACACAACACACTATAACACACACACTATAACCTACTACACACACACTATAACCTACTACACTCACACTATAACCAACACACACACAATAACACACACTATAACCAACACACACATATACACGCACACACTATAACCAGCACACACACACACTATAATACATACATATTATAACACACAATAACACAAACACACACTATAACACACACTAAACCTACTACACACGTAGGTACATATACACTATAACCAACACACACAAAACACGCTATAACACATACATACTATAACACACACAATAACACAAACATACACTATAACACACACACAATAATACACACTATAATCAACATACACACACAATACACACACTATAACACACACACACACACACAGGGTCCTGACATGAATCATCCTTTAAGCAACGTTTCTGTGAACAAACACACAACTAAGGATAAAAAAAATGTAGGAGCTAAAATGTGTGTTAAAGTGCCCTCTAGGAGCTAAAACATGTACTAAAATGCCCTCCAGGTGCCAAACAATGTGCTAAAGTGCCCTCTAGGAGCCCAAAAAGCATGTTTAGGTTATAATTATTACAACTAAAGGCCCCTGCACCTACCTTTTTATGCATTTCTGCATTAAATTGCATAAACATGAGACCAAACGCTACTTTATCCTCAAGATCAATTGGATTGGACAGAGATTAACCTGACAAGTGGTGCGCTGAATGAGCAGAGAACACACACACACAGGGTTTTGAGGAATTATTTACTCATGTCACAGCGACGCAAAACCCCCCGACATAAATCATCCTTTAAGCGACGTTTCTGTGATCAAACACAACACGTATGACTGAGGATAAAAACAGGACGAGGCGTCAGAGCGGCGGCGACGGTTGCTATAGAGGAACGGCGTGATGGATTAAGGAGGGAATTCGCCGCGTTGGGATAAACGCGTCGCGTTATTTTGGAACGTGACACTTATTCCAGATAAACGTGATGGATCTGGATCGGGAGACGGCTCCGCTCGTCATAAACGTGTCGTGCATCACGTCGGCCTCGGGGGGAGGGAGAGGGGAAGTCGGTTTAGATCGGCAGATTGATGTTTAACCCTCGACTCACACCTGAGGACAGATTTATGAATGGTCGGGAGGAGTAGATAGATCACAGAAACGCAGATAAACACCACTAATCTGAGGGGACGTTAGAATACACAACTCACAGATGCAGCTGATGCTGATATCCTTCACTCTGACCTTCCACCAACAATGTATGATGGTGTTTTGTACATTTTTATATATCACACATTTTAAAAGAATGATTATTAAAAAATAAAAACACCTGCACATAGATTTTTTTAATGCATTTCTGCAATAAACTGCATAAATGATTCCAAATGCTACTTTATACACAAGCAAAACTGCAATTTTGTGATTAATATAAACCGTGCAACACCTCAGTTTTGTAGTAAAACTTATCTTTTTTAAGGAAATAAAATGAGATTGAGACAAAAAAAAAGACCTTCTTCAGGTTCAATGAAACAGTTTTGACAAAATCCAGATTCTTCCACAACATTTCATTCGTTAAACATGGCTGTTACAACTAATAACAGACATGCTGTCACCCCCTTGTGGCCCTATTGTTGAAAAACCTGGGCTAAAGTTCTCTAGGAGTCAAAAAATAGTGTTAAAGTGTCCTCTATGAGCCAAAAAGTGTGCTAAAATGCCCTCTATGAGCCAAGATGTATGCCAAAGTGCCCTCTAGGAGCCAAAAAGTGTGTTAAAGTGCCCTCTAAAAGCCAAAAAATTGCATTAAAGTACCCTTAAGGAGCCAAAAAGCCTGTTAAAGTGCCATCTAAGAGCCAAAAATAGTGTTAAAGTGCTCTCTAGGAGCCCAAACATATGCTAAAATGCCCTCTCGGAGCCAAAAAATAGGGTTAAAGTGCCCTCTAGGAGCCAAAAATATTATTAAAGTTCCCTCTAGAAGCCAAAAAATAGTGTTCAAGTGCCCTTAAGGAGCCAAAAAACATGTTAAAGTACCCTCTAGGAGCCAAAAATAGTGTTAAAGTATCCTTAATGAGGCAAAAGTGCTATTTAGGAGCCAAAAATAGTGTTAAAGTGTCCTTAATGAGGCAAAAGTGCTATTTAGGAGCCAAAAATAGTGTTAAAGTGTCCTCTAAAAGCCAAAAAATAGTGTTCACGTGACCTTAAGGAGCCAAAAAGCCTGTTAAAGTGCCATCTAAGAGCCAAAAATAGTGTTAAAGTGCTCTCTAGGAGCCCAAACATATGCTAAAATGCCCTCTCGGAGCCAAAAAATAGGGTTAAAGTGCCCTCTAGGAGCCAAAAATAGTATTAAAGTTCCCTCTAGAAGCCAAAAAATAGTGTTCAAGTGCCCTTAAGGAGCCAAAAAACATGTTAAAGTACCCTCTAGGAGCCAAAAATAGTGTTAAAGTGTCCTTAATGAGGCAAAAGTGCTATTTAGGAGCCAAAAATAGTGTTAAAGTGTCCTTAATGAGTCAAAAGTGCTATGTAGGAGCCAAAAATAGTGTTAAAGTGTCCTCTAAATGCCAAAAAATAGTGTTCACGTGACCTTAAGGAGCCAAAAAGCCTGTTAAAGTGCCATCTAAGAGCCAAAAATAGTGTTAAAGTGCTCTCTAGGAGCCCAAACATATGCTAAAATGCCCTCTCGGAGCCAAAAAATAGGGTTAAAGTGCCCTCTAGGAGCCAAAAATAGTATTAAAGTTCCCTCTAGAAGCCAAAAAATAGTGTTCAAGTGCCCTTAAGGAGCCAAAAAACATGTTAAAGTACCCTCTAGGAGCCAAAAATAGTGTTAAAGTGTCCTTAATGAGGCAAAAGTGCTATTTAGGAGCCAAAAATAGTGTTAAAGTGTCCTTAATGAGGCAAAAGTGCTATTTAGGAGCCAAAAATAGTGTTAAAGTGTCCTTAATGAGGCAAAAGTGCTATGTAGGAGCCAAAAATAGTGTTAAAGTGTCCTCTAAATGCCAAAAAATAGTGTTCACGTGACCTTAAGGAGCCAAAAAGCCTGTTAAAGTGCCATCTAAGAGCCAAAAACATGTTAAAGTGCCCTCTAGGAGCCAAAAATAGTGTTAAATTGCCCTGATGAGCCAAAGGTGCTATTTAGGAGCCAAAAATAGTGTTAAAGTGCCCTCTAGGAGCCAAAAAATGCCCTTTTAGCCAAAAAGTGTGCTAATGTGCCCTCTAGAAGCCAAAAATAGTGTTAAAGTGCCCTCTATAGATGAGTTAACCTTAAATCACAAGTGATTTACATATTTTAGCCAATAAATAAATTAAAAATGAAAAAAAACACAGCACCATTACTGTTGTTTATACTGCAAACAGGCAAAAAAAGGGACTATTTGACGACCGAATCACTCACCTGTGAGCTGAGTTTGAGGCTAAAAATCCATCAGTGATGGATTATTGTGGAGTTAATCACCCATCTCAAACAGTCTGTGAATAATGCGTCACACTCCCCTTATTAATCAGCGAGATTAGAGCTTGTAATTTATTGCTGCGTCCGTGTTGTGTAACAGAAATAAAGCTGCAGTCACCTGCCACAAAGACGCCAGCAGCTGCTTTTCATATTTATAATCTCTAATGATGGACTCAGATATAACTGCAGCCTTTTTTTTTTACTTTCTGCAGCTAATAAGAAGCAAATATGAGCAACTAGAACTAGAATTCACCTGCAAAACTGACCCCAACTTCTGTGTGATTTAAAAAAAACACACACACTCACAATCTGCATTTAATCCACATATTTCTCAGAGATCATAAAGCCATAAGTCGTACGTACCCGCGCCTGTGAAAGTGTTTTTCTCTCCCTCACCATCGACTAAATGACCCCGACTAATTCATGATAATCCGGCGATTAATAATTCACCAGTAATCTGCAACCCGACCCGCGGCAGGTGTTAAATATTCAGGCGGCAGATGTAGCCGCTCATAATGGGGACTGATATGAAGCGTCTCAGGTTGCAGGGCAGGTAACCAGGAAATCGCCGGGTCACATGACCTCCCCCCCACCTGCTGTAAATAGTGATGTCACACCTGCACATTCACATGATGCTGCTGCAACAGGTGACTTTTACTAATTAAAGTGAGTTTTTCAAGAAAAACAAGTATTCGTTCTTATAAATCATAAAGATTTCCTTTGTATTTCCTCACATTTTCAAATAATATAGTTTATTTTGCTCCATTTGAGGTTTATCTATGCAATAGTACTGATAAGCTTTCTTTTGCATTTTCTCATAAGAACCTAAAAAGACATTTTCAAATTCGTATACTTCATTTTGTACATTATAGACTGAATATATGCCAATAAAGTGAAATTCCCTATTAATGAATTAAAATACTCAAATCTCTTGTTTGTTAATGACACCTAATAAACATCCGGATGTATAAAGCATCTAATTACTCTCATATAGCATCTAATTAGCAATGTAAGCAACGGTTTGTAAAAACTTTATTGCTCTAAAACATTGTTGAGTGTGACAGTAGTGACAAATGTATGACAAACAGCGACATTTAACTATAAATAAATTGAAAAAGAACTTGAAGAGGAAATGCAAAAGAAAGCTTTAATGAATTTATCAGTTTTTATTGCTTTATTATAGAGGAGATATCAAAAAGTCTGATTGGGGAAACACCAAAACAGTGAAATTCTTGCACATTTTAATTTTCAAACACTGAAAAAGTAGAACAAATACAAAATACAAACAAATATAATGATTGTTTTTTCTTGTAAATCTGCCCTTGGGACAGAAAAACTCACACAACAATAGATGTTGCTGTGAGTTTAAAACCCACTGGGATCTAATAAAGTGAAAAAAGGTTGTGAATCCAACAGTAAAACAACTAGAAATGTCTTAGAATTTGTAATAATAATATTTTTTATGGAAGTAACGTCATCAAGAATGTGTTTCTGATCTGTTTTGTTGCACAAATTATTTTTATTATTCAATAGGAATCTGGACTTTGTTGTTTTTTGAACAGATAAAATAAATGGACTTTTATGTTTTTTACAGCCACTATAGATTTTAATAGACTCAGTTAATTGCAGTCTGCAACTTCACCACTAGATGTCACCAGAAACTACAAACTGTACCTTTAAATAACAAGAATTCAACCCAAATAATGTATTTTTATCATTATTGAGTCTAGATGCAGTTCATTTCCACACATTTATCAGTGATTATCTTATTTTAGTCACTAGACGTCTCCAGAAATGACAAACTGTACCTTTAAATGACAAGAATTTAATCCAAATTTTGTATTTTTTGTCATTATTGAGTCTAGATGTAGTTTATTTCCACATATATAAAGATTCTAATAGACTCAGTTAATTGCAATCTGCAACTTCACCACTAAATGTCACCAGAAACTACAAACTGTACCTTTAAATAACAAGAATTTAACCAAAATAATGTATTTTTGTCATTATTGAGTCTAGATGCAGTTCATTTCCACACATTTATCAGTGATTATTTTATTTTAGTCACTAGACGTCTCCAGAAACTACAAATTGTACCTTTAAATGACAAGAATTTAATCCAAATTTTGTATTTTTTGTCATTATTGAGTCTAGATGTAGTTTATTTCCACATATATATCAGTGATTGTTTTATTTTGGCCATTAGATGTCGCCAGAAACTACAAACTGTACCTTTAAATGACAGGAAATTAACCCAAATTATGTATTTTTTATCATTATTGAGTCCAGTTGCAGTTTAATTCTACACATATATCAGTAAATATTTTTATTTTAGCCACTAGACATCTTCAGAAACTACAAACTGTACCTTTAAATGATAAGAACTCAACCCAAATGATGTTTTTTCATCATTATTGAGTCCAGTTGCAGTTTAATTCCGCACATATATCAGTGATTATTTTATTTTAGTTACTAAATGTTACCAGAAAAGACAAACTGTACTTTTAAATAACTATAATTTAACCAGAATAATGTAGTTTTTGTCATTATTGAGTCTAGATGTAGTTTAATTTCATACATATATCAGTGAATATTCTATTTTAGCCACTAGATGTCACCAGAAACTACAAATTGTACCTTTAAATAACTAGTATTTAACCAGAATAATAGATTTTTTATCATTATTGAGTCCAGTTGCAGTTAATTTCATACATATATCAGTAAATATTTTTATTTTAGTTACTAAATTTGACCAGAAAAGACAAACTATACCTTTAAATAACTATAATTTAAACAGAATAATGTATTTTTTGTCATTTTTGAGTCCAGTTGCAGTTTATTTCCACACATATGTCAATAAATATTTTATTTTAGCCACTAAAATGACAAACTGTACCTTTAAATGACAGGAGCTCAACCAAAATAATATATTTTTCATCATTATTGAGTCCAATTTCTTTGTTTTGTTTCAACATTTATCAAAAACAAACTAAACAGCATCATTTTCTCAATAAATGTGAATATTAAGGATAAAGCTGGATGAGGAATGTTCCAGAACATTTAAAGGGGCAGTAACACCAGTGTCACCAGTGGCTTCTAATGAGTTAAATTAACTTTATTTCTCTATTTTATTCATTTTCCTTCGACTTCTAACCTGTTTTTTTAACCGAGATCTATTATTTCTGCTGTGAATCAAACAGAAAAACCTAAAACTCTCCCTGAAAACAGACAGAAGATCCTCGTCTGCAGCTTCAGAACAAGACACCGACAGCAGCACTCAGGTTACCCTCTGTTCACAAAAGACTCATATATGTGTGTGTGTGTGTGTGAGGACATGTGACAAACAAATTAAAATCTGTGACGAATGTGTAAAAACTAGGTTATGTGTAAGTAGCAGCCGTCCCTTCTAATCCTGCTGCGTTTTATCTATAATTCCCCAGGTTCAGTGATGGTTGCTGCTGGTTTTTAGACGACATGACCAACGCAGAAACAGTGCAGAAGTAAAAGTGAGTAATCTAATTTTCTGCTTCCGTCGAAAACTCTCTGTGGTGAAAAGCTAACGGGAAGTCCGCCGGGCTAAAGCCGTCGGAGAAAAAGAAAAGTTTAATCCCATTTAAGGGGATATTAAGGATTTGCTGTAAAACCTCCAGACCCAAAGAGCAGTGACCTCAGCGTCACCCGAAGCCTCAAAACCACCACAAACAGCTTTTATTAATAGAAGAACCTGTCTGGTTAATGATATAACACCAGACACAACTCCTGGACAAACACTAGATCAAACTAATTCACAGCTGAAGGTTTATTTTATCAGTTTTCCTGCTGTAAATGATGATAAATGTGGAATATCTCTACAAATCTACATGTGAGGTGACTACAGAAGAGTCAGAATCTATTTATGCTGCTGTTATAGAGCAAATAGAGTTAGAATATTGCAAAAATAATAGTTTTACTATATGGTTTAGTAGCAGTAACATCCCCAAAATGCACAAATAACATGAATTAATGTTTATTGGAGTCATTATTGTAACATTAACCCAGTTTTTAGCCTTTTAAGTGATGTTTACGTCACGTTTTAATTGTTTTCTTCAAAATAAACTTCCCAAAATGTTCCAGAAACAATGGTTTTATGTCTGAAAATTTACTTTTTTAACATCTGGTGAATATTAACCGCTTAATCCCCAGGTTTATTTATCAGTTTTCCTGCTCTAAATGATACTAAATGTGGAATATCTCTACAATAATAAAGGTTATTGGACTTGAACATGTGAGGTGACTATAGAAGAGTCAGAATCTATTTATGTTGCTGTTATAGAGAAAATACAGTTAGAAAATTGAAAAAATAGTAGTTTTACTGCAGATAAAACATGCTTTAATAGTAATTAAATTCCCAAAATGCTCAAATAACATGAATTAATGTTTATTGGAGTCATTATTGTAATGTTAACCCAGTTATTAGCCTTTTAGGAGATTTTTAGGTCACGTTTTAATTGTTTTCTTCAAAATAAACTTCCCAAAATGTTCCAGAAATAATGGTTTTATGTCTGAAAATGTACGTTTTTAACAACTGGGAACATTAACCGCTTAATTCCCAGGTTAATTTATCAGTTTTCCTGCTCTAAATGATAATAAATGTTGAATATCTCTACAAAAATAAAGGTTATTGGACTTAAACCTGGAATTAAAGTAAATCTACAACATGTGAGGTGATTTCTGTTGCTTTACAAAGCAAATACAGCAAGAATATTGAAATAAAATCACAATTTTTTAAATTTTACCACAAAAAAATACTTAATTCCTTCAAATTTGTCATCAAACGTCCCAGATTCCATGTTGGATCTTTACTTGTGAAAAGTTGGACAGTGAAAAACACAAATTCTTTATCTTATAATGACGATATTTTAATGTTTAAATGTTTAAAATTGACAGAATCTATTCATCCAGCTCCAGCTTCCTTTTCCTGGACGATTAATTCCAGTTTAATATTCAATATGCACATGTTTTTCCTGAATATAACATGAAGTAATGTTTATTGGAGTCATTTTTTATAACGTTAACCCAGTTATTAATCATTTTAGGTGACGTTTAGGTCACGTTTTAATTGATTTAATTGTTTTTAGTCTAGAAACATTACAAGAATGTTGGTTTTACGTCTGAAAATTGACATTTGGTGAACATTAGCCACTATTTTTTTCAGTTTTCCTGCTATAAATGATAATAAATGTTGAATATCTCTACAACCACAAAGGTTATTGGACTTAAACCTGGAATTAAAATAAATCTACAACATGTGAGGTGACTACAGAAGAGTCAGAATCTATTTATGTTGCTGTTATAGAGAAAATATATATGTACATTTAACATTTAAACAAGAGCAAACTGAGCCAAATCAGGGAAAAAAGCACTTGAAATAATCCAAATTATCTGCAATGCAAAGATCAATGATTAATAAGAGTTCAAAGGTCAATTATTAGTCCATAAAATCCTATAAATCCCACTGAGGATCATTATAGAACATGGAGAATATATTCTGTAAGATGTTTAAAAAGGAGATTATAAAAGTAAATAATCACACAAACTAGAATATGTTTAAATTTACATCTTAAAGAGGAAAAAAGAAGTTTCTGTATTAGTCGTATTTAGCTGATTAAAGGGTCCTTCCACTCAAAAATGGGAGTTTTAAGTTTGACACTAGAAAACTGTTTTTTCAGTGTGGAAACCAATCGTGAGGAAAAAGAGTTATCAAAGAAGAGTGTTTTATATATAAATATACTAAACATTATGAGATGTTGAAGGGTCAAAATTTATAAAAAATAAATTCAATTAAATTGTAAAATACTGCATTAATTTATCAAACAGCTCATTTTCTTCTGGATCTAAAAAACAACAATTGATTAATGAACAAATTATTAATCTTTAGTCTCTTTATGGTGTCAATAAAAAGGAAGAATCTGTTGTTTTTTTATTTTAGGAAACCTTTTTCAACATTTTCTGACGTTTTAAAGACCAAACTACTAAATAAATAATTGATATTTAAATTTATCTGCAGCAGTGTACATGTTGTCTGAAGCTGAAACCAGCAAATCCATAAAAATCTGACTATTTCAACCTATTTGTGTGTGTTTTTTATTCTTTTCTATAGATTTTCTGTTCAGTTCAGGCTGTTTTTAAGCTGTTTTTAAGCCGTTATATGTGTGAAACAGTAAATTTCTTTGTGTGATTGTCTGCAGTGACGGTGGCGATAAAGTTTATCTGATCTGTTTACTAATTGTTAGGCAAATGTGTGTTTGCAGGTTTTACAGTGTGAATAAACAACACTGATCAGTGTGTGTGTGTGTGTGTGTGTAACAGGATTCCTACCTGGACTTCGCAGCCTCCGTGTTTCCATGTCCAACATCTGTAAAAACAAACAAACAGGAGAAAGTGTGTGAGATCAGCTGATTCCAGATCAGCTGATTCCTGATCAGCTGATTCCAGATCAGCTGATTCCTGATCAGCCTCCATCAGACAGGTGAGATTCACATCTGGTTTAAACTACGGTCGGTGGAGTCCCTGAATGCAGCAGCTTACCGTCCATGGCCACAAAAACCGAACTGATTTGCCTGTGAAGAGGCTTTTAAATATTAACAGGAAGCTGATCCACACCTGAACAGGTAGAGCTGCACAGGAAGCTGCTGCTGCTGCTGAGACTATTCAGGCAAAATATATAGAAAAATAACGGATATAGGCAAGATTTAAAAATATTTCTATAGAATATATATATTTTAATGGCTGGAGATTTATTTTTTTTAGATAGATTTATCTTATTTCAAGTTTTTCAAACAATTTCAGATAAAAAAACAGATTAAATGTCGATTATATGAGATAAAAAGTCAAAAAATGTAACCTAAAAAATAATCAGCCAATGGAATCAGATATTTCAAGATAATTCTACTCACTATTCAGTGATTTTATACCAAAATTGTACCAATTTTCATTATTTTCACTTGTATTTTAATTTGTTAAGATCTCACAACATAAATATTAAATTTACATTTTATTTATAAATTTATATTTTTTTATTTAATTTGTGAAATGATGTTAGAATATTTTTAAATGTTTTTTTATTTTAATATATTTAGAATTATCTTGAATTATTGCATACAATTGGCAGATAATTTTACTTATTTCTTTATTTTTTCTTTATTTTTTTCTATTTTAATGGCCATAGATATTTTTTATTTGTTATATTAATATTTAATTGTAATAGTTTTTTAACTTATTTTTAAATTTTCAAAGAATTTGAGATGTAAAATGTCCATAATATGAGATAAAAATACAACATTATGATAAAAAGTCAAATTATTTAATCTTATTTTAAGAAAACAAGACTAAACTGACCAAAATCAAGAAAAACTAATTAAATAAGCAAAATAATCTGCCAATGGAATCAGATATTTAAAGATAATTGTTCTATATTAATTGCACCAAAAACAAGATATTTTCTCCTCAAGATATTTAATTAAAATATCATTAAATTGATGCATTGATATGACAGTAAGTTACTTAAAAAACTGGTTACTGATAAAACGTGAGAAAAAAATTATATATTTTAATGAAATTAAACCCATAAAATGATTAAAAGCACAGAACTAACTGTGTCACTTACATAAAAAATAAGACTGAATGTTGGAGAATTATCTTGAATTATCTTATTATATAATATGAGATAAAAATCCAACATTAAGATAAAAATGTCAATGTTATTTTAAGAAAACAAGATTAAATTGACCAAAATCAAGAAAGAAACATTAAATAAGCAAAATTATCTTCGAATGGAATAAAATATTTAAAGATAATTCTATTAAATATTGGAATAATGAGACAAAAAGTTAATTAAATCTGGTTATAAGTGAATAAAAAGGGGGAAGAACATGAAAATATGTATGAAAAACAACAAACTATATACTATACTAATAAACTATAAAAATCAAGAGGGATTTTTAGATTAATCTTAATATATTTATAAAACAACAAACATAGACACAGCTTCATGCATCTTTCTTAGATACAGGCCTATTTTTTTTAATTTCTCCATTTTACCCATAAGATTAATAATCCTAATAATCAATAATCAGATATTTGTGTAGCAGGGAGGTTTGTTCCTACCTGGACCTGGAGAAAAAGAGGAAATGTTGAGAAAAGCCTGTGGAAGATCCAACATCTCACAGCAGGAAACTTTCACAAAAATTCCTTCCTTTCTTTCTGTTTTTACTTCCTTCTTTCGCCTAATTGGCAGAAAACAGAGTGTTTGTGCAGCCATTGGTCATTACCCACAGGGACATTCTTGTTTGTGAAAGTTCGACCTAATTATCCAGTGAAAAACTCGGTCACATGGCAGAAAAAAAAAAAACTCTCCGGCTCCACAGAGAAGAACAAAAGGAACCAGTTAGAACTAAATCAGGAGATAAATCACAAATCTGATAAATTTATCATCAATTTCTTTGAGTTTTATCAACAGATTTTATAGTTTCAGTGATTCTCTAGAATCATTTAGCATCATATTTATGTTTTTAGTGTTTGAGCTCCAATAAACTGAGACCTCTGCTTTATATCTTAAAGGAAAAAGGTCAGTAAAAACTAATAAAAATAGTAAAATTCCCAAATTGCAGATTTCTAAAACAAAATATTCCTCCTGTACTCTTTAAATATAAAGGTTTAAAACATGGGACAGAATTAACACAACTAAACCTTCTTAAGCTTAAAAAGACATTAAAATCTGCTTTTCTACTAAATTACATACTAAAAAAAATAGTGAACTTACCCTTTAATAGTCACATTTCAGCTTGAGCTTCATATCTGGAAAAGAAAGAAATAAAACTAAAGAAAAGACACAAACATAGATTTGATTTGCTGGAACTTTAGATTAAAGA
The DNA here is from genome assembly GCA_030544235.1 of Lepturacanthus savala. NCBI lineage: Eukaryota > Metazoa > Chordata > Actinopteri > Scombriformes > Trichiuridae > Lepturacanthus > Lepturacanthus savala. The sequence continues at coordinate 2,508,051 of CM060470.1, read as the reverse complement.
GGCTGTAAAATAAAATACCTAAAGACTTAAATAATTAAAATCCACCTTTCTACAACACGGGACCTTTAAGACTTACTCAAAAAATAGTGAACTTGCCCTTTAATACGGTGAAATTTACCAAATAACATCCAGGGAGTTTATTTACTTGATTAAACTCAGTTATAGAATCTATACCTGCACCCAGCGTTTAATTTAAACTCCGCTATTATTGTGTGATTTATGTTATATCCACAATAATAATAAGTACATATTTAAAACCTTGAAGAACGTCTATAAAGTAGAGCTGTAATTATTGGATTATTTCCCAAATATCACATTTATCACGAACTATTTTGACGAAAAGCACAGAATTAACCGTGACTCACATAAATAATAAAATAAAAACCTAAATACTAGGATAAAATAATAAATAATACCAAGTAAACCAAACAACTAACCCTATCAACTATCCTTAGAATAGAATTATCATGAATGATCTTGTTCCATTGAGTAAAAAGACATGAATTATAAAATAGAAAAGTCCAGAATATGAGATAAAAATCCAACATTGAGATAAAATGTCAAAAAATTCAATCGTATTTTAAGAAAACAAGACTAAATTAACAAAAGTCAAGAAAGGAAACAGTAAATAATCAAAATTATTTGTCATTGGAATAAAATATTTAAAGATAAATCTATTAAATATTGGAATAATGAGACTAAAAGTTAAATAATCTGGTTATAAATTAATAAAAAAAGGGGAAGAACAACTAAAAAGCACAGAAGTAACTGACTCATATAAAAATAAGATTAAAAACTAGGATAAAATAATAAATACCAAATACACATAATTTTCTATATCTATGAATTTATGAACCAAACAACCTTCTTCCCAATAATTATCTTGTTTCATTGACTAAAAAGCCAGAATTATAAAATAGAAAAAAACATTAAGTTAAATAATTAAACAATTCAATCTTATTTTAAGGAAAACAAGACTAAATTATCCAAAAGAAACATTAAATAATCTAAATTATCTGCCATTGGAATAAAATATTTAAAGATAAATCTATTAAATATTGGAATAATGTGAATAAAAGTTAAATAATCTGGTTATAAATGAATAAAAAGGGGAAAGAACAACATAAAAACACAGAATTAACATAAAAAATAAGATAAATAATAATAATAAAATAAAATAATAAATACACAAGAAACAGTAAATCAAAATTATCTGCCAATGGAATAAAATATTTAAAGATAATTCTATTAAATATTGGAATAATGTGATTAAAAGTTAAATAATCTGGTTATAAATGAATAAAAAAGGGGAAGAACAACATAAAAACACAGAATTAACTGTGACTCACATAAAAAAATAAGAAATAATAATAATACTAAGATAAAATACACAATCAAGAAAGAAACATTAAATAATCTATATTATCTGTCATTGGAATAAAACATTTAAAGTTAAATCTATTAAATATTGGAATAATGTGACTAAAAGTTAAATAATCTGGTTATAAATTAATAAAAAAGGGGGAAAAAACAACATAAAAACACAGAATTAACTGTGACTCACATAAAAAAATAAGAAATAATAATAATACTAAGATAAAATAATAAATACACAATCAAGAAAGAAACATTAAATAATCTATATTATCTGTCATTGGAATAAAATATTTAAAGATAAATCTATTAAATATTGGAATAATGTGAACAAAAGTTAAATAATCTGGTTATAAATTAATAAAAAAGGGGGAAGAACAACAAAAAAACACAATTAAATGTGACTCACATAAAAAGTAAGATAAATAATAATAATACTAAGATAAAATAATAAATAAATACACAATCAATAAAGAAACAGTACAAAACCTATATTATCTGTCATTGGAATAAAATATTTAAAGATAAATCTATTAAATATTGGAATAATGTGACTAAAAGTTAAATAATCTGGTTATAAATGAATAAAAAAAGGGGAAGAACAACTAAAAAGCACAGAATTAACTGTGACTCACATAAAAAATAAGATTAAAACTTAATACTATGATAAATTAATAAGTAGACACTTTACATCATCACTGAATGGGTTCAATAATCAATAAATTAACAGAATAGTTAGTTCTTCTTTGGATTCAGCTTCATATCCAGACAATAAAAAAGTAAAAGGAAGCAAAGAAAAGAGGCGAATCAGTGTGTTTATATTTTATTCACATATGTTACATTTGCATTAAATGTCCAAGTCAGACTTCCTGGTCAAACTCAGAAAGTTTGAGTCAGCACCTACAGTAATGTACTGTATTCTCTCTTCATTCATACAGGAGAACACACACAAGAGCTTTCAGTTACAATTTACACCCAGTACTCGTTGGCTATTTGGTTGCGGTCATTTACAAAGTGGAAACGGCGAAAAAAGAAAACGAAGAAGAAGAGAGGAGAAACTCAGTAAACAGAAAAGCAGCATGCATGAACTCAAAAAAAAAACTAAAACTTCTTCAAGTTCCTTAAAAGATGCAGCACGATGTGAACCAGCGTTTCAGAAAAAAAACAGGGAGATATCAGCACTCAAACTAAAAATAATGTAAAGTCTCGCAGGCACCACTGGATAAATCATGTCCTCTCTTCTTTAAAGGGGATGATAATGAGAAAATGAAGCAGCTAAGACACTTGAACAGAGGTTTAAAGGACGTCATGCACAGTGAGCGACAGTCTGATCATAAAGTGGGAATGAAACTACAAATCACAGCTGGATGATGAGCGAAGGAGCACGACACGCGTTGAAAACCTGAATCCACACTTTAAAAAGGGGGAAAACCGGATGAATCTGCACGTTTGGGGTTTTATTTGTTTCTTCCTGATTGTTGTTAACCGTTAATCGCCGAGAAGGAGGATGAGACGTCGGTTTTCCTCTTAGAAGTTTCCAAATGTATGAATGAAATTAAGCAAAGTAAACACTAATCGAATCAAAGCTGCAACAAAAACCTGCTTTTTCTCTTCAGTTCTCTCATCAACTCTCAGCTTATTAATGGTCAAAAACAGGTTAACAAAATGGGAAATTTACGTTTTTATTAAAATGTAGTCGCTCAAAGTTTTTATTATTGATGAACCCTGCTGTTGCTGAGGAAGGGAGGAAGGAAGGAAGGAAGGAACGTGAGGAAGGGAGGAAGGAAACGTGAAGAAGGGAGGAAGGAAACATGAAGAAGGGAGGAAGGAAACGTGAGGAAGGGAGAGAGGAAATGTGAGGAAAGGAAGGAGGAAGGAAACGTGAGGAAGGGAGGAAGGAAACGTGAGGAAAGGAGGAAGGAAACGTGAGGAAAGGAGGAAGGAAACGTGAGGAAAGGAAGGGAGGAAGGAAACATGAAGAAGGGAGGAAGGAAAAGTGAGGAAGGAGGGTAGGAAATATGAAGAAGGGAGGAAGGAAACGTGAGGAAGGGAGGGAGGAAATGTGAGGAAGGGAGGAAGGAAACGTGAAGAAGGGAGGAAGGAAACGTGTGAGGAAAGACGGAAGTGAGTAACATTGAGGTCAGTTCTTACTCTCCAGGAAACAGGAAGTTGAAACGTCCCTGTTTTTTCTCCTCAAAAAAGGAAGGAAACGTGAAGAAGGGAGGAAGGAAACATGAAGAAGGGAGGAAGAAAATGTGAAGAAGGAAGGGAGGAAGGAAACGTGAGGAAAGGAGGAAGGAAATGCGAAGAAGGGAGGAAGGAAACGTGAGGAAAGGAGGAAGGAAACATGAAGAAGGGAGGGAAGAAGGAAGGGAGGAAGGAAACATGTGAGGAAGGAAGGAAAGAAGGAAGCGAGTAACATTGAGGTCAGTTTTTATTCTCCAGGAAACAGGAAGTTTAACGTCCCTGTTTTCTCTCCTCAAAAAAGGAAGGAAACGTGAAGAAGGGAGGAAGGAAACTTGAAGGGAGGGAAGAAGGAAGGAAGGACACATGAAGAAGGGAGGGGGGAAATGTGAGGAAAGGAGGAAGGAAACATGTAAGGAAGGAAGGAAAGAAGGACGTGAGTAACATTGAGGTCAGTTTTTCTCTCCAGGAAACAGGAAGTTTAACGTCCCTGTTTTCTCTCCTTAAAAAAAGCGACTTTTCATTTCTTTGACTCTAGTAATTTGACAGAATCTTCGTGAAGGATTCTCATGTTTCTGTGCAACATTTAACATTAAACTCCTGCGATAAATTCTAAACATTAAACCTTCATAGATTCAGCTGCAGCTTCAGCAGGAAACTACGAGAGAAGTGCAGCGATGAGGTGAAACCGCAAAAAAAAAAAAAACCTCCTGAAAAAGTCTGAGTCCACATTCCCGGCCTTTCTAAACCAGAAACTCAAACCTTAGAAAAAAAAATAATAATAATAATATTCACAAAAAAAGTTAAAATTACTTGAACAATGAGCAGCAGCATTTATTTAAATATCTAAAACATTTTTTTTTTGTTTAAACAGCAAAAAAAAACAACAAAAAAAAGAAAATTCCTGAGGATGGATTGCAACTAGACCCATAAAAAGAGGCTGAGCTCTAGTGTCGATGGGTGGAACTCGCAATATCATCGCCACTCATCAGGAGCTCCAAACTCAGCACATGTGGATAAATAAAAAGGGATATGCATTAATGTAAATGGTGCAAAAGATAATTCCAACTCTGCAGGGACAGCACTTTGATATATAGAATTGTTTTATAAATATCCCAGGCTTCACAAGCCACTGATTTTATTTTATTTCTGGGCAAAGTTGTGCTTCCTTTTTTTTTTTTTTTATTTTAAACTTTGATCTGACCGGATTTTTTTTTATTTATTCATTTTTTTCCCCCTGTTGAAAACCACACGATAAATCACTTAAACACACACACGTGTTAATCTTTAGGCATGATTGTACACCAAACTTCACATAACCCCCCCCCCTCCAAACAAAAAAAAGAAAAAGGCTGTGGCAGCAACATCCTCGTTCCCGATTATTCCTCTTTTTTTGGGGGGGGATCGAGGCAGGACACATAAGCCGGGGGGGAAAAAAATGGCGGCTGCAGCTTTTCATGGACTTGGAGGATGTTTAGAGTCCGTTATAATGAGGCATCCATCGCTTGTTGATGTGGTCGAAGGTGTGTGAAACCCACTGCTGCTCCAGCACCCGATACCGCTCCTCACATAGGAACAGAGGCTTCCCGCGGCTGGAGATAAACAAACAAACAAATAAACAAAACAAACAGGGAGAGACGGGGTTTTAAAGCTAACTATCACTTAGAAAACGTCCTAATTTCACTCTGGATATTCATTTCTAGGCAGGTTTTGACCAAGTAGTGAGTTTTTCCTGTCTGTGCTTTTGTTTTTATGTTGATTTTTATTTATTTTTAACGTCCTAAGACTCAAACTGACGTAAACATATATGGACATTAATGTGATTTGGTCAAAAACGTCCAAATTCTCTGGTTCCAGCTTCTCAAATTAGATTATTTTCTGTTTTATTTAGTATAACAGTAAACCAATGATTGAGAAATATCACAATTAGTTGCAGCTCTACTATAATGCATTATAAAAATAACCCAACAACTAATCAATACATGAATCAGTTGTTTCGTGATCAATTATTTTGAAAATTAAATAATTGTTTTAAAGCAGAAATATAAAAATCAGATGTGATGATTGTTGTTGATTACAGCCCTAATATTTTCTATTAATGAGGCATTTAGGGAACCTTGGAATTTGTAGCTTCTACATCTGCACCAATTAGTCGATTTCCAACTGTTCTATTAATCATTTTGATAATTGATTAATTGATTTGAGTCATTTTTTTAATTAGAAAATGTCCAAATTCTCTGGTTCCAGCTGATTATTTTCTGGTGATTGACATTTTATACCATTTTATGAACCAAAAAAATAATCGATTAATCGTTTTCGTAATCAATAGATTAATTGACTATCAGAATAATCTGTAGTTGTAGCCCTACTATAAAGCCTTAAGCTCATAATGAAACTTATAACACTGTAGAATAATGTATTATAACCATAAATATTCATATTTCTTTAATTTTACACCATTTTAGGAACCCAACAAATAATCAATTAATCGTTTCAATAATCGATAGATGATCGATTGATGATTAGTTGTAAAAATAAGAGAATTTGGACATTTTATTTTAGTCTCTATAATAGTAAACTGATGATCTTTGGGTTGTGGGCTGTTCTAGACAAATTAAGACAACTAATCAATAATCAATAGATAAACTGGCTGAATTAATCACAACAGTCTTTAGTTGCAGCTCTAATATACAACTCCTTTGGTGGGATTCAACATCCACATTGTATCAAAATGGAAGCTAATTTTCATTTAAATTTTCTGTGATTGAGCTGCAACTATTAATTAATTAATCAATTAGTGGACAACTCTTTAGATAATGATTCAATTTGAGCCATTTATTAAGAAGAAAATGTCCAAATTCTCTGGTTTCAGCTTCACAAATCTGATTATCTTCTGTTTTTTCAGCGTTAGATTTAATCTATAAATTACTAGCTGTATAAAAGCGTTAATCTATAAATTACTAGCTGTATAAAAGCGTGTGTGTGTATATATATATATATATATATATATATATATATATATATATATATATATATATATATATATATATATATATATATATATATATATGCTGTGATGTGCTGTGTGGTACCGTAAATCTCGGTCCTCCTCTCCGTGGGCATCGAGGTAAACAGAACCCCACAGACAGAACCGATGTCCACGGATGATGATGATGACGGAGGCGTTGATGAGCAGGAAGATTCCTGTTGCTGCACCACAGTGTTGGGAGTGCTGCAGAAAACACACAAACCATTCAGGCATTTATCATATTTAACTTTTTTATACTTGTTTTATTTATACTATGATATTTTTTTACTTTTTAGTAATTTTGACATTTTTTTTTAAATATGGGACAGTGACAAAACTGTGTGAATCTAAAAACTTGGTACCAGATAGTTTAATTTTCTTAAAAAGGTTTAAAAAATAAATAAAAACACATGTAATTAACTAGTTTTATATTCTAGGATGATTACACCATTTGGTATTTTGTGGAAAAAAAAAATCACGTAAATTCATAATTTTTGTAAATAAATAAATAAATAATAAAAAAATAATAATACTAAATAACATTAATTTAAAAAATTACTAATGGAGTTTTAAATAAGAAACCAACATGAAAGGACAATGTACATTTAGATAGACCTGATGAATGCTTCTAAAAACTGCATTTTAAATTATTTATTATAATTATTATTTAATTGTAATAATTATTAGTAGTATTAGTGTTATTATACATTTTTAATTTATACAGAAATATATTTATATGTATGATTTTTTAATATTTTTCAATTTCTTTTCATATGTTTTTTATTTATTAATTTTTTAGAAAAACAGTATTTTATATAATAATAATTATTAGTATTATTAGTATTATACATTTTTTATTTACACAGAATTATTTTTTCCATTTTTTTCATACATTGTTTTTTATTTTTATTTATTTTTTTAGAAAAAACGTATTTTATATAATAATAATTATTAGTATTATACATTTTTTATTAACACAGAATTATTTTTTCCATTTTTTTCATACATTGTTTTTTATTTTTATTTATTAAATTTTTTAAACAGTATATATATATATATTTATTTAATATTCTTTTCTTTATCTTGTTTTAATCTTGTTTTAAGATGCAAGAATACAGGGTTCTTTCTTTATATCTGGCTGCATATTTATTGAATTTATTGACATGCACAGCACTAAATTATTATTCAAGTATATCTTGTGACTAATTACTTCAGTAAAATATCAGTATGTAAAATGTAAAATAGTCCTATAGAACCTATAGATTCTGATCCTTTAACTCAGGATTAAAGTGGTTTTACAAGATCTAACAAGATGATTTAGCACAAAAACAGACTTTAAGCTAATAAATGACTCATTCCCGTTATTTTAACAGGCAGAAACTCACCAAAACACATTCACAGATGCTCTGCTGCTTGCAGCAAACCCCTTTGAGGCAGACGAAGGCGCCACACACCAGGCAGAGAGCAGGGTCTTTTGGCACCTTCTTGCAGTAAGTGCAGGCCTTTCTGTGGTAGTACTGGAAGATGATGTTGTAGTTGTCAGGGAGCTGGAGGAGGCGAGGAGCTGCCCACTGAGGATGCTGCACCAGCAGAGTCTGGAAAATAAATATATAGAGATAAAAATCTGGGTTAGTTTAATCCAAGAATACGTTTCTGATACTGAAGCCTACTGAAATCTACAATAAACAGGGTTTCTTCAAGTTAAATTCAAGTCTAATTCCTATTTCACAGCCTATTTAATAATAATAATAAAGATCCCACAGGTTTTAGTGAATATTTCAGGTATTAAATGTGTTCAACGTCCGTATAAAATCATTTTTTTCCACTAAAACTTCACCTGGATAATACTTTAATACTAATATATTAAAATTCAAGACTTTTTCAAAATTCGTTATTTTCTATTTTAAGACTCAAAAAGAATTTAGAAATTTTTTTTCTTCTATTAAAAATATTTTTTAATTGAAGTGAAGTTTCTTTTTTTTTAAATAAATATTTTTATTGAAGCAACATTTTTTTTATTGAAAAATATTAAAAAGAATATTAGATAAAAGAAGAATTATAACAATGATCCATGCAAAATTATGATAATTAACCTCATACTATATTTTTTAAATAAGATATTATAATTATTATAAAGTACTATGAATATTCATGCTTATAACTATAATTATAGTGTTATAAGCTGGTTATAATGGACATTCTTTACTTTCCCACAGGTTTTAGTGAATATTTTCATTCATATATTTATACATTTGTTTATGTGGAGGAGTTATGGCGTCATGAATATGATAAACTAGTGAATTTATGTTCTGTGATTAAAAGGAGAAATCAGTATTCAAGACTTTTTCCAAGTCTTTTTAAGGAATTCTGTCCAAATTCATAAATTCAAAGCATTTAAGACTTCAAGTCCCTGCAGCATCCCTGAATAAACGGTGTTTTAAACAAGGCTGAAGCTGACTTGTTGTCAGCCGCTGCTGAATAAATCTCTTGATAACCTGGTGTTTTATGACGTCCTTCAGCTGCGGGAGGTGATAATAAATAAAAGTCCTGAGTTAATGATGAACAGGTTGATGAACAGCTTCAGGTTTCCTGCTCCAGACAACAAGAGACGGGCCTTGTCAAGCAAGGTTGAAACTAAATTTAAAACGTCACCTCAGGAACGCACTTCATCGCTCAGACGGCTCAACTTTTACCCCTAAAAATAACAAAAGAACTAAAGACGGGACGTTTAAGAGCAGGAAATGTTCTAAAATAAATAATTACACTCAGATTTCACTACAATTAAAATAAATTAACAGCTGCACTGATAAATAAGAGCCAATTTGCTCATTTATTGTTATTTTTTAATTAAAAAACAAGTGAATTTACAGGCGGATATCTGCTGGTTTTATCTCTGGAGCCTTATTATTGTATAATGTATTTTTATAAACAGTTATACCACTTCCTTTATATATTTTTTATCTCTCTTTATTAATTTAAGCTTATTAACAAATTTGTATTAAAAATCTTCAGGATTATATATTAAAAACTTTAAATTAATTTTAAAAAACGCTTCCCACCTCTTTCAAAAAGTGATAATTCATAGAAATTAAATAATTTATAGTAATTTATAACCAGCTTGTACTGTATTATATCTACCTACAAAAGAGTGTTTGAATGCAAAAGCATTTCAATATTTATTCCTTTCATTTCTGATTGAACTGAAGTTTGTTTTTAATTAAAAATATATTTTATTTGACCGAAGCACCATCAAAGTAGTTGGTAACTCATTGATTAATCGTTGCAGCTCTAGTTTATAAACGTCCTGAGGACTGAATCTCATACCAGTGACTGTTCAGCCTGAATCTGAGACAGCTCTTTGACCTCTGAACACCACTGGGTCACCAGGTCAAAGCCGCTGACCGCCCACTCGACGTATGAGGCACTGGTCACGTTGGAGGAAGCCTGAGGAGTCGATGGAGAGAGACCGAGACACGAGGCCAGCGAAGAAAACTCCTCCTCCTCCTGAAGATGTATAGAATAATATATATATAGTTATAATTAAATAAACAGACATGAAGACGTGAAGAAAACTCCTCCTCCTCCTGAAGATGTATAGAAAAATATATATAATAATTAAATAAACAGACATGAAGACGTGAAGAAAACTCCTCCTCCTGAAAATAAATATGCTAATAAAAAAATCAGCAACATCTGTCTTTTAAATTGAGAAACATGAGGAAGGAAGGAAGGAAACGATATAAGGAAGCTCCTTTTCTTCCTACTAGGAAGGAAGGAGGGAGGAAACGTGAGGAAGGAAGGAAGGAAGGAAGGAAGGAAGGAAGAAGGAAAGGAAGGAAGTAAATGTGAGGAAGGAAGAAAGAGAGGGATGAGACTCCCCAGTGATTCATCCTGACTACTGAGACTCCCCAGTGATTCATCCCGACTACTGAGACTCCCCAGTGATTCACCATGACTACTGAGACTCCCCAGTGATTCATCCCGACTACTGAGACTCCCCAGTGATTCATCCCGACTACTGAGACTCCCCAGTGTTTCATCCCGACTACTGAGACTCCCCAGTGATTCATCCTGACTACTGAGACTCCCCAGTGATTCATTATGACTACTGAGACTCCCCAGTGATTCATCACGACTACTGAGACTCACCAGTGATTCATCCTGACTACTGAGACTCACCAGTGTTCCATCATGACTACTGAGACTCCCCAGTGATTCATCACGACTACTGAGACTCCCCAGTGATTCGTCGTGACTACTGAGACTCCCCACTGATCCATCCTGACTACTGAGACTCCCCACTGATTCACCATGACTACTGAGACTCGCCAGTGATTCATCCTGACTACTGAGACTCCCCAGTGATTCATCATGACTACTGAGACTCACCAGGCAGCCGGTGAGGTTGTCCCCGTACAGGTGATGCTGCAGCAGGCAGCAGAGGCGCAGGAACGGCAGACAGAACTGCTGCAGACTGAACTCGATGGACTGAGGAGACCACACAGAGGAGCTGAGCTGGAGAGGAAACAGCATGGACAGCTGATCAATAAGCAGCAGCAGGTGATGGATATCTCTGCTGCTGATCAGTAGAGATATTACACCGCCACCGCTCAGCCAGACAGGGACACGCGCTTTAGAAATAAATAAATAAAAGCAGAGAAAAATGGAGCCGCCGCCGCCTCCGGCTGTGATGCTGCTGATGTTTCAGTGTCTCACCATCGATGTTTCTTCTCCGTTAGTGACCTGATAGACGCTCCTGTCCTTAGACAGTTCACCGATCACATGGCTCAGCAGAGCCTCAACACACGAGTCTGCACACGGAGAGGTCTGGAAATACAACGAAAAATAACATGATGAGGAGGAGGAAATCAGCAGATTGGTTCAGTGATCGTTGACGACTGTTTTATCGGTTAAAAATACACAAATAATCAGAAGGAAGGAAAGAAAGAAACGTGAGGAAGGACGGGAGGGAAGAAGGAAGGAAAGAAATATGAGGTAGGAAGTAAGGGAGGGAAAAAGGAAGAGAATAAGGAAGAAAAGATGAAAAAGTAAGGAAGGAAAGAAACATGAGGAAGGAAGGATTGAAGGGAGAGAAGAAGGAAATGAGGGAGGAAGGAAGAAAGGAAACATGAGGAAGGAAGGATGAGAAAGGAAGGATTGAAACATGTGAGGAAGGGAGGGAAGAAGGAAATGAGGGAGAAAGGAATGAAGGAAACATGAGGAAGGAAAGAAACAAGTGAGGATGGAAGGAAGAAAACAGAAGGAAGGAGAAAAAGAAACAAGTGAGGAAGGGAGAGAGGAAACATGGGAGGGAGGAAGGGAGGGAAGAAGGGAGAAAAGATGAAAAAGTAAAGGAGGAAAGAAACATGAGGAAGTATTGAAATGTGTCAGGAAGGGAGTGAAGAAGGAAACAAGGAAGGAAGGAAGCAAGAGAGAAAGGAAACATGAGGAAGGAAGGAAACAAGTGAGGATGGAAGGAAGAAAACATGGGAGGAAAGAAGGAAAGAAAGAAATGTGAGGAAGGAAGGGAAGAAGGAAATGAGGGAGGAAGGAATGAAGGAAACATGAAGAAGGAAGGAAAGATGAAAAAGTAAGGAAAGAAACGGAAAGAAGGAAGGAAACTTGGGAGGGAGTAAGGAAGGAACAGTGAGGTCACTTAGAGGAAACATGAAGGTTGAAGGACGTGCATCATATTAAAATAGATTTCAACATCTTAATTATAAGAAGATTTCAGTGTTAACTAAAAGCCTCAAACCACAGAGAACATCACTCGGCCTGAATCCAGAAACTGAGGCTTAAAACCAGCCACCTTTAAATCAACTTCCTCTACAATTCCTTCCAAAATAAAAGGTGCAACAAAAGCAACAGAGAACAATAACCCAATAACTCTTTATGTACCATATAACATCTAATATGAGACGTTGGTGAATGTGTGTTCTGATAAGAATTCAGCTGATTTTGCCAGTATTATATATATATTTATATATAGAGAGGAGAAGCAGCAGCATTCATCAAGCTGAAGGAGGTAGAATATAAAACAGCCTTATCTGCTCTGCTGTCCTTTGTCATAGATTTATAGGAGAGGAATTTAAAGTCTGTGGATTTCCTTCCTCGGGACGGCATCTTTCTCTCTTTTTTTAAACAACTTCAGCTTAATTACGACGGCGTTTCCAGTGAATATGGACGCCTTCCTGGATTTAAAATCCATGCTGCGTGTAGCGCTGGTGACAGTGAAGGAGGAAGAGGCTAATCCACGCCTCCATTATGGATGGAAACACCCTTAAGGGGAGGGTTGCCGTCCATAATGGATTTGGATTTAACAGGCTGGAGATAAATAGCCAATTAATGCAACACTCTCCAGCAATCTCACTTTTTCCCCCAGATAATGAAGATCGATAATGTCGGCTGTGGAAACCGTGTAAATGGAAGGGGAAAGGGTTTAATTCATCTCAATACCAAGTCATAGGAGTGATTTAGTGGAGCTGGTTGTCTGGAACCAGCTGCAGATACAAGATTCAACTTCTAAAACACTTAGAAACTGCACCAGAACAGAAAAAGTCTAATAATTTACTGTATGAAGTCATTATTATCTACATAAGTGATATAAACTCACCTCAGATTCTCTCATTGTTCTTAAATACAAACTTAAAACCCACCCAGGGCTGCAAATAACAAATATATTCATAATTAATTAATGTATAGATAACTGAAAAGGATTATCGGATTCATAAAATGGTGAAAAATGTCAATTATGATAGAAGAAGAGAAGCTGGAACCAGAGAATTTGGACATTTTCTAATGAAAAAATGAGTAAAATTGATTAATTTACTATCAAAATAGTTGTCAACTAATTGATTAATCAATTAATAAAATATAATCATAAAGTTTAAATATAAATTGGCTGCATTTTGTCCAAAGATCATCAGTTTACTATTATAGAGACTAAAGAAACCAGGAAATAATCAGAGAAGAGAAGCTGGAACCAAAGAATTTGGATGTTTTCTTCTTAGAAAATAACTCAAATCCATTAATTGATTCATGTAATAATTGGCAACTAATCAATTAATTGATTGAGGCAGACTGTATTGTTACTAAAGATGATTTAAGACCATAAACACAGCTAATTTTTATGAATAAACCATGAAAATGTAGATATTAAACTGGGAAAATGGTCAAAATAGGGCCCCTTCAAAATAAAAGCATGCTCAAAACTATCCATTACCCAAAGATCATCAGTTTATTATTATAGAAACTAAAGAAACCAGGAAATAATCAGAGAAGAGAAGCTGGAACCAGAGAATTTAGACATTTTCTTGTTAAAAATGACTCAAATTAATTAATCGATTAATCATTTCATCTCTAATTAACAGGCCTTTTGGTGACAAAACAGCTCTAAACATTGAGTTTCTTCAACCCAAAGATGTAATGAAGTGACTTTTTATAAAACATTCATTTGATTTCAATTAATTTATCATTTTCCCCAGTTTAATATTAATATTTTCATGGTCTATTTATATAAATTAGCTGCTTTTATTGGTCTGAAAGCAAATAATTAGACTCGTTGCAGCAATACAGTCGGCCTTCTCACACACTCAGTCAATTATAATATTTGGTTGATAATTAATCAATTAATGGACTAATTGTTTTGGCTTAAACCACCACACTGAAAAAAATGAAATCTTAACAGGTAAAAATATATAATATATATATTTTCTCTTATAAATGAATCAAATCAATTAAACACTGTCAATTAATTGATTAATTGACTAATCATCGCAGCTCTACACATAATATAAAGCTCTAAAAACGTAAAATTTAATTAAGTTCTTTTATTCTCTTTAATATAAAGTATTAAAATAAATAATAAGAAGTTACAGGAATGTGGAAGGTCTTAATTAAATATAGTAAAAATAAAATAATTTTATATTATTGTTAAGTATTTATCCCTAAATCACTTATTAAATGTCTGTGTATTCTGAGCAATTTGTATTTTATTGTTTTCATAACTTGTGATTGTGTTTTTATGACAATAAATATATTTAAAATATGTATATAGATATTCTATATATGAGGAATTTCAAAATAAATGTTCAAAATAAAGACTTAAATACAATTTCCTTGATATTTCTTCATCATCAAACGTCCATTCAGTAGATTTTTGCACCTAAAACAACCCAGTAATAGCCGTGAATCAGTCTCCTGCTGTAACGTGGTGTTATTTTTATGTATTTTACCTTTTTCAGGGCTCCAGCTGAGCTCCAGGCCAGTCGTTCCTCTGGACTGAACTTGGTGGAAAGAGCAGCCAGAGCCTGAGTGAACTGCAGGTTGTAGAGCATCTTCACCACACAGGTAAAATGTTCTAAATGTAAGGAGAAAGAGGAGGAGACGCTCGTTATAGAGCAAATAAATAAATAAAAAACAGGCGTCTCGGGTGGAAAATGAGGAGTTTTGATGCTGAAAACAACAACAGAAGGTCTCATTTGTTTTCTCGGCCTGATTCCTGCTGTAATTACACTAATAATTTAGATTTAGTGGAGCTGTTATCAGGATAAAACTCTGATTCTCTGCAGGTTCTTTCACTGAATGTGGACATTAAGCTTTTAATGAAGAGGATTTTTCAGGTTAAAGTGTTGAAAATTCATGTTTGAATTACAAAACGTGTAGAAATAGACTGAATGAATATGGATATATGAATGAATATAATGAATATGACTGAATATGGAATAATTGAGACGTTATATTGATGAAGTCTTCTCAAGTCAATTCCCCAGTTTAGTAAAATAAAGATAAATTAAATTTATTAACTGTAAAAAGATTTGCAGGTACAATTATTTACTAGAATAAAAAATACTATAATAGCTAAAGAACTATATATATATATTTTTTTTTTTAAATATTTTTTGTTTATTTTTAATTCAGATAAAACTTCAACATTTTCAAAATATTTGAGATATAAAAAAATTCTGAGGTTAAATGTCTATAATATGAGATAAAAATCCAACATAAAGATAAAACTATTTAATCTTATTTTAAGAAAACAAACTGTAAAAGTGTATAAAAAATGCAGGTACAGTTATTTATACCTTTTATTTTTATTTAGTTTTTTTATTATTATTAATATTATATATTTTTTTATTTTCAGAAGCAAAAATCAACCTTGTTTATATCGGTGCCAAATTAAAATAAATTAATAAATTTAATTAATTAATAAAAAATAACAGCTATAGACTGTAGTATTTTGTCTATAGAACAATATATTTTTAAAAAGTATTTTTCATTTATTTTTTATTTTTAATTCAGATAGAACTTCAAAATGTTCAAAGAATTTTAATATAAAAAATTCTGAGGTTAAATGTCCATAATATGAGATAAAAATCCAACAAATTTATTTTATTTTATTTAATCTTATTTTAAGAAAACAAGACTAAATTGACCAAATTTAAAAAATTAATTAATTAAATATATTTCAAGATAATTCTGCTCAATATTGGACTCATTTATTTATTAATTTATATTTTCACTTGTTAAAATATCATTCATTTCAATATGAAATAACCAGGACATTATAGTTTTTTATGTCATTTCTCCTGTTTTGTAAAAAGTTAATCAATTTAATTAATTCAATTATTTATACCTTTTTTATTTTCAGAAGCAACAATCAACCTTGTTTATATAGATACCAGATTAAAATAAAAATAAAAAATAACTCTAGTAATTTTTAAAATGTCTATAGAATATATTTTAAAAAAATATTTTCTAAAGGTCCATAATAATAATAATAATACCAATAATTTTTCTTATATTTATATTTTTTAATTTAATGGCCATAAACAAATTTTTATTCAGATTTAATTCAAAATTTATGATAATATGAGATAAAAATCCAATATTAGGATAAAAAGTCAAACAATTTAATATTATTTTAAGAAAACAAGACTAAATTGACCAAATAAAAAAATAAAATAAATAAATATTTGAAATAAGCTAAATTATCTCCCAATTAAATATATTTCAAGATAATTCTACTCAATATATTTATTTATTTATATTTTCACTTAAAATATCATTCATTTCGATATGAAATAAAAGTAAATTAATAGTGTAATATATTGTAAAATGTTATTTATTTGTACAAAAAGAACATTTCTAGCTGTTTATTATTTTTTACTGGTATTTGACCCATAAAATAAAATAAATTAGATTAAAACTAAAGTCCAACAACAGGTGAAAGCGTCATTAAACACAATTACAGGTACATTTTTGTTTATTTAGTTTATAAAGTGTAAAAGACTCAGGGAGCGATTTAATTCATCTTAATGAAAATAAAATGTATTAGAAAACAGAGTCTGACTGATCCATTTTATTATTCTTTGAGCATAATTGAGCCAATTATCTTTTAATTGATGTGTCTGTGTTGTATAAAACAACCAGAATAAACCAGTTCTCTCCATTAATGATTACTCCATTAATGCTGCTTGGTTTGTGTTTTTGCTTTTTGTCCAATTACACAAACGTGACGGACTCATCCTTCTAAACAATGATGACAAATCCCTGATACGTCGCCAGAAATAATGATTAACGAAAACACTCAGAGTTTAATTATTATCGGTTGTTACTATACAGACAAAAACATGAATTAAACCTGTTTAAAATAGACATTACAGCATCAGACCAGGTCTAAACTCCAGTTTTTTAAACTCCAAGGAGGTCTCTCTGATGATAAACTCTAAAATAACAGCACCAAAACACAGGAAGATGTGAGATGTGTTGTTTATCCAGCATTCAGGGATCAATAATTACTGTAAATCACCAAATAATAGAAGAGTTCCTATTAAAACCTGCACTACTCTTGATATACAGAAACTGGGATTAGTCTACTGTTATATTACTATTATACTACACTACTATACTATCATACTATATTATTATACTATTATACTACACTACTATACTATCATACTATATTATTATACTATCATACTATATTATTATACTATTATACTATACTATTATACTACACTATACTATACTATTATATACTACACTATACTATTATATACTACACTATACTATTATATACTACACTATACTATACTATTATATACTATACTATTATATACTACACTATACTATTATATACTACACTATACTATAATAATATACTATATTATATACTATACTACACTATACTATTATATACTATACTACACTATACTATTATATTATACTACACTATTATATACTATACTACACTATATTATTATATACTATACTACACTATACTATTATATTATACTATACTATTATATACTATACTACACTATATTATTATATACTACACTAAACTATACTATTATATACTATACTATTATATTATACTATTATATACTATACTACACTACACTACACTATACTATACTACACTATACTATAATATACTATACTATACTACACTATACTATAATATACTATACTATACTACACTATACTATAATATACTATACTATTATATACTATACTACACTATATTATTATATACTATACTACACTATACTATTATATTATACTATATTATTATATACTATACTACACTATACTATTATATTATACTATACTATTATATGCTATACTACACTATACCATATTATACTATATATTATACTATACTATCATATTATACTATATTACACTATACTATTATACATTATATATCATATTATACTATTATATTATACTACATTATACTACACTATCATATTATTTTAGTATCTTTTTGAGTATAGGGAGGATTATGTGTCATGTTTCAAAACGTTTTCTTAACAAACTGCATTAAATCTGTTTTCTAGGAGGATTTTACACTGTAATTATGGATTAAACAGTTTAATAATCATTATAAATAGGAGTAATGACAGCAAACAAAATAACGTGAGAATTGTTTTAGACATTTTCCTTAAATATATAAATCCAACACTGATTTATGTCCTGATCTGTTAATTGATTCCAACAAGGAAACCTCCTGAGCTGTTATTTGGTAATTTACGGTATATTAAATAATTTGAGCTGATTCTGTAAAGAATATTCTTCTCAACGTTGAGATACAGGTGCTGGTTTTGTGTTTTAATGAATTTGAGAAATGCCTCCTTTAATTCCAAGCTTCATTTCTTCCTCTTAATGTATCGTGGTTTGTGTGAATATAAACTTTATGGACAATCAGTTTTAATGCTTGTTATATCTGGAACTAACTCAACTGCAGCAGCTTTTAACCTTTAAAACCATTAAAACAGTGTTTATGTGTGAATTATTTCAAATGTGGAGTCTGCTTCTACTTAAATATATTAAATTACTCATTTTTCATTGTTATTTAGTGCTTTTCCTGTTCGATTTACTCCAAAAATGTATGAATTCCACTGAGTCTTTCACAATATCCCTGAATTATTGTGAGTCGTGCATTTTAAAGTGACATCTTTTATCTAGAAATGAAGATAAATTGATGTTTTTGGGGATTTTTGTACCTTTTCTCAGAGGCTGCGGCATCGTCAGCACGAAGATGATCAGCAGGGACGGAACGTCTCGGAACAACATGGGAACCTCATGTCTCCTTTCATCAAAACCACTGGAAATAACAGGTAAAATATAGAGAGAGAGATTTTAACTCATTAAATCATCTGTGTTTGGAGAAATAAATAAGTTCATGATTAAAACAAGCCACTTCTATTCATTAGAAATCCAAAGTAGTCTTCTATTTAAATATCTACCATGTTCTTATATTAGCATTTTGGATTAATTTATTCATTTATTACATTATCTTGTTCTGTTTTAACCATATTCAGTGAGTATTAATCCATACTGTGTGATACTCAGGTGGTAAAACTGTTGTTTGTTTTACTTAAAATGAATAAATAATACATTTATTTATATAAAAATATTTACACAAAAGGTTGTTTATACTAGGAATTTATCATATTTGCATATAAATCTTTTTTAGTATATTAAAAAAAAGAAAAACTTATCAAAACTGAATTAAATGTAAAATAAATAGTTTACCTACTCCAGATAACCTAGTTGTCAAATATCCATTAGCCAACAGGATATCCTGGTCATGTGACCTCATAAATTGCATGTCCTTCAAAATAAAAGCCCCCTTTTCACATCTAGTTGTAAAAACAGATTTTATACCACAGCTTTTTAGAAAAAAAATGAAGGTAAAGTAATAATAGAGGTAACAATAGAGGGTTAATGTCATTTGAACTTGAATTCAAACTAATATTTTGATGTTTATTTATTAACATATTGATGCAAATAGCGAAACACAGGAACTCTGATAGGACTCTCAG
Organism: Lepturacanthus savala; assembly: GCA_030544235.1. NCBI lineage: Eukaryota > Metazoa > Chordata > Actinopteri > Scombriformes > Trichiuridae > Lepturacanthus > Lepturacanthus savala. The sequence continues at coordinate 2,488,131 of CM060470.1, read as the reverse complement.
GCCTTTTGTGAATATGATAAACACGTCTGATGCTGCTTTTACTTTAAAAAGGTCTGAGAGAAAAGGTGTCGCTGCGTATAAGGTGTTAAATTTGCTTAACAAATGCATCAGTGTAAAATAATGGTCCATCTGCAGTTTAATGTCTTTTCTACTGTCGAGTTTCCACTGCTGAAACGTCTCGGGGGGGAAGTGCACTTAAAGAATAAAACCTTCCATTACCAAACATCTCGCTGATTAAATCCACTGAAAACCTTAAAGCTTTCAGCCCGACATACAACCCACACACTGTTCAATTTACCTCCTGAGGAAAAGAGGACGAGAGAAATGCTGCTGGTGCACGTGAAGCATCTTTCTCTGTCCTGTTTAACTGGGCTAGTTCAGGTTTGACCGCTAAAGGGTGTCAAAGACGCAGCTGAAAACCCCCTGAAACCACGAAGATGTATTTTTAAAACACCGAACGGCTCCTGGGAGATTACGGTGTTGGGACGGTAACAGGTGTAAAAGCTGTCGGAGACACTAACAGGGAGGAAAAGGTTGTTAAATTCATCTTCTGATGCTCGTTTCTGCAGCTTCGTTCGATGTTTTCACACCAGATTTTATCCTGAATAAGACAATACAGCTGTTCCCTAAGATCCATTTATATTTTATTTTTATTATATAGTGAATAATCATGTTTCTGTGTAGTTTTAATGTCCTGGATTTGTTTCTGGTTAGTATTAAGGAAGACATAATGACATTTAAATGCCCTCAAAAGGTAATTATAGATTGGAATTTAATATATAACAACTAAGGAATAAAGATTATTGAGACCATTTTCCAATTAAATTAAATAAAGTCACAATCAGCAATAAATAAATTAAGATTATGGAGTTTTTACTTCTGTAGATACTTTATTAAATTCTATGAGAGCATTTGCAGCATTTTAGGACAAAAAATACAACAGTTAAACTGTTTAATGAATAAAACTTGTTAAAATAATAGGAAATAAATTATTTATTTTTTATTATTTTAAATTATGGCATTCCTCTATACAAGTGGTTCTCAGGGGGTTAAAAAAAGGATAATAATTTAATAATAATACTTTAGTTTCACTATATTTCACTATAATTCCACAATGACAGAACTGCTATAATTAAAAAATATATATATTTTATTTAATTTATGTGTTTATTTAATTAAAAACTTCAAAAATTGGGCAGAACAAATATATAAATAAATAAAAAAATACATAAAAAATAAGTAAATGGTAAAGTAATACAAAAATATGTTTATTTTATGCATTAATTATATATTATTATATGTACCAAGTCATTTATTTATTTATTTTAGATTATGGCAGTTTCGGTCCTCCATATTTCAAAGTAAAAGTCTTATCAGATGGGCTCTATGGTCTAGTTTTTATGACTTTATGTTAAAAGGTGTTTCTAGATTGTGTCATTTTGGAATTAAAGTGAAAATGCACCTCGTTAATGACCTCTGACACGTTGATTAAAGGGTAAATTAACAGAAATATGTAAAATATTAAACAGAAATAAACAAATATGAACTCTATATCCAGGTCGTTAATATCCCTGTAAACTCTACGCTTTGTGTTATGTGAAACGTGCGTTTCTGCTTCGTTCTCTGCGGAGCCCGGCCGCTAATTGGCCCGATGCAGCAATTACCGGTTTCTATGGCAACCAGGCAGGGTCCCTTTTCTGTTTTTAGCCGCTCTTTGTGTGGCGGTGAAGCCGTTTAGGGAGGAGGCAGGAGCAGAAAGAAAAAGGACAAAGTGCTGCTGATTGCATGTTTATGAGAGGGGGAGGAGGGGGAACGGCTTTTTATTTATTTTATTTATTTATTTATATCTTCACTCACTCTATCTCCGGGTTCTGTATAACCTGAGTCAGCTTCGTCCAGGGGTTGTAGGCGGAATCAATGCTGTACAGACGCATGTGCATGGCCAGAACATGGAACAGCTGATCTGAAATCACACAAAAAAAAGGAAAACACAACATATTAGTGTTTTTTCACCAACGGCATCGATAGAACGAGGCCAGACCAGATGGATCTAGGGTGGTGCTCCACAGCCCCGGGCATCGCTCTGCTCAGGTCACACCTGTTCACTGTGAAACTAATGGAACATGAACAGAGACCCCCCGAGTGTGTGTGTGTGTGTGTGTGTGTGTGTGTGTGTGTGTCAGTCTCTTAATAGCAGGACACTTCACGGCCTATTTTGTCTTTGCGTGGAACAAACCTGCGACATGGATGACATCAGGCCTTCAGGGAGCTGGACTCCTCCTTATTTATAGGAGTTAAACATCCTATTATTATAGAAACGGTGGATTTGGAGCTGCGATAATCGATTAATCATCAATAAGAGTGATTTTTAAGAAGAAAATGTCCAAATTGTCTGGTTCCAGCTTCTCTTCTCTGATTATTTCCTGGTTTCTTTAGTCTCTATAATAATAAACTGATGATCTTTGGGTAATGGATAATTTTGAGAATGCTTTTATTTTGAAGGGCCCCTATTTTGACCATTTTCCCAGTTTAATATTTTAATTTTCATGGTTTATTCATAATAAATAGCTGTGTTTATGGTCTTAAATCACCTTTAGTAACAATACAGTCTGCCTCAATCAATTAATTGATTAGTTACCAATTATTACATGAACCAATTAATTGATTTGAGTCATTTTTTAATTAGAAAATGTCTAAATTCTCTGGTTCCAGCTTCTCTTCTCTGATTATTTCCTGGTTTCTTTAGTCTCTATAATAATAAACTGATGATCTTTGGGTTGTGGACTGTTGGTCTGACATGGATCATTTTGAGCATGCTTTTATTTTGAAGGGGCCCTATTTTGACCATTTTCCCAGTTCAATATTTAAATTTTCATGCTATGAAAAGACATATTTATGAACTCAACTACTGAAATAGTCATTTTTTGCAGCCTTAAACATTAACAGGCTTTAACAAGAAGCTTTGAATGTCTCAAACCTCTCAATCCACAGAGACTGAGCCTTAAAACCATCATTCCTTGGAGTTGTGATGTCACAACTATGCAGTCACCACCCACATGACTTGTGGCTCTGGGCGACGCCCACAAAGGAATCAACAATGACGATGTGATCCTGTTAGATTTAGTTTTACAGGGATTTATGATGCATTCTATGAGCTTCAGCCTTTGATATTTAGAGCAACACTGCCCCCTACAGGACACATTAACAACAGCAGAAGGAAATAAAGAACCTGTCATTTATCATCACTATGGATCTGCATCAACACACTTTCTTATCATTTTTCTTAGATAAAAAAGCTCGTTTAAATAATGTATGGAGAACATTGATCTGCTTCATATCTCACTAAATACACAAGAGGAATGGTCTTATTTATTCTGTTTTCTGTTTGTACTGTATAGAAAAAGAGTTTAAAATAGAGGAAAACAACATTAAATATTCCTTCTCTGCTGTTTTCTGGTTTTTAAACCAGTGGTTCTCAAGGTTTTTAACATCAACAACCCTTAAACTAACTAAAAATAGACCGTCTCACAGGATTTTGGCTTTTAGATGCTTTATAACTTAATACATAATTATGGAGGCCTGAACCTGCCATAAACAATAATAAATAAATGTCCGATCCTTTTTAAGTTTCCATTTAATTAATTCATTAAATTAATTTGTGAATTACTTTCCTATTTATTTGATTTCATTTTTTTTGTATTTATTTATTTATTATTATTTGTTCTACCCATTTTTGAATTTTTTAATTAAATAAATTTATGTGCAAAGGGAAAATAATACACAAATAATAGGAAATAAATACTAAATTATTTTTATTTATTTATAGTTATGTCAGTCCTCTATATTATACTATACTAATAATTATAGTGAAAATAAATTGTCTTTTTTTATTTATGTATTTGTTCACCCCATTCATTTTCACCTCATTATATAAAACGGAAAATAAAATTTGAAATTAAATAAATTCATAATACATAAAAAAATAATACATAAATAATAGGAAATAAATACTACTAAATTAAATAAATATTAATTTGGGGTCCCCAGAAAAAGAGGGGAATAATTTATATTTTATAATATTATAATTTAATTATTATATAATTAAAAAATGTATTACAATTTTCCATATTGAGGTGAAAATAGGTGGAATGAATATATAAATAAATAAATAAAAATGTATGAATAAAATGGAAAAATAAAAAAAATGGGAAGGTAATACATAAAAACATTTATAACTTATTTCAATATTTATAATATTTTTATTAATTCATTAAATCAAAAATTAAATAAAATGACTGGTTAAGTAAATATGGACATTTACTTGTATATTTATTTACATAAATAAATGAGACATTTATTTATTTTTTTATTATGGCAGTTTCAGTCTTCCATAATATGGCCTTTCTGTTAAAAAACATTTATTTTATGAATAAATTAAATGTAAAATTAAGTAAATACGGACATTTACTGGTATATTTATTAATGTAAATAAATGAGACATTTATTTATTAATATTAATTATTATTATTAATGATTTATTTTTTATTATGGCAGTTTCAGTCTTCCATAATATGGCCTTTCTGTTAAAAAACATTTATTTTATGAATAAATTAAATGTAAAATTAAGTAAATACGGACATTTACTGGTATATTTATTCACATAAATAAATGAGACATTTATATATTAGTATTAATTATCATTATTATATTAATGATTTATTTTTTATTATGGCAGTTTCAATCCTCCATACTTTCAGACACTTTCTAAAACATCTCAAAGCAGAAATCTAATTAAATGGGTCTAGTTTTTGTGGGTTTAAAGATCCTTGATGTGGAAAAAGTTCAAAAAACCACTGATATATTCTGTCAAAGAGAAATTATAATAAAAATAAATTATATTTTTTTCGGGAAGTCGCAGAGAACCAGTGACCAGATTCCTATTCAACACATCCTCTGTGTTTTTATTTAAAGAGACGAACGCAAACATCTGCCCGTTAATAAACTCAGGGCCTGGTCTTTAGAAGCCGGACTCTCCGGAGACGCTTTAGCTCATTTGGAGGCGAATCCAGGCCGCCGGTCTCTGAGGTGCTGCTATCCTAATCAGTTCAACAGGAGCACTGCTTTCTGGGATACAGTGGAAAAAACCCTCCGGGCTTTTTTCTCCGTTCGTGCACGTCTGCAGTTTTTTCCCCTCTCGCTTCAAATCCATTCCCTAAGAAGAAGAAGAAGGAACACTAATGTACTGCAACTGGGTAAATTTGTCCGTCAGCGCGGCTACATGGTTAATGGAGCTCACAAATGGCGTGTGAAATCTCTTTGGGGATGACGGGAAACTTCACTGCTGCAGCCACAACTCAGCAAATCTAAGGCTTTATTGTCAATATAGAGGTTAGAAACGGGCGTTGTTAGAAAATAAAACTGCCTATTAATAAAAATAGGTTGATAATGATTGATGTCGCTGGCGGTTTGAACCCGAGGCCTATTGTATTATTAGTTTTCCTGCTATAAATAATAATAAATGTGGAATATTTATACCAATATAAAGGTTAAACCTGGAATTAAACCATGTGAGGTGACGACAGAAGAGTCAGAATCTATTTATGTTGCTGTTATAGAGAAAATATAGTTAGAATATTAATAAAATATTTTAAAAAGTACAGTTATTATCCTAATAATACTGATCAATGATAGATGCACCGGACAAAAAAGTGAAATAAGATAAATTATCTGCAATAATTAATAAGATAAGAGGTCAAAGGTCAATTATTTGTCCATAAAATCATAGAAATAACAGTGAGAATCATTTAGAACTTGAATGTAAGATGTTTAAAAGGGAGATTATATAAAGGAGCCAATTAAATAATCACACAAACAGATTAAATCTAATTATTTTAAACTATTTTCTTATTGTATTGATGATGTGATTTAATGAACCAGGCAAATAACTATAATAATAAACTACTATAATAATTTAAACTTTTATTTTACAGGTCCTTTTTTTATTTATTTTTTTTTTAAATCAGGATTTTGTGCGATTTTGTTAAATTAAATGTCAAATTGTGTAACAAAAAAAAATTAATTTTAAATATATTTTAATTTTAAATATTTTTTTATTAATTTAAATAAATAAATAAATACCTACCTAGAATATAAAACTAGTTAATATGTTTTTTAAACAAAAATCAGGATTTTGTGTGATTTTTTTAAATGAAATGTCAAATAGTTTAATCAAAAAAAGAATGATTTTAAATATATTTTAATTTTAAATATTTTTTTATTTTAAATAAATAAATAAATACCTACCTAGAATATAAAACTAGTTGATAATGTGTTTTTTAAACAAAAATCAGGATTTTGTGCGATTCTTTTAAATGAAATGTCAAATAATTTAATAAAAAAAGAATGATTTTAAATTTATTTTAATTTTAAATATTTTTTTATTTTAAATAAATAAATAAATACCTAGAATATAAAACTAGTTGATTTTTTATTCTTTTCAGACTTTTTAAGAGGTAATCAAGGTTTTTAGGGTCATCAAAATGTTCTATTTTATAAAATCATTAGAAAAAAAACTATTTTTTGACATATATCTAAAATATTTTATTGCCCAGGCCTTAATATAAGTAGAATAAAATTAAAAGCTTATGAATAAATACACTATATTTCTATCTTTTTATTGCTTATTTATAATTATGCAGCTCTTTTGTAATATAATTGTCTGTAAATTAGCTTAATATTGTTTATAACCTGTATAAATGTCAATAAACTCCATTCTATTCTATATCTATATAAATATAAATCTCCCATGATGCTTCAGCCACTTCTAATGCATCAATCAATTAGATCCCTGCGTCTCCTGATCACTAATTGATCGTGTTAACGTCCCTGCTGATTAATACCTGCTGTTCTCTGTTATTTAGTCAGATCTCGTCCTCCTTGCTCTTATCAGCAGCTCCTGACCCGTTTGTGTGCTTCATTTATCCCGACGGTTCCTGCAGCTCACCTGCAGAGACACCATCTATCCTGCGCCGCCGTTACTAATCCACCTTTTATTTCAACGCTTCGGCGGCGGCCTGGAAGAACGGGTTTGATCTCGGGACGGTTTATTAGCCGGAGAGGCCGGCGGGGAACCGATGTACGACCACCTGCAATAACACACTTGTCACTGAGATCAGCAGCTTCAACCAGGAAATACGTCCGACGCAGCAGCTGATTAACACTAGAAAGACCACAATTTTTCTGCCTACCTAGAAGGACCAGAGAGGGGTCATTTGACCCACACAGCTTTTGCCGAGTACACTAATCACTCATTTTGTTATGGTAATGAGGCTGTTAGGGGCAGTGTGTGGGGTGAGGGGGTCACACCTTACAGGTAACAGCCAAGAAAAACAGGGGCAGATAGCTTCTTACGAAGGGCTGTCAGCCTCTGAAATCACCACAGGTAAATAGTAACTGATACAGTATACTGTATATAATACATATAATATTATGAATTAAAGCAATTCACGTTGTGCTTTGATCAAAACAATTCCTAACCTTATCCTGTCAGTTTTTTTTTTTTAACGTGGTGGATTGGCAACAAAATCCTATCACAAGAATCCTAGCAGGACACATTGTGATCAGATCTAAACAAACCCTAACCGTAACCTTTCAGTAAGAAATGTTTTTGAGGGTAAATAATCTTTGAAATCAGAAAAAAAACAAAGACAAAAATAAGACTTTGGACACATGAAATAATTCCGTGTCCCCCAACAGGGAATTTTGGAAAAATCCGTGCCAGTACCACAGATTTCGTGTCACAATGATCCTTGCCAGCTTTCACAGATTTCTAGGAGATCATGTTGCAGACATACCCACGTTTGTCATTGTATGGGGCAATGTTTCCACAATTTCTGCCATGGTCCACACATCCAGGCATGGTTCAACATGGCATCCAAGAATGCATAATGCCTTGCTACCATCATATTCTCCTGAAACCATAGAAGGTGTTTTTCTCTGCTTGGAGGTGGAGAGTATGAACATCATGGCAAAAAACAGAGGTCTCTCCTCAATATTGAGGAGGGCTAAGGCATTGACGCTTCTTCCCACACTGCATCTCAAGAGAAAACATCAGAGGGGATGTTGACCAGAATCTGCGGACAAACAGAGCATGGGAATAGCCAGAAAGATGAGGCTGGTGACCAGGACAGAGACAAAATATCTCTGATTTGTTTTTATGTGTGATGTCTGAACGATTATGCCACACGAGGCTATACGTTTTAACAAAATAGCAAGTACAATAAACTGAAATTAAATTATATACATTGAAATTATATATTTATAAATATAAATTTATTTATAAATCCACCATATAGGCACATACACACACACACACATACACACACACACACACACACACACACACACATACATACACACACATGCAAAAACACACTAACCTACCTGAGTACTAAAAGCTTGCCTTGGGTTCCCCTCCCCCACACAGGCTCAAGCGACTCTGTGACTCAAGTGACTTCTCTGAGCCGCTAACAGCCACATTTCCACAACAAAAGGAGTGTCCACAGGGGGTCCAAAGGGTCAAATGACCCTCTTGTGGGCTTTTTAGGTAAAAAGGTCAATTGACCCCTCCGTGGTCGTTTTAGTGTTAAACCACGGCTGCGTTCAGGAGCCTGAGAAACACTGGAGACGAGTGGGAGGCCTGATAATAAACCTTTAAATCTGGAACTAACAGTTCTCCATCAATAGAGTCAGACTCAGCAAATTCAACACGTTTCACTCAACTATTTTCACCTTATACCAGAAAAACGGTTTGAAAACGTGAGGAAGCCACAATAATTAGTCAATTAAATGAGTTAATCACCAACTATTCTAATATAATAATAATGGATTTGAGTAGTTTTTAAGTCGTCCAATCAGGTGCATTCAGGAAGTGTTTGTGCATGAATGAAAATGGGAAAATGGTCAAAATAGGGCCCCTTCAAAATAAAAGCATGCTCAAAATTATCCATGTCAGACCAACAACCCAAAGATCATCAGTTTATTATTATAGAGACTAAAGAAACCAGGAAATAATCAGAGAAGAGAAGCTTGTTTTTGGTGCAATTATTTCATTTTATTTTCTTGATTTTAGTCAATTTATTCTTTATTTTTAAGAAAATATCAGTCTTGTTTTCTTAAAACAAGATCAAACTGATCTAAATCAGGAAATAAACTTGATAAAAGCTCAATTATCTGCCAGTGGAATAAGATAATTCTACTCATTATTGGACTAATTGTTCCAAAAACAAGATATTTCCACCTGTTTAGATTTCAGTTTTTGCAGAGTGCTGGCTCAAACCACAATGATTAGTCCATTAATTGATTAGTTATCAACTATTACATTAATTAAGTATTTGTAATGGACTGAGTGTGTGAGAAGGCAGACTGTATTGCTGCAACAGGTCAACCTCGATGCTTTAGGACAATAAAAGCTGCTATTTTTTTATAAATAGACCATGAAAACTTTATTATTAAACTGGGAAAATGACAAAATAGGTCCTCTTAATCCATGAATAGTGGATTAATCGATTAGTTGCCAAATATTACATTAATTATCAACTATTTTGGTTTGAAATTAATTGTTTTGAGTCATTTTCTAATGAGGAAATGGTTCCAGCTTCTCTTCTCTGATTATTTCCTGGTTTCTTTAGTCTCTATAATAATAAACTGATGATCTTTGGGTTGTGGATGGATGGTTTTTGAGCATGCTTTTATTTTGAAGGGGCCCTATTTTGACCATTTTCCCCAGTTTAATATTTTAATTTTCATGGTTTATTCATAACAAATAGCTGTGTTTATGGTCCTAAATCACCTTTAGCAACAATACAGTCTGCCTCAATCAATTAATTGATTGGTTACCAATTATTACATGAATCAATTAATGGATTTGAGTCATTTTTTCAGTAGAAAATGTCCAAATTCTCTGGTTCCAGCTTCTCTTCTCTGATTATTTCCTGGTTTCTTTAGTCTCTATAATAATAAACTGATGATCTTTGGACAAAAAATGAATCTTCAGCTTTTTAATCCACATTTTAATGAACTAATTGATGAATCATTCCGATAACTAAAAGATTAACCACTTATAAAAACAGTTATTTTCAGCCCTTGAGTTGTTTTTTCAGTTCAAATATCAACTCTTGCTGCAGAATCGTTGATTCTGCCTTTAACTTTTTCCTTCACATCAAACGTTTCCATTATAAACCCCATAAAAACAGAGTTTCCATGCATTTCCCAGTAGATGTGGAGGTTTATAAAGCGTCTACTCACTGAGACATGAACGTTTGGCTGCAGCACTCGCTCCACCACAACACAAGTTCCCTCCTCGATGGACCAGTTCCAACTCCAGGTTGGTGCTGAGGAGAAAAAACACAATAATTAGTCAATTAATTGAGTTAATCACCAATTATTCTAATAATGGATCTGAGTCATTTTTAAGTCGTCCAATCAGGTGCAACCAGGAAGTGTTTGTGCATAAATGCTCTGCAAAAACAGGTGGAAATATCTTGTTTTTGGTGCATTTAGTCCAATATTGAGCAGAAATTTAGATTATTTCATTGATTTTAGTCAATTTATTCCTTTTTTAAAAGAAAATATCAGTCTTGTTTTCTTAAAACAAGACCAAATTGACCCAAATCAGGAAAAAAAACTTGAAAAAGTTTTCATTTTTAACTGAATTTATTAGAAAACACAGTATTAAAGTATAATATTTAACTCCAGCTCCCATTTTTAATATAAAAACTATTGTCCTGAATATCCAGTAACACATTTATATGTTAATAAAGTCAGTTTCTAAGTCCGTATTGTATTTTAAAGTTTAATGTAAAATCCCTAAATGTGGGTTCATATACTAATATGTGCCTTAATACTTTTATTTATTTATTAACATGTAGCTCTATTCTATTTATTATTCTATTATATGTAAGCTGCAGGTCTAACAGACGTTTTGTTATCCAGAAAGATTCAAATAAAGTTGACTTGAATACAATGATTGTTAGCTTTAATGCTAATTTAGCTACGTTAAACGGAATATTTATTGTATTTTTTTTTTATTCTAGTCAAACCATAGATTAGAATAACTAAACAGCAAAGAATAATCTGTTTATATATAATAAATTTATATATTTATCTGGATTATTTGTGTTCTAACCTTCACTCAGTCATTAAATCCTTATTACAGGTTATAATTTATCATGAATCTTATTTTGAAAGAGCACCAACAGCCTCTCTGCTGCATTATATGAAGGTATTTGTTTAAAACTACTGTGATATTTGATTTTATCCGTGTCATCCAGGCTTGTCCTTATTGTGAAGAGAATCTAAAAACTGCTGAGTCATGCATTCCTCAGCTTTACTGTGAGGAGTTTAAAGTCTGATTAGTTTCAGGCACAAAAAAACAATTGGTTTGTGTTAAAATGTGATAAAAACGTCCAGATGTGACAGTAAAAACCTCCTTGTTTCTCATCTGCTGCCTTCTCATTGGAAAATAAAGTCAGATTCAGCAACTTCAGGGTTTATTTCTCACCTAAAATGTTCCCAGAAACACGTTTTTTTTTGTGATATAACAGAAAATCACAGCTGGTTTGTTCTGAAATCCAATCAGATGCATCCAGGAAGTGTTTATGCAAAACCTTTGGAGGGATTAGTGCATTCCTGCTGGTTAGAGCCACAATGATTAGTCAATTAATTAATGGTAATTTGATAATTGATTAATTTATAATCAATTAATTAGAAAATGTCCAAATTCTCTGGTTCCAGCTGATTGTTTCCTGGTTTCTTTATTCTTCTATAATAGTAAACTGATGATCTGACTGCAGCATGCTTTTATTTTGAAGGGGCATTATTTTGCCCAGTTTAATATTTTAATTTTCATGGTTTATTCATAATAAATAGCTGTGTTTATGATCCTAAATCACCTTTAGTAACAATACAGTCTGCCTCAATCAATTAATTGATTAGTTACCAATTATTACATGAATCAATTAATGGATTTGAGTCATTTTTAAGTAGAAAATGTCCAAATTCTCTGGTTCCAGCTTCTCTTCTCTGATTATTTCCTGGTTTCTTTCTATAATAGTAAACAAATAACGGTTAATGGTTCAATCTTTTCTGTAATTCATGGTTTTATACTATAATGGCAGTGAGATTAAAAACTGTGGCTATAATGGAAGTCAATGGAAGGAAACTACATAAAAATATTAATGCAAATAAATCAATTTAGTTGTGAATCTCTGACATATTCAAGGCTTTAATCACCACCTACTATTTATTATATGGAAAATAGTTAATTTTTTGTGTTTTGGACCAAAAAATAATGCAATAATTCCAATAGAATTAAGAAATTATTATGAAAATTACTGAATGTTTGAGCAGGAAAGAAGTTGTTGGGGAAAAAGCAGCAAATATTGATTTTACAGCAGTTTGTGTGTGAAATTTTTTTGCCAAAAGGTGCAAAATTTAAGGAGGAACTGAAGGTTAACATGTTTATTTATATTATAAAGCACTTCCAGACGTCTCTATGAGAATAAAAACACCAAAAAAAGGATTTATGTGATGTTTTACAGGTGCAAAATCTCATAAAAGCGTCTATAAAAGCAGCACGTGAGCATATTCGCATAAATGTCCGTGCATCATCATTTTCAGCTCTCGGTTACGTCGCCTGCCTCTTTTCATGGGTTTGATTAGTGAGATGAAAGATGCTGCAGCAGTTTTACTGTTCCTGCTTTGCAGCTGCAGCTCTGCATCAAATAAGCGACAGCTGCACAAGCTGGACCATTAGCATAAAAGCTATTCCCCTTTTCCAAAAATGTGCTGAATTTTAATCACCGCGTCGATACCAAAACAGAGAAATAAACCTAAACCTTTAACAAAAGTACATAGATGCCGGGAACAGATAGTTTTTTGCTAAAATTAGAGCGACCCGGGCCTGTTTTCATCCCACCGACGGCCATTTCTTTTCAATGGGCCAGACGGGCGGGGGCAAATCCTCGGGTTTCCTGAGAGGAGGAAGGAAAAAAAAAAAGCAATTTCACATAGATAATGCAGCCACGGTGAGGCTCCATCTGGCTTCTGCTGATAAGAGCGCCCCTGTGACAGAGGAATTTTCCACTCCTTAGGCAATTTGCGCTGTTCATTGAACTTCAGAGGGCCAACAGGCGCCCAGACACACTGGAGGGTGGAGGAGGAACCAGGAGGAGGTCTGGATGGATGCTGGGTTTTTCTGCTTGGAGATGCTCCACGATCAATTCAACACTTGTTGAGAAGATATTAGAAGAAACGAGCAAAGATTCTGTGTGTTTCAGGTGGTTGGAGGAGAAATAAAAGGTCCAGTCATGAGGAATGTCTGGTAGAAGGCTTATTTAAAACAATATTTAAGTTTTAGAACACACACTTTTACATTTTTATTGAAATTTAATCAGTTTAATTCCAATGAATAGCTTATATATGACAGGAAAGAGTGTTTTAATACTGTCCCATGTCCCTGTATTCAGAAACTGTGCCTTAAAACAGTAGTTGTCTGATGTTATCTTATTATTTTCTTTGCTTAAACCCTTTGTATAAGTCGTCTACTGTCATTTTCTGGCATATAAATCAGGTTATTCATCTATTTTTTCCATTTTTTGTTCTCTGCTTTGAAGAAAATAGCATTTTCATCAACTGCACAAACAAAAAAAATGTTTATCCCAGGTACAAAATTCTATTTTGGGGTTATTCTAGAGACTTAAACGATTAAATAGATATATAAATATCAGGGTTGGAAATCATAATAATTTAAATAAAATTAGTCTTTCTGGGAAGTTGATGCCTTCATGTGACAGGAAGTAGTAAACTCGTCTACTTTCATGCCTTTGAAATAATATAAACTACAGTTTAAAAGTTGTAAAACACACGTTTTTACATTTTTATTGAAGTTTAATCAGTTTAATTCGATTATAGATTTATATTTACTGTATATATGACAGCAGAGAGTGTTTTAATACTGTCCCATGTTATAAAACACTCAATCCACAGCCTGTATTCAGAAACTGAGCCTTAAAACAATCAGTATGTGAAGTTGTGATGTCACTACTATACAGTCAGCAGCAGCCATTTAAAGAGGAGGAGGAGAGAAGCTGGAGAAAAGAAGTGGGAAACCTTTTTTCTGCTGTAATGGACTTAAATAAACCAAGTTTCTCTGGTTAATTAACCCCCAATAATCAATATCAAAATGTATGATATTACTTGTGATTTAAAATCAATTTACCACATCGATATATCGATTTATTTTCCTGCAATACAACTCTATCGATCTGTGCTCGGCTCGTTGGCCTTCCTGATGACATATATGGAATTAACATTGATTTAAAAGGTAATAAATTGATCGTATTGATACCAGGATGTGAAGTATTGATAAGGGCGACTTAATTCAGAGTGAAACCACGATGATTCTTTGAATTCTGGCACAATTTATCTTATTTAAAGCTAAATTTGTTTTGTTTTTTTAAGAAAACAAGATTGACATTTTCTTAAAAAGAGATTAAATTGACTAAAATCAAAGAAAATAAGATTATAACATAATTCTACTTAATATTGGACTAATTGCACCAAAAACAAGATATTTCCACCTGTTAATATTTCAGTTTTTGCATCAATAAAACTGGTGAAGACTGGTGTTAAAGTCAAAGTGAGATAATCTATACTCAGTCAGACCTATAAGTGGAGATAAGAGCATTTTACTGCTGCTAAAGCTGCTTTTAAAACACCGTTCTTGCAACACTTTCAGCACCAATACAGCAGTATAATGCAAAAGTGTGAAAAACAAATCAAACGCACCTTCACAGCTCCCTAAGCTGCTTCAAAAAAGCCCAAAAAAATCCATATATTTGGTGTGAGAGCTATGCAACGGCTGCGCTATTGATATTTCAGTTTCATTTCACAGGGAAGGCTTTCAGGGGTAAAAAACGTCAAAGTTCCTGAAATGGAAGCCGTCCTTTTTGTTATTCAAGTTGAGGAGTTGGCATTAAGAGACGAGGAGGAACAGGAGGATTTATTCTACCGCTCAGTGATGTGTCCGTGTGAGTAAAAACGGGTGAAACGATGCAGAGAAAGAGTCGCTGGGAGATAATATAATACAACAGGAGCAAGGAGCAAACAACTGATGCAGCTTTAACTTCTGTTGTAGAGTTTAGATCAAGAATAAAGGAACAGAGCTTCAATTAACGACGACTTAACGAGTATTCTATCAATTAATCAATTAGTTGAGTGGAGGGAGGATGGAGCTGGAGATTGACCGATGGATCGGTGCGGCGTCTGCAGTGATGCATCGGTCCTTCATGGACCAGTCGATCTACGTTCCTACTCTCACCTATGGTCACGAGCTTTGGGTAGTGACCGAAAGAACGAGATCGTGAAGCAGCCGAGGGCGAGAAGCTCGGTTATCCGTGAGGAGCTCAGAGTAGAACCGCTGCTCCTCCACATCAAGAGGAGCCAGTTGAGGTGGTTCTAGTGAGGAGCCTCCTGGCCCCGGGGAAGACCCAGGACACGCTGGAGAGACCATGTCTCTCAGCTGGTCTGGGAACGCCTAGGGGTCCCCCCGAAAGAGCTGGAGGAAGTAGCCGGGGAGAGGGAAGTCTGGGAGTTAACAAAGCTGTTAACCCTCATTTCCTCCTTAAATTTTGCACCTTCTTACACAAAGATATTCATGCTTTCGCCAAAGATGCAAATCCGGACGTCTATGGTAACGAAGTAAATTCCTTTGGGCGTAGAGGTCACCACAGGGGTCACTACGGAGGACGGCACAAAGGAAGACATGAGAAGGCCTCGTTCCAGCTCAAATATAAGGCCTTACATATGCCAATGGGTGGAAAGAAGAGCCACCGTGTCAACAACAGAGGTCGAACGCCTTCTGGTGTCTAAACTAAGCATCGTGGAAAGATTAGGTCCTGAGGTGAAATCAAGTCCAAAAGAAGAACTAAAATATCATGGACTTGAGGTCATCGATGAATCCGAAAGATAAAGAAAAAACAGTAGTCATGGGAACCAGAATCGGCAAAAGAAGACGAGGTGTTCGTCATTGAGGCATGGAAGTCGATGTTTCCTGTTCCAGACCTGGACGAGGCTTCAACACCAGTCGAGAGGGTCAAGAAGGACGAGCCAGAACCGGACAAGATACGGAGCTGGAGGCTGAGAAGAACCGTGCGGTGAGAAGAACCGAGGAGAAGGTTAAAGAAAAGATATTTGACATTATAGATTCTGCAGTTAGAACTGGGAGAATTAAACTCTGTGTCGGGTTTTGGTGAAATCTGATGGAATGAAATGAATCAAATGTCAAAGGCCTAGTTTAAAGCTGAAGGACAAACAGTGAAATGTTGTGATTTATTTGTTTTTCCATTGTAACTGAGCTAACGATAAGTCAAATAAATGATAAATGAGTACTAATAAAGTATGAGAATGTAACAGAAATCAACTTATAAACTGTAATAAAAGAGACAGAGATCACGAGTGTAATAGGGAAGTGAGAGTTTTAGAGGCACAGCAGATACACGAGTGTTTAATAACGAGGCAACGAACCCTGTTGTTGTTGCGCAAATGGCGGAATACGGAACTTTATTTATGCTGACTGTGTTAGTTTTGCCATGGAGTTATGAACCGACATGCCTAATATGGGGTGATCGCTAGGCCATGTTCTGATGATTTGACAAAAGCTAGCTAGACGTCAATCTGCTGGTAAAAAAAGGTGCTTTCCACAGCAGTTTTCCATCCACCAATGAAGTTACGTACGACCAAATAAGGGACAGCTAGAGAGTATAAAAACCCTGGGTTTTTAGTCCAAGGGTGCTGTTTTTGGGTTGCATGGGGACACTGCGACACTCCGAACAACGAAGCTACTCCACCAAAGAGAATCGGGAGGTTCTTTTGATGCGACGAGGCAACAGGCTAACGGCTATTAGCATTCGATCCAGATCCAGAAAGACTCTGAACTCAAATCTTCGACCATCTGCTAACCCCTGACAAAGCTGTCTTCCAGATCAAGGGGATTTGTAAGTAGTATGTAGGGAATTTAGAGATAGGTTAGGGAAAGCATTATTGTTGATTTTATAACCCTTTTTACTTAAATCGTTTTGCTGTGAGCTCTTGCATATCTTGAATAAAGCACCCTATCTGCATTTAAAGTAGAAGCCGACTAGCTTTCTACCCCTAACTAAGGGGTTTTCACCAAGTATTTCTATTAGCAGGCAATAGAGGTGCAGGTGTCAAGGTAAGAGTTAGCCCCAGCGAAAAGTTAATAAATCAGAATATCCTCCAAACAGGACGATTTCAAACCGCTTTAAGGCGTTGCTGGCCTGGAGTTCCAGGGTAACGATGCACAAACTGCTGTAAAATCATCATGCATCAATATTTCCTGCTTTTGAGAAGCTGGAACCAGAGAATCAAATCCATCAGCCTTCAAATTACAAAAGGTAGTTGCATAAATGACGACTGATTAACAGCTATGACGCCACTGATTGTTGTTCAAGCCATTGATAAATCCTTACGGGAGGAGCTAGCAAAGAAACAAACAGTCTATAAATAAAGTTTTATCAAGTGAAATAAGTATTTGATCCCCTGGTAAACCCCTTGTTGGCAAGAAGACATTTCTTGCAGTTGATTACCAGGTTTGTGCACATATCAGGAGGAATCTTGGTCCACTCCAAATCCTTCAGGTTTTGAGGCTGTTGCTTTGCAACTCAAAGACTACACAGATTTTCTGTTGGATTAAGGTCTAGAGGTTGGTTCGGCCACTGCATTTCCTCAATATGAGCTGTTCCTTTGTCGCCTTGGCTGTGTGTTTTGGGTCATTGTCGTGCTGGAAGACCCATCCACGACCCGTTTTCTGGTGGAGGGAAGGAGGTTGTCACTCTGAATTTTATGCCCCGTCCATCTTTCCATCAATGCAGTGCCCTGTCCCCGTAGCAGAGAAACGGCGGGCGTCGGTGTTCTTGGGGTCATAGTCGGAGCAGGATTTGAATCCATTGCATTACCTATAGTTTTCTTGGTGACTGTGGTACCAGCTGCTTTGCACATTCCTCACCTTCAGTGATACTCCACGAGGTGTAATCAACGAGGTCGATGGATGGTCGTTTTCTATGGTCTTGTAGCCCAGTCCAGCCTCGTGCTGGTCTACCATCTTGTCCCGGGGACTTGGTTGGAGTCTCCTTGGTTGGAGTCTCCTTGGTTGGAGTCTCCTTGGTTGGAGTCTCCTTGGTTGGAGTCTCCTTGGTTGGACTCTCCTTGGTTGGAGTCTCCTTGGTTGGAGTCTCCTTGGTTGGAGTCTCCTTGGTTGGACTCTCCTTGGTTGGAGTCTCCTTGGTTGGAGTCTCCTTGGTTGGACTCTCCTTGGTTGGAGTCTCCTTGGTTGGAGTCTCCTTGGTTGGAGTCTCCTTGGTTGGAGTCTGGTGGACTGCATGGACAGGTGTCTTTTATACATTGACACAGGTGGTTTTCAGTGTCTAAGCAGCCAGAACTGTTCGTGTTTGGCAGGGGATCAAATACTGATTTCACTCAAAGAAATCGATTTATATCTTTCATATAAAGTGGTTTTCATTGTTAAAAAGGAACCTACCTTTAAAATTATAGACTGTTCGCTTCTATCTTCTTCTGTCAGTGGGTAAACTGTACATATATATATTTAAAAATGTGCCTTTATTTAGTCAACTCATCCATTTTGAGCCACTTATCCAACCTGGACGTCTGTAGGAGGCTAAATGAGGCCGTTCTCCCCGGTTACGTCCTCCTGCTCCTCCGGTGGGAGTCGGAGGTCGTTGAGGATGTAAAATCCCTCCGGCGTGTTCTCTGCCTCCATTTTTGTGCCTTTAAATATCTACACAAAGATGTTTTCTCCTTTTAAAACGAAGTAGCTGTGGTTCTACGCTAAGAATTTAACCCTAACAGTCAAAAAAATCCTATTTTATAGCATTAAATCATAATAAAAGGTGCCACAAATAGAGGAAGCAGAGACAATATACAATATTTTATTTTGAAGGCACCTTTCTGACACAGAACCCTATTTTAATACTTGATTAACCATATGTCGGTTCATTAAATGGTGTAAAATGTGGATTAATTCAACCGTAAACGTCTTTTTTAGTCCAGATTGTCCTGTTTAATATTATAGGAGATTAAAAAATTCAGATTTTAGAAGCTGGAACCAGAGAATTTGGACTCAAATCCATTAAATGATTTTCAGAATAGTTGACAATTAATGTAATAGTAGGAAACTAATTGATTAATTGATTATTATTGCAGCTGATTATGATGCAAATTCTCTTTAATTCTGGTCGGTTTGGTATCAAAGAATAAATCTTTACTTCTAATGGTTAAAAATAGTTTATTATTTAATAATTAAATATTTTTAATAGACAGATGATGTTTGATATCATTTTATCAAAGTCAAATCATAACATTTGAAAATAATTTAGCTTTTTTCTATTTTTTCTTCTTGATTTTAACCAAATTTATCAGCAGAATGAGATAATTCTACTCAATACTGGTCTTATTTTAAGAAAAAAAAGACACATCTTCTTAAAAAAAACATTATAAATTGAATAAAATCAAGAAAAAACTTGAAATAAGAAATGATCTGCCTATGGAATAAGATAATTATACTCATTATTGGACTAATTCTACCAAAAACAAGACATTTCACTTGTTTTTGTCCTTATTTTAGTATCTAAAAGTGTAAAATCTTCATTTTCTTGTTGTTTTTTTGTCCTTCAGTGCTTATTTTAGTATCTAAAAGTGTAAAATCCTCATTTTCTTGTTGTTTTTTTATCCTTCAGTGCTTCTTTTAGTATCTAAAAGTGTAAAATCTTCATTTTCTTGTTTTTTTATCCTTCAGTGCTTCTTTTAGTATCTAAAAGTGTAAAATCTTCATTTTCTTGTTGTTTTTTTTATCCTTCAGTGCTTCTTTTAGTATCTAAAAGTGTCAAATCCTCATTTTCTTGTTGTTTTTTTGTCCTTCAGTGCTTCTTTTAGTATCTAAAAGTGTAAAATCTTCATTTTCTTGTTGTTTTTTTATCCTTCAGTGCTTATTTTAGTATCTAAAAGTGTAAAATCTTCATTTTCTTGTTGTTTTTTATCCTTCAGTGCTTCTTTTAGTATCTAAAAGTGTAGAATCTTCATTTTCTTGTTGTTTTTTTATCCTTCAGTGCTTCTTTTAGTATCTAAAAGTGTAAAATCCTCATTTTCTTGTTGTTTTTTTGTCCTTCAGTGCTTCTTTTAGTATCTAAAAGTGTAAAATCTTCATTTTCTTGTTGTTTTTTTGTCCTTCAGTGCTTCTTTTAGTATCTAAAAGTGTAAAATCTTCATTTTCTTGTTGTTTTTTTTATCCTTCAGTGCTTCTTTTAGTATCTAAAAGTGTAAAATCTTCATTTTCTTGTTGTTTTTTTGTCCTTCAGTGCTTCTTTTAGTATCTAAAAGTGTAAAATCCTCATTTTCTTGTTGTTTTTTTATCCTTCAGTGCTTCTTTTAGTATCTAAAAGTGTAAAATCCTCATTTTCTTGTTGTTTTTTTATCCTTCAGTGCTTCTTTTAGTATCTAAAAGTGTAAAATCTTCATTTTCCTGTTGTTTTTTTGTCCTTCAGTGCTTCTTTTAGTATCTAAAAGTGTAAAATCTTCATTTTCTTGTTGTTTTTTTGTCCTTCAGTGCTTCTTTTAGTATCTAAAAGTGTAAAATCTTCATTTTCTTGTTGTTTTTTTATCCTTCAGTGCTTCTTTTAGTATCTAAAAGTGTAAAATCCTCATTTTCTTGTTGTTTTTTTATCCTTCAGTGCTTCTTTTAGTATCTAAAAGTGTAAAATCCTCATTTTCTTGTTGTTTTTTATCCTTCAGTGCTTCTTTTAGTATCTAAAAGTGTAAAATCTTCATTTTCTTGTTGTTTTTTTATCCTTCAGTGCTTCTTTTAGTATCTAAAAGTGTAAAATCTTCATTTTCTTGTTGTTTTTTTATCCTTCAGTGCTTCTTTTACTATCTAAAAGTGTAAAATCCTCATTTTCTTGTTGTTTTTTTTGTCCTTCAGTGCTTCTTTTAATATCTAAAAGTGTAAAATCTTCATTTTCTTGTTGTTTTTTCTTACCGTGCCACCGAGTACATGAACAGGAAGTCGTTATCTGGTGACCCCGGGTTCTTGCCGTAGTCCATGTATTTCTTCTGGGTCGTGTTCTTGATGTCTTTGATCACCAGCTCCATCTCTTTACTCAGGTTGGACTCCGTCTGAGACAGAAAATAAAAGAAAAGGTCTAAATTATTTATTTTATTAATCAACAATCTGTTGTTATCCATATTAAAACTGCTCACTGTCTTCTTTTAATTTTAAATTGGGACAAATTGAGGCAAATCTTAAGTGTCTATATCCGGATTTTAAGATAGATTTTAATTTATAAAGAGCCTTTATGAGGTAATTATCCTAATTATCTTAACCACAGAAAAAAAGGAAATTTGTTGTTTTTAATCTAAATAAACTCACAATAAATTATGAATATTGTTATTTACATGAGTGTTTTTCCTATTTGGTCTGAATTTTAATGAAATAAGTAAAAGTTCTCTTTGATATTAATAGTAATGAATGAGAATAAACAATATTTTCATTAGTTTAATATTCATTACCCCCAAAATGTCTCATATATAAACTACTTAAGTAAAAATATCAATACTACAATGTAAAATACTCCAAGTATTGAAGTATTACCAGTTAAAAAGTAGTAGTAATCCCATAATATTTAATTAATAATTATATAAATTTATAAATAATGACTTTAATCCCATAAATAATGACTTTCTCATAAATAATGACTTTAATCCCATAAATAATGACTTTATTCTCATAAATAATGACTTTAATCTCATAAATAATGACTTTATTCTCATAAATAATGACTTTAATCTCATAAATAATGACTTTCTCATAAATAATGACTTTATTCTCATAAATAATGACTTTAATCCCATAAATAATGACTTTAATCCCATAAATAATGACTTTAATCTCATAAATAATGACTTTATTCTCATAAATAATGACTTTAATCTCATAAATAATGACTTTATTCTCATAAATAATGACTTTAATCTCATAAATAATGACTTTAATCTCATAAATAATGACTTTAATCCCATAAATAATGACTTTATTCTCATAAATAATGACTTTATTCTCATAAATAATTACTTTAATCTCATAAATAATGACTTTAATCTCATAAATAATGACTTTAATCCCATAAATAATGACTTTATTCTCATAAATAATGACTTTATTCTCATAAATAATGACTTTAATCTCATAAATAATGACTTTAATCTCATAAATAATGACTTTATTCTCATAAATAATGACTTTAATCCCATAAATAATGACTTTAATCTCATAAATAATGACTTTAATCTCATAAATAATGACTTTAATCTCATAAATAATGACTTTAATCTCATAAATAATGACTTTAATCTCATAAATAATGACTTTAATCTCATAAATAATGACTTTAATCTCATAAATAATGACTTTAATCTCATAAATAATGACTTTAATCTCATAAATAATGACTTTAATCTCATAAATAATGACTTTAATCCCATAAATAATGACTTTATTCTCATAAATAATGACTTTATTCTCATAAATAATTACTTTAATCTCATAAATAATGACTTTAATCTCATAAATAATGACTTTAATCCCATAAATAATGACTTTATTCTCATAAATAATGACTTTATTCTCATAAATAATGACTTTAATCTCATAAATAATGACTTTAATCTCATAAATAATGACTTTATTCTCATAAATAATGACTTTAATCCCATAAATAATGACTTTAATCTCATAAATAATGACTTTAATCTCATAAATAATGACTTTAATCTCATAAATAATGACTTTAATCCCATAAATAATGACTTTAATCTCATAAATAATGACTTTAATCTCATAAATAATGACTTTAATCTCATAAATAATGACTTTATTCTCATAAATAATGACTTTAATCTCATAAATAATGACTTTAATCCCATAAATAATGACTTTAATCTCATAAATAATGACTTTAATCCCATAAATAATGACTTTATTCTCATAAATAATGACTTTATTCTCATAAATAATGACTTTAATCTCATAAATAATGACTTTAATCTCATAAATAATGACTTTATTCTCATAAATAATGACTTTAATCCCATAAATAATGACTTTATTCTCATAAATAATGACTTTATTCTCATAAATAATGACTTTAATCCCATAAATAATGACTTTCTCATAAATAATGACTTTATTCTCAAATAATGACTTTAATCTCATAAATAATGACTTTAATCTCATAAATAATGACTTTAATCTCATAAATAATGACTTTATTCTCATAAATAATGACTTTAATCTCATAAATAATGACTTTATTCTCATAAATAATGACTTTAATCTCATAAATAATGACTTTAATCTCATAAATAATGACTTTAATCCCATAAATAATGACTTTATTCTCATAAATAATGACTTTATTCTCATAAATAATTACTTTAATCTCATAAATAATGACTTTAATCTCATAAATAATGACTTTAATCCCATAAATAATGACTTTATTCTCATAAATAATGACTTTATTCTCATAAATAATGACTTTAATCTCATAAATAATGACTTTAATCTCATAAATAATGACTTTAATCTCATAAATAATGACTTTAATCCCATAAATAATAACTTTAATCTCATAAATAATGACTTTAATCTCATAAATAATGACTTTAATCCCATAAATAATGACTTTAATCCTATAAATAATGACTTTAATCTCATAAATAATTACTTTAATGCCATAAATAATGACTTTAATCTCATAAATAATAACTTTAATCCCATAAATAATGACTTTAATCTCATAAATAATGACTTTAATCCTATAAATAATGACTTTAATCTCATAAATAATGACTTTAATCTCATAATGACTTTAATCTCATAAATAATGACTTTAATCCCATAAATAATGACTTTAATCCCATTAATAATGACTTTAATCTCATAAATAATTACTTTAATCTCATAAATAATGACTTTAATCTCATAAATAATGACTTTAATCCCATAAATAATGACTTTAATCCCATAAATAATGACTTTAATCTCATAAATAATGACTTTAATCTCATAAATAATGACTTTAATCCCATAAATAATGACTTTTAATGATTTTTTGTCCCTAACTTATTGTGAGTAGTGTACATAAACTACTTAAGTAAAAATATCAATACCACAATGTAAAATACTCCAAGTATTGAAGTATTACCAGTTAAAAAGTAGTAGTAATCCCATAATATTCAATTAATAATGATATAAACTACAGAATAAAGAAGCTATTAGTTGTTTATTTTAATCTAAAAGGGTGAAACTAGAAAATAAAACATGTTTTCAGTTATTTCACCTTTATTTGTTAAGTCCATAACACCATAAACATGTGTTCATTCATAGTTTTGATGCCTTCAGTGAGAATCTACAATGGAAATAGTCATGAAAGTAAAGAAATGTCCTGTATATTGATATTGTTTTATTGGCCAGGCCTGATATAAATCACTATAAAACCATTATAAAACCCTTATAAAACCCTTATAAAAGCCTTATAAAGTGGTGGCGTTGCAGCAGAACTCACAGGGAACAGGCCCAGTTTCTCCTGCAGATCTTCCACCTCCTTCACCAGGACGCAGGTCTTCTTGTTGGTGGGAGCGTGCCACGTTCCGGCCTCGGTGCCACGTCCGGGTCGACAGGGAAGGACGCTGTTGGCGAACTGACGACACAGCGGACAGGTGAACTCACCTTTATCCACCGAGAACCCCTGCAGCACCTGGTCGTTCTGGAGGGAAATGAGGAAAAAAGAATGTTCAGTTCAGTCCTGGTTGAATGTGTCATGTGACAGATGAGGATGTGGATTCTGTTGCTGTAGGATGAACTCCTGACTAACCAGGTCTAGATCATGGGGTTCTGCTTAGCTCTAGAGCTCTAGTCCTAGAAAAGACCCAGACATCAGGCTTCATCCATGCTGATATACAGACAGGGGTAATTAATTAGTTAATTTATTAATTAATTAACTAATTAATTAACCAGAGAAACTTTGTTCATTCACACACACTCTCACTCTCTTTCACACACACACACACACACACACACACTCTCTCTCTCTCACTCACACTCTCACACATACACACACCCTCTCTCTCACACATACACACACCCTCTCTCTCACACACACTCTCTCTCTCTCACACACACTCTCTCTCTCTCACTCACACACACTCTCTCTCTCACACACACGCTCTCTCTCTCTCTCACTCACACACACACTCTCTCTCTCTCTCTCTCACTCACACACACTCTCTCACACACACACTCTCTCTCTCTCTCTCTCACTCACACACACTCTCTCACACACACACTCTCTCTCTCTCTCTCTCACACACACTCTCTCTCTCTCTCTCTCACTCACACACACACTCTCTCTCTCTCACTCACACACACTTTCTCTCTCTCTCTCACACACACACTCTCTCTCTCTCACTCACACACACTTTCTCTCTCTCTCTCACACACACACTCTCTCTCTCTCACTCACACACACTCTCTCTCTCTCTCTCACTCACACACACTCTCTCTCTCTCTCTCTCTCACACACTCTCTCTCTCTCTCACACACACTCTCTCTCTCTCTCTCTCTTACACACACTCTCTCTCTCTCTCTTACACACACTCTCTCTCTCTCTCACACACTCTCTCTCTCTCTCTCTCACACACACACACTCTCTCTCTCTCTCTCACACACACTCTCTCTCTCTCTCTCACTCACACACACTCTCTCTCTCTCTCTCACACACACTCTCTCTCTCTCTCACACACACTCTCTCTCTCTCTCTCACACACTCTCTCTCTCTCTCTCACACACACACTCTCTCTCTCTCTCACTCACACACACACTCTCTCTCACACACTCTCTCTCTCACACACACTCTCTCTCTCACACACACTCTCTCTCTCACACACACACACACACACACCACACACACACACACACACACACACACACACACACACACAATTATCTGTTAGAGGTGAGGAATCATTCTACTGAATACTGATGGAATAATCAGTTAATAATGAAATATTAACAATGATTATTAGGATTTTTTTGGTTTCTGATGCTTTTCAGCCATTGTTGTTGCTGAGAAATGTAACAGGAGGATTAAATGTCTCATATTCTACACTTTCCTGTTTATTATACTGAATTTTTGACCAGATTTGAAGCAGCAAAGATCATCTCAGAATAGTTTTCCACTTCTTTTCTCCAGCTTCTCTCCTCCTCCTCTTTAAATGGCTGGTGGTGACTGTATAGTAGTGACATCACAACTACACATACTGCTTGTTTTAAGGTTTCTGAATACAGGCTGTGTATGTTTCTCTGTGGATTGAGTGTTTTTTAAACATGGGACAGTATTAATACACTCTCTGCTGTCATATATGTACAGTACAATATAAATCTATAATGGAATTAAACTGATTAAACTTCAATAAAAATGTAATAATGTGTGTTTTATAACTGTTGAACTGTACTTTATAGTATCTCAAAGACATGAAAGTAGACAACCCTCCCAGAAATAGTCATTTTACTTAATTTATTATGATTTTCAACCCTGATATGTATATATTTGTAATCGTTTAAGTCTCTAGAATAACCCCAAAATAGAATTTTGTACCAGGGATAAATGATTTATTTGTTTATAGGCAGATTTGTGTCGTTGCCATTGATGAAAATGCTATTTTCTTCAAAGCAGAGAACAAAAAAATGGATGATTGATGTATTTATATGCAGGAAAATGACAGTAGACAACTTATTTAAGCAAAAAAAAATCAGAAAAGTTCACATAAATTCCTTCTAAAACTCTCACATAGGAACTTTTTCTTGGCTTTTAATTCACAGTTCACTCTCTGAACGAGGATAAAATCAATCAAATTAAACAAAAATGGAAAAAACAGAGACATAAGATAATTATTAGTGACTCAACTGATATAATAACAGGCAGGAAAACTTCAGCTCCTGATAAAAGTTGAACCAATGATCCAAATCGTCTTAATGAATGAATTAAAGTGGCGTTTGATTTCCTCACCCTCAGAGACTCCATGTACGACTTGTGACAGTCGATGTGCAGCGTGTGTCCACACGTCTGGACGTAGACGCCTCCGTCCCAACCGATGGACACGGACTGGAGACAAGAGCTCTGCAGAAATAAATTAATTTAATGTCATTAAATCTGCATCAACTTTCTGTTTATTCTGTTTATTCTGTGCTGCTGCTTAATCGGTTTTCTATTTACGTTTGAATCAACTAATTAGGCTAAAATCCTATAAATCTGCTTTGTTTATTAAGGTGTTTAAAACATATTTTAATTAACAACTAACCTGCATGAATGGACGAGTGATCAGGTTAAAGTTAACGATTATAACAGGTTCTTTAAATTCAATTTAAGACGATTTATATACATTTTAATACCTATTTCACAGACCTACTGGGATTTATATTTGTATTAAATAGGTAATACATCATATATAATTATTTTACTGCAGCAAACAAGTCTATTAAATGATTTTTAGCAAATATGAAGTTAAAAACTGCATCGATTTTTATGCAAGATATCAAAATTCAAGACTTTTTCCAGTAAATTCAATGCTTTTAAGACATTTAAAGGAACCTTGTTATAGTTATTATTGGTTAAAAATGAGTTGGAAGCTAGAAAATACAGAGAATATGTTTAATAACTGCTGCAACTATTATACATGTCTTTACTACAGTTATTTAACACTTATTTATCATTATAGATGGTGAATTTCCTGCTAAGCACATGTTAAAATCCTTTCAAAATAAAGTTTTAAGAAGCGTTCAGCAGGTTTCTGAATGCACATTGTGTGTTCATGTTGGTTTCTTCTTATTAAAAATCCATTTTTATCATTTTATTTGAAAAAAATCAAGATTTTATGTGATTTTTTGACACAAAAATGTGAAATAGTCTAAGATAAATATATATATATGTGTGTTTTTAACTTTTTAAAACCTTTTTAAGGGCGTTAAACGATCTGGTACCAACATTTAATTAATAATACATCGATATAAAGTTGTAAATATGATGAACTACAGCAAATAATATATTTTTTCTTTAAAATCTTACCTGTAGTAGTGTGTTGAAGTTACAAACTTCAACCCTGATATCAAAATTAAAGTCTTTTATTTCCAAATGTATAAATTCAATGCCAAAAGGAACCCTGTAATAATCATATTTGTGTTTATAAATGAGTTGGAAGCTACTAAAAACAGATTAAATATGTTTAATAACTGCTGCAACTATTATAAATGTCTCTACTATAATTATTTAACACATATTTATCATTATAGAAGGTGAATTTGCTGCAAAGCACATGCACTAATGTCTCTAAATGTAGATTTTCATGTGGGTTTGATGTTATTTGAGCGTATGCATGATAGAACAGAGCGTATAAATAATAAAAGGCGTGTTCTGAGTGGCCTACATCATTGAAGAACTGCTGCATGAGGGCCAGCCGGACGTCGTGAGCCGCTCCACACGTGTCTGCAGGATAAATATGTTCCTCATCAGTCGTCGGCAGCTTCTTGGCCTCTTTGTTTTTGCAGCGATGTCCCAGCACTGAAAGAAGAAAAAGGAATAAATCAGGAAAATCAATCAGCTGTTTCATTAAAGTCCAGGATTCAAGTTGTGGTTTCAAGAAAAGTCTGGAATTTACTCATATTTATTGATATTATTCACCTGAATGTGTGCAAAAACATGACAGGAAATACAATAAATGATAATTCATTACTACAATAGATGTCAATTAACCTCCTGTTCATAAATCAATCAATAATTTCATCAATATACAGTCAAACGTTGTTGATAATTAAACCAGGGGTGTCAAACATGAGGCCCGGGGGCCAGAAACAGGCCGCTATGTGTTATATAAATTAATAAATGACTCAGATAAATTAATATGCCAGTAAATTCCCACGTTTAATACATTTCCCATTGAATTAATTCATATATTATTTTTTCATGTATTATTTTCTTTATTTATTTGATTTTCCATGTTATTTATATATTTTTAAATGCATTTATTTATTAATTATTTATTTAATAATCCCATTAATTTTCACCTAAATATATAAAATGGGAAAAAAATGAAATAATATAATAATAAAAATAAAAATAATATGCAAATATTTTGAAATAAATATTAATTTATTTTATTTAAATTATTTATTTATATGTGTTTAAATGTATTAATTAAATAAATCGTAACCAACAGAACCAATAGTACCCAATTAATATGAAATATGTTAAATTAAATTTATTTATTTTATTTAAATTATTTATTTATATATGTGTTTAATAATTAAATAAATAGTAACCAATAGTACCCAATTAATATGAAATATGTTAAATTAAATTTATTTATTTTATTTAAATTATTTATTTATATATGTGTTTAATAATTAAATAAATAGTAACCAATAGTACCCAAATAATATGAAATATGTTAAATTAAATTTATTTATTTTATTTAAATACATATATATGAAATTTAAAATTTTAGTGAAGTGAATTTTAGTAAATTGTTTGTAAAATTGTAGTTGTTGGTATTTATAGGTTTATTTTTACTAGATTAAATGATGCTGTCCCATAAATTAAACTGAGTTTGACTCTGATTTAAACAGATTAAATCAAATAAAACGTTGTATATGTTTTATTTTTAAACAGTTTTAAATGTTGAACTTTCCCCTCAAACAATAATCAGAATGTAAATCATGCACCTTATTATTGATCAGTGGTGACACTGAGGTCAGAGTGTTCTGAACCCGTCTACAGATGATTCATTACTAATCAAACATGTCGTTGATGTGACTGACAGTCAATGATCCCAGAGAACAGGGATCAACGGGAATGATTAATGAGCTAATTACAACAACAGTTAACGACTATTAAAACTTTCAATATGGCCGATCTACGGTTCTCTGACTGTTAATCAGCGAATTACTGGTTGTTTAAACCTGTAAACGGCACAATTAAGATGTGATGAGACAGAAATCATCCCTATTAAAACAGACAAGTGAGACATTTGTAATTCATTATAATTAAAGATATTTTTGTCTTAATTAAATATATCTAGAACCCAAAATGCTGCCAAACAAACTCTTGCGAGACAGAATTTTAACGCGACGAGCAATCTCGTCAAATCACATCTCACGAGATCTCGTCTCACCCCTATTAACTGCTGATAGTTAAATTTAATGTCTAACGTTAAACCAGCCTGGCCACAGACATGTAGGGGCTTTCAGTACCTGAGGAGGCCTGGAGGAGGACCACGAGTCCGGTGGGCCGGTCCTCGGTGGAGGGTCCACTCTGACCACAGATCACACAGTCATAAAGAACCTCAGACTCCATCACTTCAGATGGACCCAGGTCCATGGCTGCCTCGGTGTCTGGAGATTCTGGAACAATAAAAAGACAAAAAATAGATCTTTCCTGGTTAAAAAAGGCAAAAAAAAACAATACATTTATCTATAAAAAGTTCTGCAGACTAGGGTCTAGGGTTTATCTGTAGTAAAACACACATTTTGTTTTTAAATTTCCTGATTTAAACTGGTCTTGCTTTAAATTTTAAATAAAGTTTTTTTTTTATCTGTAGAAAAACACATTTTGTTTTGAATTTTCCAGATTTAAACTGGTCTTGCTTTTAAATAAAGTTTTTTTTTTATCTGTAGTAAAACACACATTTTGTTTTGAATTTTCCAGATTTAAACTGGTCTTGCTTTAAATTTTAAATAAAGTTTGTTTTTTATCTGTAGTAAAATACACATTTTGTTTTGAATTAAACTGGTCTTGCTTTAAATTTTAAATAAAGTTGTTTTTTTATATCTGTAGTAAAACACACATTTTGTTTTGAATTTTCCAGATTTAAACTGGTCTTGCTTTAAATTTTAAATAAAGTTTTGTTTTTTATCTGTAGTAAAATACACATTTTGTTTTGAATTAAACTGGCCTTGCTTTAAATTTTAAATAAAGTTTTTTTCATCTGTAGAAAAACACATTTTGTTTTGAATTTTCCAGATTTAAACTGGTCTTGCTTTAAATTTTAAATAAAGTTTTTTTTTTTATCTGTAGTAAAACACCTTTGTAGTTGTAGAGATATTCAACATTTATTATCAGTTATAGCAGAAAAACTGATAAATAACCCTGGATTTTAATTGGATAATGATGATTATACAGTGAAATCAAGTTAATTGACGTATTTATTAATATGTCTAAGGACAACAGGAAACTGGTCAAAGAATATGGATGAATGTGTGATCTGTACATTGGATTAAATTCAATATTTTATGATTTATACATTAAAATAAGTACAAACAGTGAGGTGAGAAAAGATCTATGTATATAAGGAAATGCTGGAAATCATTATAATTGACTTTTTCTTTATAATTACTATAATAAAAATGGATTTTTTTGCTTTATATAATGACTCTTTGCTCCAGGTAGACAAGGAATAACGTGGATTTGGCGCAGCACCAGAAATTAACGTGAAATTAGTTTGAAATGTTAAGAAGTGGCTTCAATCTGAGCGGTAAAACATCGTGCAGGAAATGTCAGGCTGTGGCGGAAATTGATTTATTGCTCTGTGGAAGAATATGTGCTCGGGAAAGGTCAGCGTGTTCCTGGGAAAATGAAAGACGTTTGCATTCGGTGTCAAACGCTGCGACTTCAGCCTCAGGCCGACTCACACGCGTGCACACGCACATGCACACGTATGAAAGGTAAAACTACAAGGACACAAACTGAGGGGAAAGAAATGAAGCTGATTTAAAGGTTTGGTTCAGGCATTAACATCGTCTAAGAGGGGTTTTATATGATTTGTTCAGGTTTTAACGCTTCTCTAATGCAGACAGGATTTTAGTTTAGTAGAAATATGATAAAATAAAGTTGTATTATTAGAATAAAAGGCAGAAACATCAGAAATTATCTTAGAAATTGGGAGAATACATATAAATAAAGACTGGGTGAGGTTATTTATTAAAATATACACCTGCATCCGGTGGTTAAAAGGTTAAAATAACTACATATTTAAAACATTTCAGAAGAACATCTTGTTGAAAACTATTACATTAATCACTATTTTAATAATGGATTTGAGTCATTATTTAATTAGAAAATGTCTCTTCTCTGATTATTTCCTGGTTTCTTTAGTCTCTATAATAATAAACTGACGCTCTTTGGTTAATGGATAATTTTGAGCATGCTTTTATTTTGAAAGGGCCATATTTTAACCATTTGCCCAGTTTAATATTCTAATTTTTATGGTTTATTCATAAAAAATAGCTGTGTTTATGGTCCTAAATCACCTTTAGCAACAATACAGTCTGCCTCAATCAATTAATTGATTAGTTACTAATTATTACATGAATCAATTAATGGATTTGAGTCATTATTTAATTAGAAAACATCTAAATTCTCTGGTTCCAGCTTCTCTTCTCTGATTATTTCCTGGTTTCTTTATTCTTCTATAATAATAAACTGATGATCTTTGGTTAATGGATAATTTTGAGCATGCTTTTATTTTGAAAGGGCCATATTTTAACCATTTGCCCAGTTTAATATTCTAATTTTTATGGTTTATTCATAAAAAATAGCTGTGTTTATGGTCCTAAATCACCTTTAGCAACAATACAGTCTGCCTCAATCAATTAATTGATTAGTTACTAATTATTACATGAATCAATTAATGGATTTGAGTTATTATTTAATCAGAAAACATCTAAATTCTCTGGTTCCAGCTTCTCTTCTCTGATTATTTCCTGGTTTCTTTATTCTTCTATAATAATAAACTGATGATCTTTGGTTAATGGATAATTTTGAGCATGCTTTTATTTTGAAGGGGCCCTATTTTGACCATTTTCCCAGTTTAATATTTAAATTTCAATGTTTTATTCATAAAAAATAGGCGTTAATTGATCAATGGTAAGTTAAATTAAATGAAAAAAGATCCCATATCATGAAAATAGCCACTTAAGGTCTATGAGTTGTATGAAAACTGTCCCGTGTATTAAAAACTGCAAATGCAAACGGCCTGGATTTACTTCCTCGACTTTGTGACATCACACAGTAACACCTTCAAAATCAGCCAATCAGAAAAGAGGCTCATAAATATTTAAATATATCGAATAAGGTTTTAAAATCCACTATTTTGTTATAGATATTAAAACATACAAATACAGATAAGGGACCTTTAAAGATCCACAAACTGCTGTTGATGATTCCACTTGATTTAATACCTTCCTTCCTTCCTTCTATATATATATATATATATATATATATATATATATATATATATATATATATATAAATAAAGGGGTCAGTGTCTGATCATAGCAGCCATTATTCTTCCACTAACCACGCTGGGTCAGGGTGGGACCTGAGAGTCCAGACCACTATTAGTGCTCTGATCCTCTGAGTCCTGATCCATCAGTCCCCTCCGGTCCCCCTGGACTCCTCTCCTCTCATTTTACCCTAACAGGTCTGCAGAGACCGGGGACTCGGACCCGACTGGGCCATGCTGAGTTTTTACTTCAGCCTCCGGCTCTGTTCTTCAAATACAACAGAACAGGATGTCCTTCACACACAGAAGGTGTGTTTCAGTGCTTTTATGTGGCGTTAAACACACATTTCAGACCTTGGAAGAGAGCAGCCTCAGAATATGTGATGTTTTAACACGAATCAGGTTTAAAACTCACTGAAATAGAAATAAAATATATTAGAAGGAGCTGGGTTTAGTGTTTATTTGGAATTAGAGCTTATTTCCTGGTTTCTTTAGTCTCTATAATAATAAACTGATGATCTTTGGGTTGTGGACTGTTGGTCTGACATGGATAATTTTGAGCATGCTTTTATTTTGAAGGGACTCTATTTTGACCATTTTCCCAGTTTAATATTTTAATTTTCATGGTTTATTCATAATAAATAGCTGTGTTTATGGTCCTAAATCACCTTTAGCAACGATACAGTCTGCCTCAATCAATTATATGATTAGTTGCCAATTATTACATGAATTGATTAATTGATTAGAGTCATTTTTAATTAGAAAATGTCTAAATTCTCTGGTTCCAGCTTCTCTTCTCTGATTATTTCCTGGTTTCTTTAGTCTCTATGATAATAAACTGATGATCTTTGGACAAAAAAAGACATTTTAGGTTGAATCTTCAATTTTTAGGAACCACTGATTCACATTTTACAGCATTTAATTCATCTATTAATATTTTAAATAATCAATATGGAAAAATATGAGGTAAAAAAGTAAAAAAAAACCATAATAAAATGTCAATTTAATTATGTTTCCTTTAATCAAGTTGAAATTAACTAATAGTTGGAGTTGAAAACCTTTGGCAACTAATCAATTAATCGATTAATAAACAAATCTTGGTCAAAATATTAATCACTGCAGCTCAACTTCAATCATCTGGTTTATTTTCTCCAAACTAGTTGATGGAACTCACTGATTAGTCAATTAATCAATTAATATTTAGCTGTTACTTTAATCACCAACTATTCTAACAATCAATTAATGGATTTGAGTCATTTTTTAAGAAGAAAATGTCCAAATTCTCTGGTTCCAGCTTCTCTTTAGGTTGAATCTTCATCTTTTATCATCATTTTATGAACCAAACTACTAATTTATTAATCGTTTCAATAATTTATAGACTATCAGAATAGTTGTTAGTTGCAACTCTATAATATATATATACATATATATATATGATTGCAGTATTTGGTCATTAAAATACTGCAGTAGCTGCCAATTATTACATTAATCAGACTATTTTCTATTTTAATTTTGATCAATTAAACTGAGAGTGTGAGAAGGCTGACTGTATTGCTGCAACAGGTCTAAATCTGTACAGTATAGTCTTCTAGAATAGTAAACTGATGATTGTTTCATAAAATCTTGTTTCATAAAACCACAAATCTTTAAAAAAAACACATATAGGACCTTTAAAATATATAAAATACTGGATTTACTGCATTTAATGTCACATTAGAGCTGCTACTTTAGGGTTTAGGGTTAAAATCTTCACTAATCGACATTCTTTCTTGATTCAGTTAATAATATGGTAATTTAAAGCTGCAAAACCATTAAAAAAACCAGCCAATCAGCTTCTTCTCACCAACATCCATGGCTGTTTCCATGAAACTCTTCTGCCTGGAGGCAAACTCAGCGAGCAGCTTCCTCTGCCTCTCTCTGGCCCTCTGACGCCTGAAAAATACAAGATACGAGTCACTGAATATGCAGAAATTATTAGAATTCTACACAATGAGACTTTATTTAAGCAACTCATATTAACCCCGGTAGAAAGAGTCACTGAAAACACACAGTTTGCTGCTGATAACAGAGTGAGTCAGTGGTTTTAGACTATTCTAGATGTTCATCAGCTGATTATCGGACTAATAGAAGGCGTCCACTTCCTTTCTTTCATGCTGCAGAGCCGCCTGTAAATTAAGTCTCTAATAAGACGACATAAACCAACGCTGACGGGAGCGTCGCGGCTCAACAGTCCCGGCTGATGGCTTCAGGGCGGCCGCACCCGGCCTGAGGGATGGGGCGGAGGCGGTTGCCGTGGGAACGGCTGCGAAAGCCCCAGGTCCAAAAGAAGCGGGAGCCATTATCAGGTGGTTATAGAGCATTCCATCATCATTAGAGGAGGCAGGAGGAGTGGTGGTGGTGAAGTGGAGGGAAAATACAGCGATTCTTTTGCAGCTAAAAGGCTTTTATGATTGGATGGCGAGTAGATTGTTTTAATTAATTGGGATTATTTGGATAATTCATCAGTTAATTCACCTTTTAGGGAACAAAAACAAACATTTTCTGCAACCGGCTTCAAAATAAATGTGTAAAATATTCTGCTTTTTGCAAACTGAATATATTTAGATGTTTTAAATCAAGGCAACAATTAAATTCACAGCTTTTCCTGTGATAATATGGGAATTAAATATCTCAATATTCAGTTTTTGATGCTGCCCAAGTCTAATAAATGTACAATTTTTAACTAATTTAAATCAACTTTCAGGCAAAAATTAAACATTTTCTGCAACCAGCTTCTCAAATATGAACATTTTCTCTATTAATTTCCTGTAATAATATATTAAATTGGGAATATATTTATATATATATATATATATAAATTAAGAATGGACCTGGATGCTGCATATTTCAGTTCTTTAAAATCAAATCTGTAGAGAAAATAACCAAAACATATTAAACAATTCAATTATATTCAGTTTTTCCTGTGATAATATATTTTATTTTCTATTTTGGACTTAATTGATGCTGCCCAAGTCTAATAATTGTCCAATTTAATTAATTTAAATCACCTTTCAGGCAAAAAACAAACATTTTCTGCAACCAGCTTCTCAAATATGAACATTTTCTCTATTAATTTCCTGTAATAATATATTAAATTGGGAATATATTTATATATATATATATAAATTAAGAATGGACCTGGATGCTGCATATTTCAGTTCTTTAAAATCAAATCTGTAGAGAAAATAACCAAAACATATTAAACAATTCAATTATATTCAGTTTTTCCTGTGATAATATATTTTATTTTCTATTTTGGACTTAATTGATGCTGCCCAAGTCTAATAAATGTCCAATTTAATTAATTTAAATCAACTTTCAGGCAAAAAAAACAAACCAAACATTTTCTGCTCCTCAAATTAAATTCCTTTGCCCGTTATAACATATAAAAGTCGGAATATTTATATATATATATAGATATAAATTAACTATTTGGACTTGGATGCTGCATATTACAGAGAAAATAACCAATTTCCTGTGATAATATCTAACATTTAGATATTTAAGGCAGGATAAGTAATACTCAGTTCCTAATAATGCAGACTTTTTGAATTAGCCCTTTAATTTAACGTCAGTAAATGATGAATCGTCTACCTCTCTTCTTTATCCATGGCCTTCTTGTCGGTGGGGCTGTTCTTCTTGGGCGGCACCGGAGGACACACCTTCCCGCAGATGTCCTGGATGCTGCGTTTGATCTGGCAGCTGCGCGTGGCGGCCTTGCTGAGGATCCTCTCGATGGCGGTGATGCCGTCCCCGTGGGCGTGGCGCCCCGGGTCCGAGTCGTCGAGCCAGGACGGCGACAGCGAGTTCTGCTTGGAGGACAGCTTCTGGTGCAGCTTGATGAGCAGCGACAGCATGCTCTCGCGGATCTCCAGGATCTCCGTGACCAGCTGGGGCGGCGTTCCCGGCGGGACCCAGCGCGTCGACGAGCTCTTGGGCCGCACGACCTGGGCCGCCTCCGTGCTGCTGCGGTTGATGATCTCCTGGAACTTCCTCCGCCGCTCCGCCACCAGGCTGAAAACCTGAGCTTCACGCAGGTTCTAAAGGGAAGATAAATAAAAAAAAAACAGGATTTTAACGCATTAAAGCCTATGAGCCTTCATTTTATACTTAGAATAAAACATCTAAATGTCACTCATACTGCTTTTTTCCTGTTTTTTCTATGTTTCAAGCCATTAATTTCCTGCTAAAGTACAAAGTAAAACAAAGAAAACGGTCCAGTTTCTTGTTTCACACAGAAATGTGAATCTTTCAGGGCTAAAGATAAAATGTTTTTAATTGAAAATGCATGAATATGGAATAAATAAGACGTCATATTGGTGAAATTGCATTTCCTTTTCCTTTATAACTTATGTCTTAGGACAAATTCCGCTAAATTAAGTTTGACATCCCTCATTTAGTCTCATGTAGGGTCCATTTTTTCCCCATTTTGCTTCATGTAACCTCATAAAATGTGTAATTTGTCCATCAGTAAAATGTCTTATGTTGTAATATTTAAATCTGATCACAGTCTCTTCAGAGAATTTACTTAAATACATCATAAAACAACCGTTGGGAATTTCATATCCTAATATTTAATGCATTATTGAACTTATCAACCATCAAAACCCAGTTATTTTTTGACATTTCCACAAAATAAGAGTCTGGTTTACGATTAAAAGATTCACATCCTTGTCAATATTTCATCAATCATGCAAATATTTGCAGAAAATAGATTTAAAACAGCATGAGATCTGTTTCTGTATGGGTTATGTAACCGTATGTGCAGCAGAATTAATATTTTATGAATTTATGGGCGACATGTGGTACATAAATGAATAAATAACACATATGAGTGCATCACAGTACAGTGTTATATAATCAAGCTCACGTCATATATATATATATATATATGTATTATTTTCCCTTTACATATAAACACTCCATTTATTTGATTTTCCTTTTATTTTTAAATGTATTTTTTTATTTATGATTGGTTGCATTTATTATGTGCAATATATTAATAGGAAATAAATAATTCTGGCAGTTTGAGTCCTCCATGCAAATAAATGCTCCTTTATTCTGATTATAGTGAGAATAAATGACTCCTCTTTATTCTGGGGACCCTCAGGCGACCCCTTCAAGGACCCCTGGGGGTCCCCGGACCGCATTTTGAGAACCACTGCTTGAAATTACTTGAATAATGGAGCATTGTGACTAAACCACGAATGCACCGATAGACTTTGATGGATTGACGGGGTGATTTTTATATATTCTGGAATAAATTAAGGCTGTAAAATACACATAAAAGTCTATTATATGTCATTTTAGCCAACGTTTCACTAAACATTTCGCTGATTTTGCTGAAAACGAGCGTATTCCTGCAGAGGATTCTCATCCTAATGTAAACTCAGGTGCCGTCTGCTGTGACCTGACCCGACAACAAGGACCGGGGCTGCACTGTTAAATAAACATGCATCATATCGGCCCAGTCAAGGCCGCATCAATCATGTTGACATGCGGTTAAAAAGCGTTTACCCAAACCTGCATTACACACGTAATTAGTCTCAGCAGTCGGCAGGAGGGAGGAGAACTGCTGAAGCACAGCGATCCAACACGCCTCCTTTGAAATACACTGAACAAACGTGTGCAAAGAAGTTCTTTTATTTTAAAAAAAGGACAAAAACAGGAGATAAATGCAGCTGCAAACGGCGTCAAAAGTCATCAAACTCTTTATAAAACACGGCAAACGGCAAACAGCAGCTACCTCTCTCCAATTCCCTGTCAGACGGCGGGAGTTCTGTGGAGCAAGTGCAGCAAAATGAAGAATAATGCTGATAAGATATATTAAATATATATATATATAAGGACCTGTGTCCACTCCACTGGCTCTGCTGTTTGTGGACAGTTTCACGGTGAAGTAACTGAATAAATACTCTTGCTGTAATCTAAGGTTACCTGTCCATAAGAAGAAGCTTCAGCGCTGGTGCTGGGAGGAGCCTCCCTCTTCACTTCAGGAGCCGTCTCAGGAACCCGGACCCTCACGAAGTTGATGACGTGGTGCAGGTTGGAGAGGAGGTTGGTGCCGGGGAACCAGCTGTCGTGACAGTGCTCCTCGATGCAGGGCTCCTGGAAAGAAGGAGGAGGAGGAGGAGACCAGGACTGTGAAAGACGCTGGTTTTTAGAAGTCCACTTAGAGAGAAACGGGTCCCGGGTCTCACCTCGTCCCCCTTGTTGTCCTGGACCTGGTTGTCCAGACCCAGCTCGATGAGGTACAGCACCATGCAGAGCACATGTTCGGACATGTTCTGATGATCCATCCATATCTGGAACACAGCAAAGCAGCATTTACACTGAAGAACAGGTCCATAAAAACACACATTTTCCTGATTTCCTGATTATTTTGAGAAAATATTGAGAACATCTCGCTTTTCTTTGCGATAATACGTCAAAAAATTGAGAAAGTTCCTCATTAATTTGCCCTCAGTCAGTGGAAGAATCTGTTTTTGAGCAAAATCATTAAAAACAACCTGGAAATTTACCCCATTTATATAAAAACCTCTGTTATTCTCGGATAAATGTTCTTATCTGGGGCGTTTTACTGAAAAAAAATACTAAAAATTGTCTAAAAACGTTAATATCTAAGCCTCTGAAGCACAAAAAACATTAAATAAATGGCTTTTGCTGCTTTAACACTAACATACCAACACATTTTTATTAAAAAACCCAAAGTCAGATGGGTAAAGATAATTAATCGCTCATTTTAAACGAGTTATAACACAATTTAATATAAATAAAGTTATAAAATAATGCCATTTGCCTTTGTTAAAAAACACATGTGAGCAAATTAATGTAATTTCTTACACTCCTACAATAAAGTAGATATATATTTAAATACTTTTAAACCATTTATGCAAAATATAAACAATATGCATGAAGCATAAATGAGCCATAATTAATAAATCTATGATTAATGAACTAATCTGAACATTTTAATTTGTTTCTAGGCACAAACAACTATTTATTGAATAATCTAGTTTTATATTAACTCCTACTGTATTAATGAGTTGTAAGACTTTAAAACATCACAGTATTCTGCTTGATATTAATTAATTTGAGACTTTTTTCCTAAATGTCAATATAAACATCGTTGTAATACTATTATTGACCAATAGAGGGCAGTATGCAGGTAAATGCATTAATGCAGCATTATGACAAGAATTTACAGGACATTTACAGACAATTTATAATAATTTAAGGTGCAAATCACTCATTTTTAATGAGAAATGATGGCAGAAACAGTAATAACAGCGTTGTCACTTAAAAAAATAACTTAAAACAGCTGAAATGTTGTAATAGGAAGTCAAACAATGAGGAATCGACCCAACTCTCATATTACAGATACGTCAAATTAACCCATTAAAGCATCTAAGTCTATAACTGTTGTTTTATACTTAAAATAAACACTTAGACAAAGGTTTTAAGCAAAAGAAATAAGTTTCCAACTACTTCCTGACATGGAGAAGGCGAAACCCTTCGAGAAATAGCCATTTTATTTAGATTATTAGGATTTTCAACCTTTATTTTTCAGTTTTTATATAGAAAAGACGCAGACATCAGGCTTCATCCATGCTGATATAAAGGGTTAATTAACCAGTTAACTATTACTTGATTCCTGAACATTGATATCTGCCTTTTTTGTACCATTTAAATGTCTCATATTCTACAATTTCCTGTTTTTTATGTGGGATTTTGACCAGATTTGAAGCAGCAAAGATCATCTCAGTCTAGTTTTAACTTCTTTTCTCCAGCTTCTCTCCTCCTCCTCTTTAAATGGCTGGTGGTGACTGTATAGTAGTGACATCACAACTTCACAGAAGTCATGTATGTTGTTGTTGTGTATGTTTCTCTGTGGATTGAGTGTTTTTTAAAACATGGGACAGTATTAATACACTCTCTGCTGTCATATATACAGTCAAATATTAATCTATAATGGAATTAAATTCCAATAAAAATGGAAAAATGTGTGTTCTAAAACTTTTGAGTGTGTATATATCTTTAATAATTCAAGTCTATAGAATAATCCCTCCAAAAATGGGTTTTGTTTATGGGCAGATTTGTGCAAACGGCAACTTTAACAGCCATTAAAACGCTGTTTTCTGCAAAAATTAGATGCATGAAATGCTTGAAACAACAACCTGGGCTTAAATGGGTTAGGTATAAAATGACAGGCATAGATTTAGCAGCTCTTAGGCTCAAAAAAAGCAGCTTTTATTTTCATTTAAGGTGGAAATTCTCACCTTGTAGAGCAGCGTGAATATCACGATGTGCAGAGTCTTGCAGTGCAGCAGCTTGATCAGGCCTCTGTAGCAGGGGTGTAGAGGGGTCCTCTCCTTGTACGGGGGCCACGGGTTGCCCGTGTGAATGCCCGATTGTTTTAAACTAGACGACAAGAGGAAAAATATTGAATAAAAAGAACAAATCAGCAGCAGAAGGTTAAACTCCCACATAAAGGCGACGGGGGAATTGAGGCTTCGCCGGCGTGATATCGACTGTTGTTGGGAGTAATAAACTGTGCAGAAGCTTTTAGTCTATGCAACAGAGGAGCCCATGGGGTCTCCAACTCTATTAGCGATGATGGGATCATTGTTATATAAACCAGGGCCGGCCTGACAGGCAATCCATCATTTTCAAACGGCGTGAATGTGCAGCAGAAGTCTGGCATTAAACCCGGCAGCTCCGCTTTTTTTCCCAGGGAGAAGTATGGCTCAGTTTCATGTGGTTTATCCAGATTAACCATCAGTTATCTATCTATACTTTCAATTACAGCTACACCTTAAAAAAAAAGGCCTAAAACCCCATTATAAAAAGGTTATCTTCCTTCAAATACCCAGGTTTCCAGTCGGTATAATTAGCATCTTCACCCGTTCCAATAACCGTGATGAAACCTCCGCCGACAGGTTTGTCTTCAGCGATATCTGCACCATAATCAAACAAGAGACATTTCCCTCAATTCTATTATCATTTAGCCTGAAATATTGATTTTTCCCCCCGACAGCCATTTAATTGAAACCATCTCTAGTGCTCTGATGGGATGAGAGGGTTGACCTTTGACCTTTCGGAGCCAGGTTGTTTTTTTTGAGTGGGATAATAATAATGATAATAACGCTGCTGTTGTACATGATGTAAAACATATGATTGACTATTTAAAAGGGTTAAATGCAGAAATTATAGCAGTAGTTTATTTTTGGGGTAAATTAACTTACAACGCTGAGTATCTGTCCATCGCTGACTGGACATCTCGCCGGTAGACTGTCCTCAGAATAACCATGATGGGGTCAAACTCCTTCTCCCACACCTCCGCTATATAGTAGGAAAAAAAATAAAAAAACCTGCTTTGTAACAGCTGGAACAGCTGGGACAAACCACACTGATGCTGTTTTTCCCATCGTCTCTTGTTTAGTGGGGTAAGTCTGCCCCCAAGTGGCTGTAACTGACCCAGGCCTCAATACTCAGCATTTATTCTGGTTTCTGACCA
Organism: Lepturacanthus savala; assembly: GCA_030544235.1. Lineage (NCBI taxonomy): Eukaryota > Metazoa > Chordata > Actinopteri > Scombriformes > Trichiuridae > Lepturacanthus > Lepturacanthus savala. The sequence continues at coordinate 2,445,095 of CM060470.1, read as the reverse complement.
GGGATTAGAATAAAAAGCAGGTAGACTGATGGAAAATGTGTGAAATACAAAGACTTTTACAAGTTAAACAGGCACAGGAATCAAAATGTGATGTTACTTATATTAGAAATAGGCTGATATATGTAGAGGATACTTAAAATGCAGCCATGAAACCCTAGAATAATAATAATAATAATAATAATAATAATACTTATAGAATATAGCAATTTATAGAATAAAAGACAAGTGCTTCATATTTAATGTATTATTTGTACGATATTATTGTTGTGTTTGTTGCTTTATAATATTCAATCAATCATAAAAATGCTATTAATATGAATAAAAGTATATTTAAGATTGTTTTTAAAGGAGATAATATATTCTTTCTCTCAGTCAATTATGCAAATATCTATAAAAAGGTTATAAATATGTTTTTACTATAAAACAAATGCTATAAATATGAATATCTCTTTACCTCCTACAATATATTTAAACAAGTTTTTCTCTCTTAACCAATTATGCAAATTATCTATAATAATATGCATGAATGGACATAAATGAGCCTTAATACTTAATAAATGCAATAAACTGTATTATTAATGCACTAAAGATTAAAATAAAGATTCTATTCTGTTGCACAACATTATTTTATTAAATTCTCTTATTAATAGTCATAAAAAAGACTATTGTTTAGTATTTATTTTATATTCTAACTACTATTATATTCATGGTGAATTGTATTTGGATTTTATTTGTAAAGGTTTATTAGCATCTGAATTTATATTAGAAACAGGCAGATATCTATAGAGTAATAAAAAAATAATAATGAGGTTTTTTTATGTTTGTTACTTAATCACATTATTATTTTTTCCACTATAAAACATATATATTGTAATTTTATAAATAACTAATTTTAATTAATATATTTATAATTATTATTAAATTATTTATAATTTTATAAATAATGTATATAATAAAAAATAAATTGGTGAATTAAATTTAAATTTAATCTCTAGTACTCCTACTATAAAATACAGATATATATTTACACATGCAGGTAATTATTATTTTATTTTTTTATTTATTTTTATATTTTAAAATATGTGTTTTAATTATTTAATTATTTTAATTACATATTTTTATTTTTTATAATAAATTATATTATATTAAATAACTAATTTTATTTAATATATTTCTTTATATTTATAATTATTATTTAATTATTTATAATTTATAAATTAACAAAAACATGTCAGCAAAATTAAATTAGTAAATAAAAAATTTTAATTTTTAAATTTAATCTCTAGCACTCCTACTATAAAATACAGATATACATTTACACATACAGGTAATTAGGCTTTTCAAATTAATTTTTTTTCTTATTTAAATTAAAATTATTATTTGAATTATTTAATTATTTTACTTACTTTAATTAAATTTGTTTATTTTTTATTTTTGAAAAACAAATTATATTAAATTGAAAAATTAAAACGATTAAATAAAAAAAAGGTATTAATTTGTGACTAACTACTAACTTAGTTGTGTATTAACTCCTCATATATTAAGTTGTACGACATTATTACTGTAATTAAACTTTTTTTTTTAAATATACAGACCAGTAATTTGTTTAATACTAATAAAAATACCTTTTTAAAGTAAATTTTAGATTTTTTCCATAACCTGCACATTATAATCCACATGTTAATACCATTACTGACCAATAGAGGGCAGCATGCAGGAACCAAAGATGAATTTACACTAATTCTCAGTCCACTCACGTCAGAAATAAAACCTTATAGTCTCATCTTTCTCAGTCCTGTGGCTCTAAAACCTAATAATACCCACTTTAATAGCTTTAAACCTTCCTTATTCACCTCCATGCATGTACAGTTTTATGCCAACTCCACCCCACGCTGCAGTTTTAAACAGGTGGACTCTCCTACCTTTAGGTGTATACATGCCCTGCTGCATGGAGCCTCCAGGCTCAAACACCGGGGCTTTAAAATCAGCCACGGCCGAGAGCATCTCCTCGAAGCTGCAGCTGCCGGGAACGATGCCGCTCTTCGGGTTGGGGTTCTCGGGAATCTACAGGGAGGTCTTTAAGGAAAAAGATGCCCAGAGACTGGATAGAGGGGTACAGGGGGGTACAGAGGGGTATAGAGGGGTACAGAGGGGTACAGAGGGGTACAGAGGGGTACAGAGGGGTACAGAGGGGTACAGAGGGGTACAGAGATGTACAGAGGGGTACAGAGATGTACAGAGGGGTACAGAGGGGTACAGAGGGGTATAGAGGGGTATAGAGGGGTACAGAGGGGTACAGAGAGGTACAGAGGGGTACAGAGGGGTACAGAGGGGTATAGAGGGGTACAGAGATGTACAGAGGGGTACAGAGGGGTACAGAGGGGTACAGAGGGGTACAGAGAGGTACAGAGAGGTACAGAGGGGTACAGAGGGGTATAGAGGGGTACAGAGGGGTACAGAGAGGTACAGAGGGGTACAGAGGGGTACAGAGGGGTATAGAGGGGTACAGAGAGGTATAGAGGGGTACAGAGGGGTACAGAGGGGTACAGAGGGGTACAGAGGGGAATAGAGGGGTACAGAGAGGTATAGAGGGGTATAGAGGGGTACAGAGGGGTACAGAGAGGTACAGAGGGGTACAGAGGTGTACAGAGGGGTACAGAGGGGTACAGAGGTGTACAGAGGGGTACAGAGGGGTACAGAGGGGTACAGAGGGGTACAGAGGTGTACAGAGGGGTACAGAGGGGTACAGAGGGGTACAGAGGGGTACAGAGGTGTACAGAGAGGTACAGAGGGGTACAGAGGTGTACAGAGGTGTACAGAGAGGTACAGAGAGTTACAGAGATGTACAGAGAGGTATAGAGGGGTACAGAGATGTACAGAGGGGTACAGAGATGTACAGAGGGGTACAGAGATGTACAGAGGGGTACAGAGGGGTACAGAGGGGTATAGAGGGGTACAGAGATGTACAGAGGGGTACAGAGGGGTACAGAGGGGTATAGAGAGGTACAGAGGGGTACAGAGATGTACAGAGGGGTATAGAGGGGTACAGAGGGGTACAGAGGGGTACAGAGATGTACAGAGGGGTACAGAGGGGTACAGAGATGTACAGAGGGGTATAGAGGGGTATAGAGGGGTACAGAGAGGTATAGAGAGGTATAGAGGGGTATAGAGGGGTACAGAGAGGTATAGAGGGGTACAGAGAGGTATAGAGGGGTACAGAGGGGTATAGAGGGGTATAGAGGGGTATAGAGGGGTATAGAGGGGTACAGAGGGGTACAGAGGGGTACAGAGGGGTACAGAGGGGTACAGAGATGTACAGAGATGTACAGAGGGGTATAGAGATGTACAGAGGGGTACAGAGGGGTACAGAGATGTACAGAGGGGTACAGAGGGGTACAGAGGGGTACAGAGGGGTATAGAGGGGTATAGAGGGGTACAGAGGGGTACAGAGAGGTATAGAGGGGTACAGAGGGGTATAGAGGGGTATAGAGGGGTACAGAGGGGTACAGAGAGGTACAGAGGGGTACAGAGAGGTATAGAGGGGTACAGAGGGGTACAGAGAGGTATAGAGGGGTACAGAGGGGTACAGAGGGGTACAGAGGGGTACAGAGAGGTATAGAGGGGTACAGAGGGGTACAGAGGGGTACAGAGGGGTATAGAGGGGTACAGAGGGGTACAGAGAGGTATAGAGGGGTACAGAGGGGTACAGAGGGGTACAGAGGGGTACAGAGAGGTATAGAGGGGTATAGAGGGGTATAGAGGGGTACAGAGGGGTATAGACGTAGTACGGAGTACTGAAGGATACGAGGTCCAACAGAGCACTGTGTGTTCGGTCATTCATACACAGCTGGGAAACCATCTCAGAGCGAAGGATCTCGTCGTCCGTCATCCCTGGAAAACAATAAAGATTTAGATTTTTAGCTAAAACAATGACAAAAACACTCTTAGATTAAAAGAAAAGGTGCTGACTCATGTCATTAAGAGTCATATATATTCGATTTGAGGATTATAACAGAAGAATGGGTTACACAACAGAGTCTATTTCTCAGTGTGACACTGTAAAATGGATCCAAAAATAACTATATATACATAGAATATTCTATTACTAGTGAGCAAATAAAGCCATCACAAGGTCAAGATGTCACAAGTGGTGCAGGATATCATTAAAATGGAGAATTTTCTATTTTTCTTAGGCTTTAATATAATATAAAAACCGCAAGAATGCTACAAATATGAATAAAAACATGATAAAAACATGAAAATGAGTGTAATTTCTTACACTCCTACAGTAAAATACATATATATGTGCATATAAATATATTAAATCAATGAGAATATATGTTAACTTTCATTATTAGGCTTGAACAAGACAAGTTTAAGTCAGTGGATAAACTATTAAAACCTTTAGTAAAGACAGTGTAATATGAATAAAACCTCCTCAGTAATAGTTCCACATGGATGAATCACATTATCTCCATTTATAATTTTACTGTCAATCCCTTAAAGTTTTAATCTCAAGGGAAAATATGAAGCTAATTTATGATTATTATTATCTATTTTTAGTTTGTCCTGCATTTTATTTCTTTTATTCTCTTTGCAATCACTTACTTTTTCCACACAGGGCCTTAAATTCCTCCCTTAATATTAAAAATCTTCATTTAAAAGCTGCGTTTTACGTTGCCTTGAATTAGTTGGATGATCTGAAACGTTAATCTAGTCAATTTGTTTAATTGACTTTAATTAATTTTCAGTTTATTCTTATTTTTAGGGACTTTACTTCTACTGTAGCAGTACTTTTACATCATTTTAGCCGCCTCTTGTGTCTTATTCTCTGGTAGAACTCACCTAAATGAATGCGGAGGCTGGTCAGAATGACCAGGAAGGTCAGAGCTCCCTCCAGCATCGGCCTCTCCTGCTCCGAGTCCAACACGGCGTTCTGATGCAGAGACGCCATGGTCAACAGGTCGACCACTTTAAACCTGCAGGGAAACGCAAAACCATCAAGTTGTGTTGAATTATTAATGTGTATAGTGGTAAAATAACACTAATAATAGTTTACCTCTCAAAAACACTTGAGATGAAGTAGTCAGGATCCAGTCTGGATGCACAGACCTGTACAAACACAGTAGAATTCAGATTAAACAGGGATAAAGACATGAAAATAACAGGTTTTACTGACAGAGAGTGATGCTAACCTGCAGCAGGTAGATGTCTGGGTCGATCATGGAGTTACAGAAGTGGGACTGAACGTAGGTCATCGCTTGACCTTTGATCTGGAGACCATTCCTGACCCACATGTTGCTGTGGATCTCTGACAGACACGCCTGCAGCCACAAAACCAGTCATTAGCATGGGGAGAAAACTGTTATTAACATGGGGAGAAAACTGTTATTAACATGTTAAATATGACTGAAAACTATTATTAACATGTTAAAATGACTGAAAACTATTATTAACACGTGTAAATGACTGAAAACTATTCATTATCATGTGTAAATGACTGAAAACTATTATTAACATGTTAAAAATGACTGAAAACTATTATTAACACGTGTAAATGACTGAAAACTATTCATTATCATGTGTAAATGACTGAAAACTATTATTAACATGTTAAAAATGACTGAAAACTATTCATTAATGTGTAAATATGACAGAAAATGTATAGTGAATAAAAAAAGTATGCATTAAATTTAAATCTTTTTAAGACCATATATATATATATATATTTTGGGGTATTTTTTATTGTAGATATTATGTACTACAACAAATATTTCTTTATGTTTCAAATTACATTTTAATTGTATTTAATTTAAATTAATTTTATTATTATTATTTTTTAATTTGAAGATCTTGATTTTAATTAAAATTTTGATTTTTAATCTTATTTAATTAATTTTTCTTTTTTATTTCCATTCTTTTTAATTTTTTCCCCCTTTAATCAACTGTTTTTAAATTGCATCTTTAATGATGTATGTAAAGCACCTATTTTAGAATTATTTGGTACATTTTTTTTATTTTTGGTGAACATTTTCCATCAATCATTTCCTACTGAATCATGTAACTTGCTTTATTTAAATGGTAAAAACGTTGAGGACAGTTGACAGTAATATCCCACCAATCCCAGTTCCACCACTTTTTATTTTAGGCTCCTTTATTTAATTAAAGAACCAGTGGCTGACCAATGAAACGCACACATTTTAAGCCTCAGACGTCCAAATTGATGAGGCTGTACCTGAATCTGCAGCGGATGCACCATGATCTTCATCAGCATCTCCTGGTCAGGCAGCAGGCTGTCCAGGTCCAGGCCTTGGCACTTCACCGCCTGAGGATTTCCAACCAAACAATCAGCTCAACACGGAGGATTCTGCAGAGAATTCCTGCGTGTTTTAAAGTCCTAAAGAGATGGAATGCTGTAACGTACCTTACTGAGGAACATGGCATAGTAACGGTGCAGTGGAAGGTGAAACGTCACCTGATTCGGAGCAGGCTGTTGGACAGAGAGATATAAGACATGAGGAACAGGAAGGAAGCTTTATAATACATTAAAAATATATAAAAAATAGAAATACATGTAATTGTCTGGTTAAATTCACCTCATCTATGAAGCCGATGGCATCAAACCAGATCTGAAGTGTCTCCAAACAGTAGCGAACCACAGTTTTAGTGTATTCCTGCGTCTCCTGCACAGATAATTTAAAAAAAATAAGATTATACAGTTAATTATACAGTAAATGTATGTAGCAGAGAATGTGAGCTGCATGTTCTATTAACTCTTCAAGATCATTGAGGGTTTTTTTTGTGATTATAGACAGATAACAGACCAGAGGAGGCAAACTCAGTTTGTTCCCGGGCTACATCAGTGGTCTGGTTTCTCTCAATAAAGATTAAATTGACTAAAATCATGAAAAAGCTTTAAATAAACAAATATCTGCCAGTGAAATGAGATAATTCTATTAAATATTGGACTAATTGGACCAAAAACCTGTTAAAATGTCAGTTTTTGCAGCATAAAAGGTGAGTTTCAACCCATTTAACCTGTTGTATATCACATTTAACCTGTTCTCATCACTATTCTATAATAAATCAATTATAAATCAAGTTGCTGCTGCTGAAACTGTGTAAATAAGTCTAAAAACGTCTTTAAATCACTTTTCCTGCTGTTTAAAGCATCAGAATTATTATAGTTTATTATTCTACTGGTGTTTAATCACTAAGTTTAATAGTTCACTGCAAAAAATGGAGGAAATAACTTGAATTTAGTAGAATTACTCTAATTATTAGTAGAGTTCATTCTTCCATTGGTTAATAAATTGACTTATTCCAACTTTTTCAATAAATTTGAGATTAAAAAAAGTCAGAATAGGAATAAAAAGTCAAACAATTTCAACTTATTTTAAGAAAACCAGAGTAAATTGACCCAAATCAATGATTTGGGTCAATTTGGTCTTGTTTTAATGAAAAAAAACACTAAAACTTTCTTTAAAAAAAGATTAAATTGACTAAATTAATAAGATAATTCTACTAAATATTGGACTAATTGGACCAAAAACCAGTTAAAATGTCAGTTTTAGGTGAGTTTCAACACATTTAACATGTTCTATATCACATTTAACCTGTTCTCATCACTATTCTATAATAAATTAATATATAAAACAAGTCTAAAACGTCTTTAAATCACTTTTCCTGCTGTTTAAAATCAACATTAATGAACAAATACCCACAAACAAGTTAGAAATATACAAATATTATCAGTAAAATGGTCTTAAAGCATCATAAATAAATATTAGTAAATATTAAAGAGACCATTAATTAACTATTAGCCAATTAGGAATAAATGACTTGTTAAAACCTTTAACAGTTTAAGGATTTATACATTTATCCTCATTTATTAACTGTTAATACATGAGGAATAGTTTAGAAAACTGTCCTAATAACATATATAAACTATTAATCTTGTTTATTATCTATTATTAATTAAGTATGGATATAAATCATTAATATAGAGTTAACGAGTCATTTATAACTCGTTAAGTAACAGATCTATAAGGCACAGCTATAAATTAGATAATAAGTCAGTTTATTAACTAGTTATAATAGATAGTTATTATAAATTGTTCATGTTTTTCTGTGATGCTTTGAGGGAAACTGCTTGTTTTCCACCACATTCATGTAAAACACCAGGAAACAGGGTTTGCACGTCTTTCACAGTTATTCTGGTTGGTGAATGGCAGATGTTTGCATTCTACACTTCCTGCAATTCCTGCCGCTTCCTGTTTTTGGCCGTTCCCACGGCAACAGAAGAGGGCAGCTCCTCCATCTATCTCTCTCAGATCTCTTTACTCGTAATACAACATGCAGATACTGCAGTTTTGGGTGAATTTGAATGAGTCGGGACTTACTTTGACTTTGCAGTGAGTCAGGAGACCCCACATCGGCTGAGCACAGGCCTCCAGCTCCGCTGCAAACGCTGCATAGTACGTCTGGGACTCGAATTCCACGTGTTCGTTCAACTCCCGCTTGTTCAGGTTCATACCTGGAACAACAGGAAGGGATTTAGAAAGGTCACAGATTAATGCAGCTGTGCTTAAAGGTGGGTTTTGGCGTCTAATCTGATCTCTGTCCTTGTCCAGCCAAGTTATTGGGCAGTTATTGATCCAAAAGAAGGCAAATTTAACACGTTACCAACGGCTACGAGCTCTAATTTCTATATCTCTATATTAGTACGTTACTTTAGTAAATAATCTGAATACTTTATCCACGTCTGGATCAGTTTTTATAATCACTTTTAGTGATTTTACATGCAGCTTAATCGAACTATGCTCCAAATTCCATCCTTGTCTTTCTCCTCCTCACCACTAGGGGGCGACGTGTGTCGTTTCAACAGGTTAATACGACTCATTTCATCGTGTTATAAATAAACAGGAACCAATAAACACTCTACTAACATAAAGAGATTAAAACTCTTCCCATGTGTGTTGTCTTTAATATATTTATATATTAAACATCTGTTTATTTCCATTTAATGTTTGGCGATTAAAGTATTACTTGTTGAAATGTGCTGTACAAATAAAGTTGTGGGGGGAAAAAAAATAAAAACTGGGATGCAATTAATTTATGTTGCTGTTATAGAACAAATAGAGTTAAGGAGAACATTTACTACAGATAAAAACACTATTTACAACTTGAAAATGAGACCAAACTGACCCAAATTAGGAAAAAAAGGAGTGTTCAGAGTTCAAAGGTCAATTATTAGCCCATAAAATGATATAAATCCCACTGAGGATGATTCCAGAACATGAATATATTCTGTAAGATGTTTAAAAAGGAGCCAATTAAATAATCCCACAAACAGATTAAATCTAAATTAAATAGTGGTTAGTTGCAGTAAGCAGCAAAATGAATAATCACATTAAACCACAGTAAATTATACAACGTTAATTATCCAGTTATACTCATATTAAGGCAATAATTATGTTTTATTTGAATTGTTTTTCTCCTATGGGTCTCTACATGTTATAAGGCTTCTTCTCACCCATATAAACATATGTTTTTTATTTAAATCTCCTTATTTATGTCAGCACACACGTATAAACCTGACTAACCCAACCTCTATAAAACAGGAGAATTTAGAGCAGTGAACAGAGAATCCTGAGCCCAGAGTGTTATTTATAGAGAGTTAGAGTTAGTGAGCGCCACTAAATTCACTTCTAACTCACAGAGATTCATACGCAGCACATCTCAGACATTATTATCACCACGGACAGATGGCATCAGCCTTTGTCTATAAAGTCCCGCTGAGCAAACATTTAAATAAAAGTGGACTTTTGACCTCGTGGATTTTCCACCAGCTGCATTAAAACGGGTGAAGAACCAGTGAGGAAGGTGTGGTTTTATTATTAAACAACAACAGGAGGAGTTATATGTGGAATTAAAGGGAATAAATGTTGTTTTAATGACTCTTTGCTAGTGGAAAATAATCTATAAAACATATCTGCATATGTGGAATCTGTAGGAAAAAATATATAAGGCCATGTTCATGGGATTTTTTTCACCCCTATGTGACATTTAAATAAGATAAATTAGCTGCGCTGTAAAGTTCAATGATTAATAAGAGGTCAAAGGTCAATTATGGGTCAATAAAATGATAGAAATCACACTGAGGATCATTCAGGACATGGAAATATATTCAAATCTGCAAAAACAGGTGAAAATATCTAAATATATCTAAGTTATTCTGTCTAGTATCTTAGTCCACTAGCAGATAATTTGGATTATATACATTTTTTCCTGATTTAGATCAATTTGGTCTTGTTTTAACAACGTAAAATTAATATTTTCTTTAAAAAACAGATTAAATTGATATAAAAATGATATAAAATCACATTGAGGATCATTACAGAACTTCTCTGTTTGCTGGTGTCTTAATTATTTTTCACTACATTAACTTTTACTTGTAATTATAGATTTTTTTCCCTTTTAATCAACTGTTTTTAAATTGTATTTTGATGCTTGTAAAGCATTCTAATTAAATAATCACACAAACAGATTAAATCTAAATTAAATCTCTAAATAGTCTCTACTACTGATATTATATTAAACTATTTTCTTTTATTTCCTTTAATATCATGTTTTATTTCAGTTATTTATTTGGAAAGAGACTAAATGTATTATGAGTCCTATAATTGAGCATCAAGTCTGTAAAACTGTATTATTTTTATTTTATTTTTATATTTTAATTTGGCTCATATATTTTATATTCTAATAAAATAAATAAAAATAAATGTAATTAAATATTAATTAATAATACAATATTCATATATATATTTTTTACATTTACTTTATTTAGATTTTTATTTAATTTTATTTTTTAATATAATATATAGGCCAAAATAAAAATAAATATAACATATAAGCCAAACTAAAAAAAGTTGTTATATATACTATGGTATTGTTAGAATATTGCAAAATATTGAATATTGTCACTGAGCCATATACGTGTGTTTTATTAACATTTCTGTGTATATACATGTATTTATTCACCTATTTTATGTATAAAGGTGTGTATATCTATGCATTGGCTGCATGTGACGTCATTTTGTCCTCCAATAAAAAGCCTATAAGTGAATTATCGTTACCTTGGAAGAAGGACACGAAGCTCATCCACAGCATCAGCAGCGAATGGTCTTCCAGGAACTTCTTTGCTACGCTTTGGTGTGAGAGGATGTTAATGAAGTCACTGACCAGCGGCCAGTAAGTGTTGTTCTTCAGTAGAGCTTCACTGCAGTTCACCACCACATGGCGGCTGTTCTCCTCGTCTACAAGCAGGAAATACAACAACAGGGGAAATGTTCACATTTAGCTTAGATTTAGTTTGTTAGAAGTATCAGTAAAAAACATCTGTCACCAATATATTTGCTCTTTTTATCCATTTTTACACAAAGTCATATTTAGCCAATAACTTTTTGTTTAGTCAAGTTAAATTAGAAAAATATTTGACCAATTTTAGTTGACTAAAATTATTTTATTTAGTAGAATAAAATTAGTTTTTTAGTCGATTAAAATTAAAAATTATTTTATTCTAGTTAATTAATTTAACTAGATTAATTAACTAGAATAAAAAATATTTTATTCTAGTTTCAGTAAAATAAAATTAAAAAGTATTTTATTCTAGTTTTAGTAAAATAAAATTAAAAAATATTTGACCAACTTTAGTTGACAAAAATTTTTTTTAGTAGAATAAAATTAGTTTTTTAGTCAATTAAAATTTAAAATTATTTTATTGTAGTTAATTAATTTAACTAGATTAATTAACTAGAATAATAATTATTTTATTCTAGTTTCAGTAAAATAAAATAAAAAAAAATATTTTATTCTAGTTTTAGTAAAATAAAATTGAAAATTATTTTATTCTAGTTTTAGTAAAATAAAATTAAAAAGTATTTTATTCTAGTTTTAGTAAAATAAAATTAAAAAGTATTTTATTCTAGTTTTAGTAAAATAAAATTAAAAAGTATTTTATTCTAGTTTTAGTAAAATAAAATTAAAAAATATTTTATTCTAGTTTTAGTAGAGTAAAATTAAAAAGTATTTTATTCTAATTTCAGTAAAATAAAATTAAAAATTATTTTATTCTAGTTCCAGTAAAATAAAATTAAAAATTATTTTATTCTAGTTTTAGTAAAATAAAATTTAAAATTATTTTATTCTAGTTCCAGTAAAATAAAATTAAAAATTATTTTATTCTAGTTTTAGTAAAATAAAATTTTAAATTATTTTATTCTAGTTTTAGTAAAATAAAATTAAAAAGTAATTAAAAAGTAAGAATATTTTCATCTAGTCTCATTTAAGGAAAACTCGCTGTTTAATTAAAAAGCCTTTAATTCTAGTTTTAGTCGACTAAAATATAAAGTATTTCAGTCTAGTTTTATTAAATAGTCTTACTTTAGTTTTGAAGCAGGTTCACTAATTATTATAAACACAAGTGAAGGCACATTTTTAATCATAAATTAAAAAGTCTGATGAATAAAAGTCAACTTCCTTCTTGTTTAGTCAACAAAATCCTGGTATTTCAGTCTAGTTTTAGTCTTTCAGCTAAAATAACAGTAATAACTTTGAGTTGACTAAAATTAAAATGCATTTCTTTAGTGTTTGAGGTTGATAGTAATGTTAATTAATATTAAATCTAGGCAGGTATCAATGGGAATTATTAGAATACACATCCAGTGAAGTGTATTTCAGTCGACTGGACGTATTTTAGTCTAGTTTTATTGTTCAGGGACGTTGGTTTTGTCTATAAATTGACTATTATTTTCGTCTAGTCTCGTCTGAGGGAATCTCGCTGGTTTCCACAGCCATTTTAATCCCGAATGAAGAGGTTTGAGCCCAGAACTCACCCTGCAGCTCGCTCTTAATAAGGCAGCTCTCCATCATGTAGAGCAGCACGGTGACCATGACGTCCAGGAGCTGACACTCCTCCGTCACGTGTCGGGCCAGCTCCTCGTTGCTGAACAGCTGCACACTAATATGTACGATACGGTTGGACATCGTGTCAGACTCGTGGCTCTTCATCAGAGTTTTCATGATGAATGCATAATGCTGAACAAATGTTTTTGTAAAGGTGATCTGCCAGAGAGGAAGACAAGAGCAATCAAGGCGGTGATTACGGTTAATTGAGTCTCTGGCGCGAGAATCAGTCGACTAAAAGCGAATTAATTAAATAAATATATGGGAATACCTTGTAATCCTGATCTGGCAACATGTTGAGTAGGAAGGTGACCATCTTCTGAGGAAACTCGTACTTTATTGTCCAGAACAGCAGCTCTTCTAAAAAGCATTTATGCTTCAGAGATTCAATAATAAACGGATCTGAGGGCAGAAAAGGATCAGAATTAGTCATATTAATGTTTATATTCGTGTTTTAACTCGTAAACTGGACTTTTTCATGTCATGCACTGATGCATTCTGCTTTAAAATGCAATACTTTTTATTTATTGCCATTATTTTATTGTATATAAGCTGCAGGTCTAACATATATTTCATTATCCAGGATAAATAATAAAGTCAAATTGTCATTAAAAGTAGCTTTAATGCTAATTTAGCATGTTAAATCACAATCATTTATGCTAATACCAGAGGAAATAAAAAATTCCATGCATTTCTATTAAGGTATTTTAAGTCAGGGGTTCTCAATGTGTGGTCCAGGGACCCCCAGGGGTCCTTAAAGAGATGCCAGAAAAAAATAATAATTTATTTTCACTATAATTCAACAGTAACAGAACATAGGACCATTATAATAGACTGGCATAATTTAAAATAAATTAATTTATTAAATTAAGTTGTATTTATTTCCTATTTCCCTTTGCATAATTTATTTAAATTTATTTATTTATTTTATATATTATATAATTATTATATAAATACATTTTATTATTTTATTATTATTAAATTATATTATATAAATTTTCTTTTCCATTTTATATATAGAGGTTGCACATTAATTTTAGTATATTTTTTTTTATTTAGTAATTTATTTTAAATTTTATATATCGAAGTGAAAATAAATGAAATTTAATTTTAATTTAAAATTAAATTTAATAAATTGTATATAAATTTAAAATTAATACAATAATTAATGAACTGGAAAATAAAATAAATATGAAAATAATACACAAATAAATTAATTTATTAAATTAAGTCGTATTTATTTCCTAGTTTGTGTATTATTTTCCCTTTGCACAAGAATTTATAAAATTTATTTATTTATTTTATACATTTCAAATTTTCTTTTCCATTTTATAAATTGAGGCTGCACATTAATTTTAGTATATTTTTTAAATTTATTAATTTATTTTAAATGTCATATATCAAAGTGAAAATAATTGAAATTTAAATAAATTAATAAAACTATTTAAAATTAATAATTTATTTTAAATTAATACAATAATTAATGAACTAGAAAATAAAATAAATATGAAAATAATATGCAAATAAATTAATTTTATGAATTAAATGTCAAATTAATTCTCTACATTTATATGCAGAGTCATTATTTATTTATTTATTCTTGATTATGGTATTTTCCATAATTTTGACCTGGAGTTTCTGACGCTTCCTTTTATAAAACATCTTAAAATACAAATATATTATATTATACATATTATATATTATATTATATATATTATATATTGGCTCCATTGTCTAGTTTTGTGATTTTATGGGTCTTTGAAGTGAAAAAGTTTGAGAACCACTGCTTTAAGTTGTCATTTCCAGGACATTTGACTGTTTTTTCCTCATTTTCTATATAATTTCTATGACAGAAAAACTGCTGAGTCATTGTCCAGGTTTTCCAGGACATGTATTAAATATATTAAATATAGATTTTTACCTTTTGTACTGCTACTCAACTTCACTCTCTTCCTCTGTCCAACAGATTGTCCTCCATCTTGGTCCTCCTGGGAAAAATAAATAAATACAACATGATTTAACATGAATTATCAGCAGTTAAAAACACTAAATAATGCTGATTAGCATGATTTATCTCCTATTTGCTCAGATATATAATCAATTAACACAAATCATTTATTGTTTATTTGTTTTTTGTGATTTTTACGATCAAAATGACTGATTTTGTGACAGTATTTTCTTATAATAACGTCTGAATAAGTTTAAAAATATAAAAAATAAATAGAACAAATCCTGTACTTGGTGTTATTTTGTAATTATGTGATTTGGAGGAATTCATTAGATCAGAATATATATTATAGTTTATATATATATAGAATACAGATATAAGAGTATAATAGAGCTATTGAATAGAAGGGATATAAGATAAATATGCATTACTCACAATAAGAATCAGTGGATTTCACATATTTTATTGGGTGTTTCTCATTCATTATTAATAATATTAAAGGGAACTTTTACTTATTTCATTAAAATTGAGACTAAATAAGAAAAACACTCATGTAAATAACAATATCCTTAATTTATTGTGAGTCTGTTGAAACATGTCAGAGAGAAAAACACGATTTTCTTTGCCAGACAAGATTAAAATTAATCTTCTTATAAGAAAAGATTATTTCTGTGTGCGTCTGTATTTCTGCTTCTATCAACTTCATTTTTTGGATCAAACTCCTGAATTTTCCAGTTTATTTCCATGTTGTTTTTTAACCTATTGAAACCTACGAGCCTGTTATGCTTTAAAATAAATATAATAATATTATTTTTTCCTAATGACATTATAAAAGACAACTTAGAGAAAAGGTTTTCAGCAAAATATGTCACATGAAGGAGACAAACCCTCCCAGAAACCTCCCATTTTATTTAGATTATTATGATTTTAAAACCTATATATATATCTATTTAATCATTAAAGGCTGTAAAATAATCCCTCCATGCACATAGTAGAAATACTTTCTTATTTATGGGCATTTTTGTGCAAGTGGCATCAATAACAGCCATTAAAATTCTGTTTTCTGCAAAGAAATTGAGCATAAAATGTAAAAAAAATAGATAAATCACATGATTGTTAGTGACTCAAATGATATAATTATATGCAGAATAATAATAGAGTAATAACAATTGAAAATATGTAATATTCTCCATGTAATATCCATTAAACTTAAATGTGATGTTGATGCATACCTCTTTGCTGGTCATGTCTGGGCTCCCTGGAACAGTGTTTCCTAAGAAAATAAGAATAAAAACACATTTATTCAACAGTTTCATGTTAAAAAAGGAAGAAAAAAAGAGGTTGAGACCATTTATTCAATTTAAAATCAACATCATCATCACTCCTTTTAAATTGTGCATGTAAATCTATTTATTTCTATGGTCCCTGCTGGTTTAGAATCAAATTACTGTAATACACAGACTATAGAGCAGCTGCTTCTTCCACACATTCAAATATAGAGGTTTTTACTAGCAGGAAGCACTAGAACGAGAGATATTTCGCTCTATATTATATTTTCAATTTAGTTTCAGTCTTGTGTCAAATCCAAAGTATTTTTATGTAGTCGATTAAATTCAAAGTACCGTATTTTCCACAATATATAAACCGCATCCATTCTATTTCTAAAAAACAAACAAACAAAAAAGATATACAAGCCGCAGATATCTATGTTGGAACAATTCGATATTTACTGCATGTACAGAACTATTTTGAACTGTAAATGTACATGTATGCAATTTCAATGGCCTCCAATTTAAAACTTGCATCATCAAACTATTTCGCGTGGGTTCCATGATGAAGGGGCGAGGATTCTACGAATAATTACCAGTTGGTTAATTTGTCGTCCGTCTATTTAAGAAAAAGGAGCGTATTCTTCTTTACTGGTAGTTAAAGAGGAGAAAGAATAATTCACAGAACAGCTGCAGCTTTGTATAAACCTCATGGTTCAAAACCGAGGAAAAAAGTAGAGGCTTATATTCCAGAAAATACGGTATTTTAATCTAGTAGTTTTAGTCAAAGAAGTTGTTTAGAAGAAGTATTTTAGTCTAGTTTTACTCAATATTTTTTCTATAGTTTTTAACAACAAGTTGATCTAAATTAATCTGTAACAACAGGAATTATTGGTAGGAACCTTCGTTTAAATTCAGTGTGTCACAGGGACGTGTTTTGAAGCGACACCACCGGATCAAGCTGAATATTCCCTCCACACTAACAGTTTATTAATACAGTAAGAACCCAGCAGGTTAAAACAGTAGCAGGGAGTAGTTTCTAGTGATGGAGGAACAGACGTCGCCGCATTTAGTGCCGACAGCTCTGATGGATTTAACACTGTTTATTATTATTATAATTATTATTGTTTGGGCTTGTGGTTGACAAATGAGTGTGTGAATAAAAGGAAAGTTACCCCTCAATCCCATATTTGGCATATTTGGGGTAAATTTAGCTGGTGTACCTTAAATTCAGGTGCACTTAATAGTCTGGAATTTACGGTATACTAATGGTTGCTTGTGGACTGGACCCTTTTTTAGTAAAGCTAAAACTAACTGAACTAACATTTCAAGCAGATGATCTTACCCAACAGGACCATTGCACCTGCACCTCCTTCAGCACCAAGAGACACTTCAGCAGCAGCTCCCTGAGCTTTCTCCTCCACAGACACCAGCCCTGAGTTCTTCAATGCTGATAAATACTTCTCATAGTTCTTTTTAGCGTGTAAATTCTCCTCTTGGCCTGCAGCAGGTGGAGGAAAAACAGAAATGTTGACAGCAGTTATTAGATTGTTTATCTGAGGTAAATATGCAGCAGTGGATCAGGTATTTATGGAAAAATTCATGGAGGTACAGGTGAATATTTAATATTTTTAACAGTTTAAACATATAAACACAGGAAAAATGGAAAGGAAAAAAAGATAGGAAATTAAAATCTTTTTATAATTTTGTGAAATGGCTAAATTGCAAAATCATGATTTAAAATTGTATAAATAATCCATAAAATTAGGAAAAAAATATATAAAAATAAAGAGACATGATTAAATCAATAGGATCCTCTATAAGTCAAATAATAATAATAATAATAATAATAATAATAATAATGTAGAAACATTTCTAAATTATGTTTTTTTAAGGAATGGTCGACAAGAGACAATTTAAAATGAATAGAATTTATTTTTTTTTTACCTTTTTTTAATGAACAACTGGATTTTTCACATATTCCTACACTTCTTTGGTAATTTAATTTTATATTGCTAATATTTTTCCTTGCACTAATTAATTTATTAATTTATCCAGAGAAAAACAGAAAAAAGTCAAGGTTAAACTAATAAATTATACATTATTTTGACGGGGGAAAAAAATCAGGATTTTTATTATTAGGCCAAATCACCCAGCCCTAACTCACTTATTATTATAATAATAATAATAATAATAATAATACATTTTATTTGTTGGCCGCCTTTCGTAACCTCAAGGTCGCCTTACATAAAAACAGAATAAATTCGACAATAGTATTAAAACAATACAAGAAACAATAAAAACAGCAATGAAATCAGCAATATAACAAATAGAATAAAATAAAATAAAAAAGTAAAATAAAATAAAAAGGAAATAAAATTAAATAAAAATAAAATAAAATAAAATAGAATGAAATAAATTAAATAAAAATAAAATTATAATGAAATAAAATAGAATAAAATAAAATAAAAATAAAATAAATTAAAACAAAAAGGAAATAAAATAAAATGAAAAAAATAAAAATAAAATAAAATAAAATAAAAATAAAAATAAAAATAAAAATAAAAATAAAAATAAAAATAAAAATAAAATAAAATCCACTCTTGGCAATAGAATCAACCATTTAAAAAAGCAGGCATGAGGCACTCGTGATCTACAGAGCAGATATTTACCCATGCTCAGCTCCTTGAATGTTTGCTGGTTGGTCAGGATCTTGGTGAGGACCGTCCTCATCGCCCCGCCCATCTTTGTGAGCTCTTCCAGGAAGGAGATCTGAGGTTCCAGCTGCTGCAGAACTTTCTGTAGATCTCTCTCAGTCGAGGTGTCTGCTCGAGATAAGAGGACGATACAAGAGCCGAGAACTTATGAACCTGATGCAATCCACCTGTGTCCTGCATCCACAATAGATCGTGTCTTTTATAAAGAAAAGGCTATTTGTCATCAGTGTTTTTACCTGGTTCCACATATCCATCCCTCAGATACTGAATGATACAGAGAATAAAACGAGGGAGAACCATCTCAGACATCAAGAGAAGGTCTCGAGGTATCAAGGGGACATTTTCTCCGGTTCTCAACCGATGCCGTCTGCAAAATCTATTAAAAATAAAGAAAAAAAACTGTTAATTATCATAAATTATGCAGTGAATGTGTTATTCTATGCATGTTATACATAATATAATACAACAATGTCCTGCAAATGGTCAAATAAAACACACTTTTGTAGTAATTCTGGAGAAAACAGTCGTGGTAAAATATCTGAAATTAATTTTAATCAAATGTTTCTACAGATGTAATACTTGATAATTATATCCAGCGCCTCAGAGCTAAATATTGGGTTGGGTTGCACATAACTATAGTGTGATTCATGGCAGCACAGGAACTACCTCACCTCTCTTTGCTCATTTTGATAAAACTCTATTTGACTGTCAAAACAAAACTGAAATGAAGTGAACTGTAGGGCTGTGGTTTGATCCAGGTCAAATATTCCTCCTGCTCCATGTATTTCTGCAATATCTGCACTATACTCTGCATACTTTATATCTTGTGTCTTATCTCTCATGACAAAGCTCTTTTGAATTGAATGGAAGTGTCATACATGTAGAGAAACATTTAACCCAGACATGAGGAAGAAATGAACAACAATCAAACTATTAACTGTAGTAAAATAGATTATTGGGATAATTAAACCCCCAGAACATCTACACAGTCATATAACTAATATATAGATAGGTGTAGATATCAGAAGGGTGCCTCCCCTGTAATACTGAGAACACATGCATCTGACGGACTTTTATTTTGAAAAAATAAATAAGTAAATCATGCCTATGTGTGTCTTTATTCACCACAGATAATATTTAATGAGAAAAGATGATCTACAGGGATTTAAAAGCAACATAGGTTTATTTTTCACCATAAATTGATGCAAAAAGGCACCAATTTATGCATAAAAAATTACTAGAATGCATTAAATGGAGTGTTTAACACTCAAATTACTGAAGATGAACACCTTTGTATATATGTATAGAAACGTCAGGTGTAAGATTCATTTTTCATGGCTAGTTTAGCTGCTAACTTGCCCTAAATGAGGAAGGTGAGTAGATAATTACACATGGAATTATTGGAAAAATAGAAATATATTACACATACCTATTAGATATTATATAAAAAAGGATATAGTATAATATATCAAATAATATGAATAGAATATTGAAAATATATAATATTCCACATGAAAATCTCTCTATATAAGCTTTAACATATTTTAATAACAGCTTTAATAACACTTACAAGCTGTGTCACTACGACTTCGGGGGAAAATTTATTTATCAGTCTACCTTTCGAGAATGACATGTCCAGACTTAATGCAGTATATCTCCACAACTACAGGGGTTTTCTGAATGATACTGGGTTTAAAATAAGGCTAACACATGTGGGATAGTTGTATCAGTGCTAGAATCAAATTAAAATGTACAGTGTTAAAGTACATCCAGCTAGAAAAAAGAAGAAAGTGAAAACCTAGCTGCACCCAAAAGAAAAACATCTATTTAGGTTGAAAATCACCTGAAAATCATGGGTTAGTAGCTCAGTTTATGTATGGAGCAGTAAAATAAAGTCTTATAAATAATTACACAAAATGTCAGAATTACAAAGTGAACCAGAGCAATTTTAGAGATGTTTTGGCACATTCTCAAAAATTACAATAAGTACATATATAATATATAATGTGCTAAATAATAATTATCTAAAAGTACAATGATAAATTATATATAATACCATATAATGTACTATATATATAATAATTATCTAAATGTATAATGATAAATTATATATAGTAATATCATATAACGTATTATATACTAATAATTATCTAAAAGTAGAATAATATTTATGGACACATGCATGTGTCATGCTGATGACAGCTGTAGTTATCCTACTAAAATAACATTAAATGGTCTTAAATTATTATTATTAATTATTTAATTTATATTTTTTATATTTATGTTTGTGAAATCAAGCAACCGCGACACATTCGGCTGAAAGTCACCAGTTAACACGGTCGCCGGTTAAACCAAAACACCGACTAATAACGTCTTAAATGATCATAAACTGGATTTTTTAACGCGGTTCTCTTTGTATTTAATGCTGCATCATATTAATTAAATGTTGTCACCAACAAGAAGAAGCATTCATATTCCTTATCTTGTTTTTTTTCTTAATTCGAGCAACCACGAAACAAACGGCTGAAAGTCACCAGTTAACACGGTCACACGTTAAACCGAAACACCGGTATCATTTCACAGGTTGTCAGTGGTGTAACGGTTTCACCGGTGCCCGTGTTCGCTGGTGACTTTCCCCCCCGAAGTCGTAGTGACGGCAGCTTGTATGTGTCTTAAAACGTTTTTTAGTCGGACACCAATATGGTATATTGGTGTGTTTTTTCACCACGATAACCTAGGACACGTTCAGCTAGTCACCAGTTAACAAGGGCACCGGTTAAACCGCAACACCGGCTGCGTTAGCATCGTTAGCCTAGCGGCGGCTAGCCCTGAGGGACTCACCCCGTCTCTCGCATGACATTCCCGTCTCCACAGTCGCAGGCCCCGCCGGCCTGGCTCCGGAACATGTTGAAGTCGTGGCCCGTGTGGTCTCCGTTGTTGAAGCACTCGGCGCACAGCGACATGCACGGAGAAATGCCGCAGGTCCGGCATCGGTACGCCACGAAATTCGCGGTCCACACCAGCCCACACAGGGTCGCGTTATCGTAGGAGCGGACGGTTCTGCAGAAGTCCTCGAAGCCGTCTCCTCCCGCGATCAGACACTTACACCAGTCCAGAGCCTCCGCGTCCGCCGCGGGTTTCTCGGGGTTCAGCACCGCGTCGAGCAGCTCCTGGAGCTGCCGCACCCCGGAGGTGTTGTCAGTCCGGTTAAGGTCTGCCTTCAGGTGGGCGGCGGTGGCTTTCTTGTCCCGGCGAGGCAGCAGCGACGCCGCCATCATGCTACTCTGGCTTGTTGTCCACGAATTTATTTTTGTTGTCTCTTGGTTCCGTGTTCTCGGGTTTTCTCGCGATACTTGGTCGCAACGCTCGTTCGTTGCCGTTGGCGAGAGCGAATATTTTTTTTTCCTAGGATGATTCCGGGGTGTCCCGCCCTACTCCGCTTCTGATTGGCTTATCCTGTATTCTTAACTGATTTTAACCAATCCAATCCCTGAAGGCCATGGATTTTAGCCAATCAGAGGTAGCGTTTAGCGTGTATACCAGAATCATCCTAGGAAACAAAAATCCTAGTCCTCAGTTAATAAAGTCAGCAAATATTTAGTTAATATTATTAGTTATTAAAAGGAAATCATGCAGATTAGAAATTATGGACAACAAGACTCACCAACAACTTTTACTCACTTGAATAACATTATAACGTTTATGCTGACTGGACAGAGTACTTTACTGGAACTGAGGATTGTTTGTCATGTTTACCTTTTTTTAATTCTAATTTTATTTATTCTTGACTAACTTCAACATATCCAAATCATAAAGGCGACAACTAGCAGCCAATCAGAGGTAGCATAGAGCAGGTCATCCCAGAATCATCCTAGGAAAAAAAAATCCTAGGGCTCAGTAAATAATACAAGGGAACAAATATTATTGATATTCTTAGTTATCAAAAGGAGATCATGCAGAGTAGAAATCATGGACAACAAAACCCGCAAACAACTTAAATGGACCTGAGGATTCTTTCATCACTTGTACCTTGCTTTCATTCCAGTTTTATTTATTGTATTATTATTGTTGTGTGTGTTTATGCAAAGGGAAACTGGAAAATTTGCATTTCCAATGCATGATTTAAAATGTAGTTTTACTGTGAACATATATGACAGTAAACTTTTTTAATCATGAACAATTGAGACAATTTATTTTAAAAATATAGTTGCAATACCTTTTAGAATGGGTTTTTAATCCCTGAAATGTATAGTTTTAAAACCTGCATAATAGTATAATACTGCAGTTCAGAAACAAGTACTTAATTAATAATTCTCTCTGTCTTTCTGGCTGTTCTATCAGTATATTACACTATATTTATATTTATATATGTTTATATTATATTTATATTTCAAAATAATCATACATTTAAAAAACAGTTGATAATATAAAATACTACTACTACTTATAATAATAAATATTATTATTATTAGTAGAAAAATCAATCAAAAACCAATGCTGTGCAAGGGAGGAACTAATAACATGCAGCACCGGATCTGTGTCGGACTGTTTTGGTTGACGCACACACGCTTCCGGAAGTGGTCCGTTACCATGCTAGAAGCTAAAAAACGATGAAACTGAAGGAGTTAGAGAGCTGCCTGCAGCAGGTAGACACGTTTGAAGATCCTAAAATCCTCCTGGAGCAATATCCCACCAGTCCTCACATAGCTGGTGAGATGACATGTGTTTGTTTATTAGTTATTTACCGCTGCACGTGTTGTTTGTGTGTTAAAGTTGTTGTTTTTCTCGCAGCCTGCATGCTGTACACCATACACAACACGTTCGATGACATCCAGGGGAAACTGGTGGCGGATCTGGGATGTGGCTGCGGAGTTCTGAGCATCGGGGCTGCGATGCTGGATGCAGGGTGAGAGCATCCATCCCATAATACAAATAATAATACATATCTAATAATACACAATACATCCCATAATACAACCAATAATACATCCCATAATACAACCAATAATACATAATACACCTCATAATATATATAATAATACATAATAATACATAATATATCCCATAATACAACCAATAATACATAATACAATTAATAATACATAATAGATCCCATAATACACCTCATAGTACATAATATATCCCATAATACAACCATAATACACAATACATCACATAATACAACTAATAATACATAATACACCCCATAATACATATAATAATACATAATATATCCCATAATACAACTAATAATACATAATAGATCCCATAATACACCTCATAATACGTAATAGATCCCATAATACACCTCATAATACATAATAGATCCCATAATACACCTCATAATACATAATACAACTAATAATTCATAGCATATCCTATAAAACATCTAATAATACATTCCATAATACATTGAATAATACATAATATATCCCATAATACAATAATAATTCATAATATATCCCATAATACATCACAGCAATAGAAAAGAGCATAAACAATAAACGAATATAACATAAAAACACAATAAAAGTGACTACATCCACCAAAATGTAATGTGAATAAGTGCAAACCAGTGAGTTTTATGTATAAAAGGTGCTTTATCAATAAAGTTTTAAAGGTCTTCACCACCTCCAAACTCATGTGTTCAGACTCTTGTTTGTATTAAGTCTTTTATCTTGATATTTTTATGTTTTATACCCCCTGTACAGCTGCCCTGAAAGATGCTTTTAAATAGAATTTATTACTATTATAAAGTTTTGATTGAATAATAACTTGGATTTATACAGCTCCTTTTTAGAGACCTAAGGATAATTTATATCGGTGAAGAGGTGAGTTTTCAGGCCTTTAGCTGGGATCTGTAGATGAGGAGGATTTTTTTTAGAAATAAATGATAAATACAAAATCAAACTATTTGAATGCACGTTTGTAGTAGGAGCTGAATCAGTGAACTCCCCATTCACAACCTTCTCTTTCTATCCCTCTCTGCTCCGTCTCCTCCAGTTTCTGCGTGGGCTTTGACGTGGACTCGGACGCTCTGGAAATATTCAGCAGAAACGTGGAGGAGTTCGAGCTGTCGACCGTCGACCTGGTCCAGTGTGACCTTTGCTCCCTGGAGCCGGACGCTTACAGCAACAAGTTCGACACCGTCATCATGAATCCGCCGTTCGGAACCAAACACAACCAGGGTGAGTTCAGGCTGCAGGGATTCAGTGCTTCTGTGGAGCCTACATTTCCCATAATGCAACTCAACAAGCATCATTCATTCCATATATAGCTATGTATTAGAGTATGTAATCCCATTTTTATTTTGATGCAGTACAGTTTCAGAGAATAATTTCTGGAGGAAACACATTTTAAATAAGATATATTATAGATATATTTCCATAATGTGTATCATAGTGTATAAGGAGGAAATATCGCAATAATTCCATAAATTTAACTGACATTTCTTCTTTAAAATTCTAAATTATGTGTTTACATAGATTGTTTTGGGATTTGGGGGTGGGGGGGCAACTTTTTGATATCCACCACTTATAAAAGACATTGAATTAAATAAAAAAAGCCATTAATGGGGGGAAAAATTAGGAATTTTAATGAGAAATTCTCTCGTTTTCACTTAATATTTCAAAATATTCTATTGGGAAAAGGTTGAGTTACATTATGTGTGTTTATCTCAGGTGTGATGCTGCAAACAGAAGCAATTTATGCCCAATAAAATAAATAATAAAGAAAAAGGGATGATTTATTCATGTCAGGCTTCACTTGGAGCCTACGTTTCCCATAATGCAACTCAACTCAATCTGATATCTGGCTGGTAAATGGTAAATCTATGTATTCGAGTATGTAATCCCATGTCATTGATGCAGTACAGTTTCAGAGAATAATTTCTGGAGGAAACACATTTTAAATAAGATATATTATATTATATTTAGATATATTTCCATAGTGTATAAGGAGGAAATATTGCAATAATTCCATAAATTTAACTGACATTTCTTCTTTAAAATTCTAAATTATGCATTTACAAACTGGGAAAATGCTGCAAATAGAAGCAATTAATGACCAATAAAATAAATAAAAAGGGATGATTCTTTTATTGTCAGGCTTCACTTGGGAGCCTACGTTTCCCATAATGCAACTCAACAAGCATCATTCAGTCTGATATGTGGCTGGTAAACCGTAAATCTAATCCCATTTCATTGATGCAGAGGGAGCAATAAACAGCACAATTTCAGAGAATAATTTCTGGAAGAAACACATTTTTAATAAGATTTATTATATTTAGATATATTTCCATATTGTGAAACATGTTATAAACTGGGTAAATGCTGCAAATAGACACAATTAATGCCCAATAACATAATAAAAAGGGATGATTCTTTTATTGTCAGGCTTCATTTATCAGTTTTTTACAGGTTTTCAGCATTAAATATTTAAGAGTTTCTCAGTTTTTAGTCATAATTTCACTTTGGTTGCAGTTTTCAAACTGGAAACTAGCAGCTCTGCAGCATTATAAAGGAGAAACATGTGTAAATTCCCCTTTAAACTCTGAAATTGTGGTGTTTTTCCTTGTATTTGTGTGTGTTGAAGGCATGGACATGAAGTTCCTCAGAGCCGCGTTGACGATGGCGAACACAGCCGTGTATTCACTTCATAAAACATCAACACGAGAGGTGAGTTCACAGCAAATCTCCAGAAACAAACAAGCCGGTGATGCTTTACTTGTCATTACAGCACATACAGAAGAAGGCCAAAGACTGGGGGGTGAAGATGGAAGTGGTAGCAGGTAGGAAAACACATATATTCTCATTCTCCATAAATAAAAGGGTTAAATCGACTCTAATCGATTCGTTTTACAGGTTTAAGATACGACCTGCCGGCGTCTTACAAGTTCCACAAGAAGAAATCTGTGAGTTTTATCGCTTTCATTCACAAAAACCCACATTCAAACTGATGTAAATGTTTTATTTGCTATTCACAACTTAAAAAAAAGGCAAATAAAAAGCAAAGCAGATGTTTTCACTCTGTCAGAAGAAGAAGAAAAACAGAAATAACGATGGCACACACACACGATTCTTGATTTTTCACCAACTTAAAAACGTTCCGGTGAAATTTAAGTTACTGTCGGAGAACAGGTTAATGATATACATGATAAAATCAACAAAAAAAAAAGGAGTAGAAACACAGGTCGACGTCACACAGGAGACGAAAACTGATGCCAAGCTGTTGCGGGTTGTTCTCTAGGTCGACATCCAGGTGGATTTCCTACGGTTCTCCGAAGCCTGAAGCTTCCACTGGAATGGATTCAACGTCTGCACATTTTCACCGTTTCATAATAAATGTTTTCTCAAAAAAAAAAGCAAAAAAAAGAAATGTGGGTGTGACCTCGTTATTAAGATCCGTTTTCAGTCTTGGCCACTTTTGCTGCGGGGGCACCGGCGTCTTCAAGGCTTCTCTTTGGTGCTGCAGGAGCTGGAAGAAGAAGGAGAAACATTCAGGAGCTGAAGTATCTGCAGGAGTTTCCTCTTTTCAAAATAAAAGCATGCAAACAAAGAACATTACACTTTACAATAAGATATCCTTTATAAATCCTTTCTATTCTTTGCTTTCCTCTGGTAACTTCAGACATTCAGGAGCTAATTTATCTGCAGGAGTTTCCTCTTTTCAAAATAAAAGCATGCAAGCAAAGAACATTACACTATTCACAATATTCTATCCTTTATATATCCTTATATCCTTTCTATTCTTTCCTTTCTTCTGGTAACTTCAGACATTCAGGAGCTCAATTATCTGCAGGAGTTTCCCCTTTTCAAAATAAAAGCATGCAAACAAAGAACATCACACTTTACAATATTATATCCTTTCTGTTCTTTCCTTTCCTCTCTTAACTTCATACATTCAGGAGCTGAATTATATGCAGGAGTTTCCTCTTTTCAAAATAAAAGCATGCAAGCAAAGAATATTACACTTTTCTATATCCTTTCTATTCTTTCCTTTCTTCTGGTAACTTCAGGACATTCGGGAGCCGAATTATATGCAGGAGCTTCCTCTTTTCAAAATAAAAGCATGCAAGCAAAGAACATCACACTCTTCAATATTATATCCTATTACACTCTTTAAAATATTATATCCTTTCTATTCTTTCCTTTCCTCTGGTAACTTCAGACACTCATGAGCTGAATTATCTGCAGGAGTTTCCCCTTTTCAAAATAAAAGCATGCAAGCAAAGAACATTAAACTCTTCAATATTATATCCTTTATATATCCTTTCTATTCTTTCCTCTGGTAACTTCAGGCACTTACGAGCTGAATTATCTGCAGGAGCTTCCTCTTTTCAAAATAAAAGCATGCAAGCTAAGAATATTACACTTTTTTCAATATTATATCCTTTATATATCCTTATATCCTTTCTATTCTTCTGGTAACTTCAAACATTCATGAGCTGATTTATCTGCAGGAGTTTTTTCAAAATAAAAGCATGCAAGCAAAGACTACACTCTTTTCAATATTATATCCTTTCCATTTAATATCCTGACTTGTACCATATATATTATACTTTTACTATAATTTATAATAATGTAGACAGAATAGGTGTCCAACCCAAGGCCCGGGGGCCAAATCTGGGCCGCCACCTCATTTTCTGTGGTCCCTCCAGAGCGTTAACAGATTGAGAGATGGGGAAGTGAATAAAATGTGCTGCTTTTCCATAAAAACTATTAAAATATAATAAATATTTATAATTATTTTATTATAGAGACTTTAATGATTAAATAGACATGTTAAAATCATGATAATCTAAATAAAATCTAGATAAAATGACTCTACTGCTTGGTTAGAAGTGGGATACGAGACATACGGCGGCCATCTTGGAGTGGTGATGAATGCCATAGATGTGTGTGTGTGTAAACTCACCCTCTTCATCATCACTGTCAAATTTGGTCTTTTTCCCCTGGTAGTGAGTTCTTCCCTGGTCTCTGCCTCCTCCTCGTCCTCTTCGTCCTCCTCTTCCTCTTCCTCCCGATCGTCCTCTTCCTTTTGATTCGAGGAGAATCCAGAATTATTACCTCGTGGTTTCTGACCAGCAGAAAGCAGCCATGTCAGTTTTTTTTTTACCTCTTCCTTTGGATCTGTTGTACGATTCCTGTTGAGCTTCGATGATTTTCTTCAGCGTCTCCTTCTCCTCGTCTCCTTCCAGCACCTCCCACACCACGCTGCTGTCCTTGATCTTCAGGTCTCCTTCATGAGCCGTTTTGGCCTTTTCCAGCGACTCCTTCGCATTTCCATCGAACAGGAGGGTGCCCTTGATGGGAAATAACAAATAACAGGGTTATTTATCAGTTTTCCTGCTGTGAATGATAATAAATGTGGAATAGCTCTACAAATCTACATGTGAGGTGACTACAGAAGAGTCAGAATCTATTTATGTTGATGTTATAGAGACAATAGAGTTAGAATATCGCAAATTATTGTTGAGCGCCAAAAACTTGAAAATTCAAAGTGATGCAGACAGCAGGATTTCTGCTGGATCATTACCAAAATTTAATCATTTGTTGATGGAACCATGACCAACATTTATTGAAAATTTGATGAAAATCTGACCAGGATTTATTGAGTTATGTTGCTAACAAACAGACAAACGCTGGTGAAAACATCACCTCCAGGTTTATTTTATCAGTTTTCCTGCTGTGAATGATAATAAATGTGGAATATCTCTACAAATCTACATGTGAGGTGACTACAGAAGAGTCAGAATCTATTTATGTTGCTGTTATAGAGACAATAGAGATAGAATATTGGAAAATAAATCTAAAATTGTGTTTTAATGCAGATAAAAACACTTAAAACAAGACCAACCTGACCCAAATCAAGAAAACCTAAATTTACAATGCAAAAGTTCAATAATTAATAAGATAAGAGGTCAAAGGTCAATTATTAGTACATGAAATCCTATAAATCCCACTGAGGATCATTATAGAACATGAATATATTCTGTAAGATGTTTAAAAAGGAGACAATCACACAAACAGATTAAATCTAATTTAAATATATAAATAGTCTCTACTACTGATATTCTATTAAAGTATGTTCTTATTGTATTGATGATGTGGATATTGATGATATATATGTAACAGCAACAGATAAAAAGACTTTATTTAGTGTTTTAACACCATTTACCTCTTTGGCTCCTCTGGTGAAATCGACCCATTTGATTTTCCCGTGTCCAGAGAACAACTCGTGAAAATCCTCTCGTGAAACGTCCTCGAGTTCCCCTGAAAACTTCAGCAAGCAGCCGGTCTGTTCCTCCAGCAGCAAACCCTGCAACGACGGTTAAACGACGGTTAATTCATCATCGTTCTGCACCAAACATCAACCCAGGGGAGAAAACTGCAGCTGTTCTGTTTTTTACCATTTCTTTGTCTTCTGTGTGTTTCTGCTGCTGCTCTTTGTCCCTGGATCGGATCATTCGGTCAGTAATTCAGCATTTTATCTATTTATTATCATAAAACATGGTTTCTTTGCTTCGTTACTCACTGTCGGGCTTTGGCTTTTGTCTCCAGTTTGAACTGTTTCCTCTCCTCTGCTTTCTTTGCGTGGTAATCTTCTCTGGAAAGTACGACAGGATTAATTAAATATCATTAACCAATTAAAATAAAGGCCTCAGTCGTAGATTTATAGTCAGAGAATATTCATATTTATTCCATCATGTAACATTATAGAATAAAGTCATTTTAATCTAATTTATTTATTGAATAAAATGACTCTTTTAAACCTGAGATGTGGAAAATTATGTTTAATGGACTGAAGATTTATTTCTTTATATTTGGCTGAATCTTTATTGAATTTAATGACATGCAGAGAACTTTATATTAAATTATTATTAAAATATAAAGCAACCTTTTTCTATTTTCTATATCTTTATTTTCAGGTTTTACTGGTTAATTTTTTTCCTTATAGTATTAAGAATTTTATTTGTTATAATTATTATTATTATTAATTATTATTATTATATATTAAATCTTGATTATTTATTTATACCAGGACTTTTTTTTTTACTTCTTTTGTCATTTTTAATTTATTAATAATTTATTTTTAATTTTGACATTTTTACTTATTAATAATTTAATTATTTTGATTATTTTTTCATTTTTATTTCATGCCATATTTAATAAGCATGACATTTTTTATATAAAATATTTAATTTAATAATAATAATATAATTATTATAATATATAATAATTTAATAATTTCAATTCAAGGTTTTATTGGTTATTGATTTAAATATTACATTTTTTTTCTTGATTTATTTATATCATGAATTTCTTTTTGTACTTCTTAATTTCGACATTTTTTACTTTTTCATAATTTAAAATATTTCAATTTTTTAAAATTTATATTTCATACCTTGTTGTTTAATAAACATAATATTTTTTTATAAAATTATTTTATAATTTCAATTCAAGATTTTACTGGTTATTGATTTAAAAATTTAATTTTTTTCTTTAATTTCCACAATTTTTTTCTTGATTTATTTATCCCATGATAAATAAATCTATCCCATGATTTTTTTACTTCTTAATTTTCACATTTTTTACTTTTTCATGATTTTAGATATTTTTTATTATTTTTTCATACCATGTTATTGTTTAATAAACAACATATTTTATATAAAATAATTTTATTTCTTTTCTTCTTGGTTTAATCTTGTTTTAAGACAGTTACACGGCACTAAATTATTATTAAAATATAACTTGTGAAATTCAGACTAAATTCCTATAAAACATTATATCCTAAAGACTAAAACTTCATTCTAGAATCATGTTTAAAGCTTCTTCTGCATTTATTTTATCTTCAAAGTCGTTTATATTTTTCATAATTTGTTTATTATTTTAATTAATTATTTTATTTATTTATATTTTTATTTCATTATTTTTTTAAATTAATTTAATTTTTAATTAATTCATTAATTTTCCCTTTTTTCTTATATCATAATTTACTTACCTCCTAATTTTGACATTTTAATAAACATTTTTCATTTAATATTTATTACTATTTTTTATATAAATACAATAGTTATAATAAAGAAAAATTAATTAAATTTATTTTTTAATTTTCAAAGTCGTTTATATTTTTCATATTTTTTATTATTTTAATTATTTTATTTACGTATACATTTTTCTATTTAATTATTATTTTTTATTATTAATTTCATTAAATTTTTAATTAATTCATTAATTTTCACCTTTTTCTTATATCATAATTTATTTACCTCCTAATTTTGTCATTTTAATAAACATTTAATATTTATTACTATTTTTTTCTATAAATACAATAGTTATAAGAAAATTAATTAAATTTATTTTTTAATTTTCAAAGTCGTTTATATTTTTCATATTTTTTTATTATTTTAATTAATTATTTTATTTATGTATACATTTTTAATTATTTTTTTATTAATTTAATGAATTATTTTATTTATGTATACATTTTTTATTTATTTTTTTATTAATTTAATTTTTAATTAACTTACTTTCTTATATCATAATTTATTTACCTAATTTTGACATTTTAATATTTAATATATGTGACTTTTTTTATATGAATACTTATAGTAATCTAAATTAAATAAATCAGTCTGTGTGTAATGCCTGGATTTAATACACACCGATTTGAATGTAATTCCAGGAATAAATCAACGTTTTCATGCTATTTTAATTATAAGACCAGCAGCTCTTTCTTCTATTATTCCTGCTTTTATTCTACTGAATCTTTTAATAAGGAATAAAATAAAAATGGTGATTTTATCAGCTTTAACAGACCTGGACAACACCAACATCTCATTGTTCTTGAAGGATTTGATGTCTGAACGTTGGAGGAACAGTTTGGACGACTCTTCTGTCTCAAAGCAGATGAAAACTGATCCCTGTGGAAAAGATTAAAGGCATCAAACAATAATTAATATTAATTATTAATATCTGGTGGATTTAATTATAAAAGCCAGTGGATTCACCTTGAACTGCCTCTGCAGGTTCCTCCTCATCTGGATGTTTTCTATCACAGCTTTTCCATTCAGCCACTCCTGGATCTCATCGAGGGACGTTTCCAGAGGGAAACCTTTCTACAGTACGATTCAGTTATTGATTAGTATTATTGAGCAGCAGCAACTTGATTTATATATTAATTTATTATAGAATAGTCGTGGTGTGTGTGTGTATTTGCTTTAAACACTTACGATGTACACAGACTTGTGTTTGAGGGCGTCCTTGTATTCGTCGTTTATTTCCGGCAGCGGTTTGCTCGCCGACCTCCTGATCTTGGTTTTGTCTTCGCTGATTTCCAGGAGGCCGGTTTTAGATTTCTGCAGCGCTGCAACCACCACGCTGGAGTCTGTGGTTAAACACTTCAGTCTGAACGGAGACAGAAACAACGAGTTCATGGATGAAAACGGAGATTTATCTCACTGCAGATAATCCAGCGGGGCTCAAACGGTGGTCCAGGGACCTCCAGGGGTCATTAGAGGTGTTAGTGGGTCCCTAGAAATAAGAATTAACTCTCACTATAATTAGACAACGACAGAATATAGCACCATTAGTACAGAGGACTGCCATGATTTAATATAAATACATTTCATTTAATAAATTTCTATCATTTGCACATGAATTTATTTATTTTATAATTGTATTTTATATATTTAATAAATTAATAGGGTAAGTGTGAATAAATAAATATATTTAAAAATTAATAAACTTATTTATACTCTTATGTATCTTCTATTATTTGCACATGAATTTATTCATTTTCAAAATTTTATTTTATATATTTAATAAATTAAAAGGGTGAGTTAATAAATATATTTAAAAATTTATAAATTAAAATACATAAATTATGTCATTAAAAAAATATATGGGAATATATTTATTTATGTATTTCATTATTAATTATAATAATCCTTTCTTAATTCTGGCTTTGGTTTTTTGGCACTTATTTACTATTATTTGCATGTGAATTTATTATCTAATTTTATTTTATATATTTAATAAATTAATAGGGTAAGTGTGTGAATAAATAAATATATTTAAAATTAATTAATTTTATTAATTAACTTGATTTTTT
The DNA here is from genome assembly GCA_030544235.1 of Lepturacanthus savala. NCBI lineage: Eukaryota > Metazoa > Chordata > Actinopteri > Scombriformes > Trichiuridae > Lepturacanthus > Lepturacanthus savala. The sequence goes on along the minus strand of CM060470.1, from coordinate 2,411,082 downwards.
TTTTTAAAAATAGGTGAATTTACTGGTATATTTATTATATGTATTATATTATAATAATCCTTTCATAATTCAGGCTTTGTTTTTTTTACATTTATTTTCTATTATTTGCACATGAATTTATTTATTTTTGAATTTTATTTTGTATTTTATATGTTTAATAAATTAATAGGGTATGTGTAAATTAAAAGTAATAAATTAATATGCATAAATTAATTTTATTCATTAATTTTTTAATATGTGAATTTACTGGTATATTTATTCATGTATTTTATTATTGATTATAATAATCCTTTCATAATTCTTTGACACTTTTATAAAACATCTTAAAAGCATAAATCTTATCAGATGGATCCAGTTTCATGAATTTAAAGGTAAAAAGTGAAATAACCACTGAGATAATTGTTTCTATTCAACCGATAAAACATCACAGAGCTGAAATATCCTGATATCTAAAGGATAAATTAAATAATTAAATCCAAGCAGCTGTTTTATTTTCAAGCATTTAGACTCGATGAGAAAAAGAAAAACTGCTGAATCACAGTCGAGTCTCAGCTGGTTTTAAATATTCAGACTTTATCTTCATCAATAAGTCGAACGGCTGCAGGAAAACGACAACTCAGCAAAACTCGACTGTGTTCTGACTAAATAACTGGAAACTACTTCACTTCTTATACTAATAGAATATCATGAAATGCTGTTTTATTTACAGAATATTCTAGTTTTATCAGATACCCAATTTGGTGGTTTTCTCCATGATATTCTAATTATATTATATTTAAAGGTGTTTTAGTGGTGGTATTTCACAGTATTTCCCCTCATGCATCAGTAATTTAGAGGATAATTACTGCAGTAAATCAGCTTTTATTGTCATAAATCCCCTTATTAATCACATATCTGGTTCGTTTTTTGTTGCCGTGACAACGTTAACGTTCCCTGCAGACGTGGAAGAAGATAAAAATCTTAGTTTTACACGTGTTTGGTGATATTTCAGTTTTAAAACTTCTGTGTTTGTTTAAATTGGTTTCTGCTGAATCGACAGGACAATTATTATATATTATTATTATATATTACTGGTATATTTATGTATTTTATTATTGATTATAGTAATCCTTTCACAATTCTGGCTTTGGTTTTTGACATTTTATTTATTTTTTTATTTATTTTCTATTATGTGCATGTATTTGCATATGAATTTATTTAGTTTCTAATTTTATTTTATATATTTAATAAATTAATAGGGTAAGTGTGTGAATAAATAAATATATTTAAAAATTAATAAATAATTTTATTAATTAACTTGATTTTTTTTAAATATGTGAATTTACTGGTATATTTATTTATGTATTTTATTATTAATTATAATAATCCTTTCATAATTCTGGCTTTGGTTTTTTTAACACCTATTTTCCATTATTTTTACATGAATTCATTTAATTTCTAATTTTATTTGATATATTTAATAAATTAATAGGGTAAGTGTGTGAATAAATAAAATTTAAAATTAATAAATTGTATTAACTTGATTTTTTTTTAATATGGGAATTTACTGGTATATTTATTTATGCATTTTATTATTAATTATAATAATCATTTCATAAATCTGGCTTTGGTTTTTTGACACTTATTTTCTATTATTTGCACATTAATTTATTTATTTTCAAAATGTTTTATTTTATATATTTAATCAATAAATAGGGTGAGCGTGTGAATAAATAAATATATTAATAAATAATAAATTAATTTTATTAATTAACTTGATTTGTTTTTTGACACTTATTTTCTATTATTTGCACATTAATTTATTTATTTTCAAAATGTTTTATTTTGTATTTTATATATTTAATAAATTAATAGGGTGTGTGAATAAATAAATATATTTAAAAAATAATAAATAATTTTATTAATTAACTTGATTTTTAAATATTATATATTGATTAACTTTTTTTAAATATGTGAATTTACTGGTATATTTATTTTATTATTAATTATAATAATCCTTTCATAATTCTGGCTTTGGTTTTTTGACACCTATTTTCCATTATTTTTACATGAATTTATTTAATTTCTAATTTTATTTTATATATTTAATAAATTAAAAGGGTAAGTGTGTGAATAAATAAATAAATATATATATATATATATATATTTTTTTTTTTTGCCGTGCCAACGTTAACATTCCCTGCAGACGTGGAAGAAGATAAAAATCTTATTTTGGTGATATTTCAGTTTTAAAAATGATCTAATAAGATGTAAAACATCTTTCTGACCAGATGTTTTCACCTGGCGGCCACATCTGGCCCACGGGCCGCCTATTGCCAACCACTGCTGTAGATGAAGGTAAAATAAAAAGGAGATAATTTATTTTATTTATCTGCTTCATCTGTTTGTTTGATTAAGTTGGTTTCTGCTGAGTTGACGGGACAAAATTAAAAATTAATTACAAATAAAAAGAATTAGGCCAATAACAGTTTAACGAGTATTAATTAATGAATTAATTAAAAGCAGGAAGGTACCTGTTGAATTTAAGCATGGTCTCCAGAGTCACCCAACCATCATCGAGCTGCAGCTGCTCTTTGAGGAACTTGTCTCTGGGAAGGTTGTGGTCACCGAAGTAATACTGGACACAGGGAGGAAAACACCATCACTACAGACCGATGGGAATTATTAATTATTACTAATTAATTAAAGTTTAAAATAAGACAATCACCTCCACTTGTCGCGCCACCTTCATCTCAACCGGAGACATGTCTTCCTGGTTTTCTGCCATGATTCTTCTGAGAATGAAACAGGAACCAGGATAATTAGGATCATTATTTATACACACACACGTGAACAATTTAATTATTATTCGACTAAACAATTAGTGCAATTAGAGAAACGTTCAGTGGTTTATTCTAACGGGGTCTGTGTTTAAGCGTCACCTTTAAAAACGGTAAAAAGCACCTTTATTTGTTAATATTCAGTGCAACTCTTCAATTAAATTCAAGCATTTGCTTTACTCCACTGTGGATATTTTAAATATTTACCACATTAACCCTCATCTTGTCAACAGGGACCTAAAGATTTTATATTTTCCAGTAGTTTTGGCTGTGATTATGCTGCAGTCATGCTGTTTGGCAAAAGGTGTAGAAATCTGACGTTGCATAAAATAATAATCCATGTTTTTACTAATTATGGACATATTTTAGTCCTAATATTTGGTTTATTTTCATTATATAATTTCCTTTATTAAGAAATCGTGGTATTATCGCAAATAAATGTCACGAAAACAGTTAAAATTCTGTGTTTACTGAAAAATTTAATGTCCAAAATTGGCAAATATGATATTTTTATGACACTTTTTGATAGAGAACTTAAAGAAATTTGATTTAAATGAGGCACAAATTAAATAAAAGAGTTTAGTTTCTTTTATGATTTGCTGATATTTTTAATAGAATAACATTAACTAGGTTTCTTCAATCCAACTAGTTTTTAAATATTTCCCACAGTAATAGCTCGGATTTTTTTAAATATGGAAACTTTATTGAAACTTGTAAGCAGTTGACAAATGTCATAGTACTTGATTCAATATTTATATATATTTGTGTGCATGTATATATAAATATATAAACAGAAATTAGAAAGTAAACAGATAAACTTAAGAAATTAAATGTGAAATTAATATATATATATATATATATATACTCTGCAAGTTCAAGTTCTTCTATTATGTCTCAAAGCATTATTCATTCATTTCAGTGATAAAAAAATGACAGCTCCTGGAAAATGTAGAAAATCAGGAATCTATTATTATATTACAGAATTTTATACGAATAATTATATTAATTGATAAATTGTGTGCATTTCTTCGCATTGTAGTGAATCAATGAGTGAAAAATATTTAAAATAATATTAATTCAATATAATATTTTAAGGCAAAGAAATAAATTACCAAGAAAAACTGCAGCACGTTAAATCTAAGAAGCATCATATCACTGAATATCACTGATATCATTCTGCTGCTGCTGTTAGCATGCTAGCTAACCTGCTAGCATGCCGGCCACGCTATGTGTTCGGCCACAGAAACAGCAAGTCATTCACGCTTTTTGTGCCTAGTCACCGTAACAGAATAAGAGACATTCATATCTATATTTAACCACCTCTGAATGACTTCTTTATATCTATTTAATTAGTCCTTTAAACTCTACGTAGCTCCGTTCCGGCAGCAGCAGCGTGCTGCTCAGGCGGAGCTAACTGAGGGAGGTATTTGCGCTAAAATCTATAGAAACACTTATATAATACTTAATAAACCATTAGAAGACGTTTGATAGTGATGTTGTTGAGAAGATAAACTTACGAATCAAGCTGAATCACCGCCAGTGACAGTTAAATCCGTTCAGATCCTCAGCCTGGTGAATCAATGCAGCCTGAAGTCTCAACTTCTTCTCCCCACGTTTCGGAGCTGCGTGCTACGGAATCCCGCGAGGACCAAGAGAAACGCGATTCGCGTTTTTTTTTTAAGTTTGAAATATCCAGAAAAAAATATTTTTTTTCAGGATGAAACTTCTTTATCGTGCTTTAATTAGTGTAATTAACGTATACAATTAATTGAATTAATTCTCAATAGACCACGAGGTTGTTTAAAAACAGGAAAGTTCAAGTTTTTCCTTTTTTTCTTTGTTGAAAAATCCATTAAATAAATAAAATTGTTAATAGTGGTTATCAGCATATTCTTGTATGAGTCTCGAGATATCTGTAAAGATTTTACATTTTTAATAATAATTAAACCATTATATTTTACATAACATGGTTTAAACAATTAATCTGATGCAGGAGGTCCCAGCAGCCACAGGGGGGCGCTATAACCTCCCGTAGCTGCAGTACATTAATCCTATATTCTTCATATTAGTTATATTAAAATATAGTGATTTATTATTTTATGAATATGGAAAATGTAGAATTAAAAAAAAAATTAAAGAATACACCGGCAGTTTCTAATGCAACTGAAATAATAAAGGTTTTAGGTGTAAAATAACCGTTATGACACTTGTTTCAGTTGGGGAAAAAAGACGAAATCATAAACGATTTCTGCGCCATTAAGTGCACATTAGTCAACCTGACAGTTCTGTTGGTTGATCAATCAATTTTTATTTCATACAAACCTTTTCTACATTCAATAAATTACGGTAAAACCACATTTTCCAACATAGGAAAAAACATTTTATAATCTCGCGTTATTTGCTCATCAACTGGCGAGATTTGGCCGCTATGCGTTTTTTTTCCACTGAAACAGCAAACTGGGGCCTGAATTGTGGGTTATTTTTTGCAAGATTAGCATTTTGGGTATTTTTAATCCTTTATTTATTTTAAAGTAGAGACAGATACGAAATGTGGAGTAAAACACTAAAGATTTGACAAGTTTTTTATAATCTCGCGTTACTTGCTCAGCGGATGGCGAGATTTGCCATCTGTCAAAACACTTAACGTTTGACGTTTTTATAATCTCGCGTTACTTGCTCATCAACTGGCGAGATTTGGCTGCTATGCGTGAAATAACGCAAACTGTGGCCTGAATTGTGGGTTATTTTTTGCAAGATTAGTATTTTGGGTATTTTTAATCCTTTATTTATTTTAAAGTAGAGACAGATACGAAATGTGGGGTGAAAACACTAAAGATTTGACAAGTTTTTATAATCTCGCGTTACTTGCTCAGTGGATGGCGAGATTTGTCTGCTATGCGGTTTTTCTTCCACTGAAACAGGTGTGAAATAGCGTAAACTGGGGCCTAAATTATTGTTTTTGTCTTCAAGATTATTATTTTTGGGCATTTTGGTGCCTTTATTTATTTGAAAGTAGAGACAGACACGAAATGTGAGATAAAAACACTAAAGATTTGACGTTTGTATAATCTCGCGATATTTGCTCAGCAGCTGGCGAGATTTGGCTGCTCTGCGGGTTTTTCCACTGAAACGTGAAAAAAACGCTGTTTATTATCAAATTATTTCGGGAATTTTTGCGCCTTTATTTATTTGAAAGTAGAGAGAGAGACACGAAACGTGGGGTAAAAACAGAAAAGCAATAAAATTATTTTAACCAGGATTAAAAATTAATAATTGTATTATTATGTATTTAAATCAACTTAATGATTTACTATTTGTGATTTTTATACCAGTTTCAGTTGGAAAAAAAGACCAAATCATCAATTTTTTATTCATACAGAATCAAGTTTTTCTACATTCAATGACTGACACTTTTAATTATCATTATTATTAATGCTATACAATTTAATATTAATAAATGATGTAAATCAACACAATAATAATGTTATCTGATTAACCATAAATGGTTATAAGTTGTTATTCAGTTTTCAGAAACCAAATGTCATTACTTGTTAATGTAGTTTACACACAGCAGCGTCCAAAAGTCACACTGTGACATCACAACTTCACAGAAGTCCTAAAATAATGTTTTAAGGCTCAGTTTCCTATCACAAATACATTAACATACACATTTCTATGACCTTTAAATCACCTATTTGACCAGAATAGCTCATTTCTACTCAAATATCTCCTTCTTCTAAACTAAAATAGTAATTATGAGGCTCCTGTGTTTTGCAGAGTTGACATCTCAACGAATCTGTTTTTTCCTGATATGTTTGATCACTAAATTGATCCATTTGGCACAGAATTAAACACTAAATGCAATAAACACATATACATCCGTGTGACCTCGCCGGGCTGGGAAGGGTCCCAACAATCTCCCAGGAGTCCAGTTCGGGGTCGTACTTCTCGATGCTCTGCAGATAAGTTCCTTTGGAGTAGGAATATCCTCCCGTGACATAAATGCACCCGTTTATCACGGCGGCCGCACACTCCATCCTCCTCTCCTTCATCGCCGACAGAGTCCTCCACTCGTCTCTGTCTGTGTCGTAGCAGTCGGCGATGGTGGTCTGTCCTCCCACCAGATACAGCTTATTACCCAGAGACACGCTGCACAGGCCGTACTCTAAGAGAAAAGGGAGTTAGCAGAGGATTAACGTGTTCAAATTCACATATTTAACACCTCTATGTGTCTGTATCGGCTCCTCCAGGTCACATGTTAAAGTGTCCTTGTGCAAGATGATTATAATGATAATAAACTTTATTTATAAAGGAGCTTTTATACAGGGGATGCATCTTAAAGTACAAATACTGCACCAAAAAGAACATAAGAATATGCATTAATTATAAATTAAGGATTTCATAGGAAGAGATAAAAGATCACTATATATATATATATATATCATATTTATTTTATTTTATTTGCATTATAGAGTTCAATGCATTTTTCTAGAAAATTGTTTTTATAGGAAAATTCAAAAAACACATGATTTTATATTAAATGCAGCAATCGATTAATTCTTGATAAAAACAGGACTGTATGACATAGAGCTGCATCGGTTTTCTGTTAATAATGAAGCAGTTTGACCAAATTAGACATGATTTTTGTCATATTAATACACATTTTTGGATTAGAAATGTTATATATATGTGCAATATTAGTATAAACACAACTTATTATTTATATTTTCTCCATTTTCAGTGTATTTGACTATCAGTGCTTCTATAAGATGAGAGCTACAACAATTAATCGATTAATTACCAACTCTTTTAATAATCGATTAATAGATTTGAATCATTTTATAAGTAGAAAACATCTAAATTCTCTGGTTCCAGCTTCTCTTCTCTGATTATTTCCTGGTTTCTTTAGTCTCTATAATAATAAACTGATGATCTTTGGGTAATGGATCATTTTGAGCATGCTTTTATTTTGAAGGGGCCCTATTTTGACCATTTTCCCAGTTTAATATTTACATTTTCATGGTTTATTCATAATAAATAGCTGTGTTTATGGTCCTAAATCACCTTTAGTAACAATACAGTCTGCCTCAATCAATTAATTGATTAGTTGCCAATTATTACATGAATCAATTAATGGATTTGAGTCATATTTTAATTAGAAAACATCCAAATTCTCTGGTTCCAGCTTCTCTTCTCTGATTATTTCCTGGTTTCTTTAGTCTTCTTAATTATATGGAAAAGTATGTTCTTTAGCTGCAGAATATGACTGTTTAAACATGTTAAAAAACATCTTTATGCCTAATTTCTGGTGCACAGTGAAAAAGACTGAGCATATTTTCTTATTTCTATGATTATTTGTATTTTAAAAGCATCTAAGAGGCTGTAAAGGATCATAAAACAGTAAAAACACACTGGATAAAACTGGGCCAATGTGCATCTCCATCCAAATTCCTAATTGTGATTGTGTGTGAATGATTAAATGAGTTCCTGATGAGCAGGTTTGCAGCCTGCATCACTTCATGAATGTGTGTGTGTTAACATGCAGAATGCAGTGATTTGATTGGTCCTCCTGCTCCTACCTGGATGCGGGCTGATTGTAACGATGCTCCACTCGTTAACATCTGGCCGGTACACCTGGATCTTCTCATAGGTGCAGCTTCCTCTGTAACCATAGTGACCGCCTGTCACGTAGATTTTATCAGCCGCTACACAGGCCGTGGCGTTCCCTACACCTGCAATAGAAAAAACTTTATTTATATCTTAATGTTGCAGGTAAACAGGTGAAAAGATGCATTATGCATCAATATATGTTCTAGTTATTGTATTAAAAGTAGGCCATTAAGCATAAATTGCCCCGATTAAACAATATTAAAATATCACCCAGCTCCACTTTAGGATAATAAAGTTTAATCCATGCATTCAACATTTTTAGCAGGAAAACTAATCGATTAATCGTGTCTGAATAGTGATTAGTTGCAGCCTTGTTAAGGATTAATCCTGCAATTATTAATTATTCAAAATTATAGGTTAATTGTAGGCTATTACACTGTTAACAACAATTTTTGATGATTGATTGGGTTGTTGGTCTGACATGGATAATTTTGAGCATGCTTTTATTTTGAAGGGGCCTTATTTTGACCATTTTCCCGATATATTTTTCATATTCTGATTCCGTACCTTGGATCATTTTGGCGACTGGGAACCATCTTTTTTTCAGCGGGTCATAAAACTCCGCCTCCCGCTCCGGAGCTCCGCCCCTGTAGCCTCCGACAGCGTAGACGCACCCGAGCAGGGCCACGCAGCAGTGGTAGTACCTGGCCGTGATCATGGGCCTCGCCTCGCTCCACTCGTCCCGGTCGCAGTCGTAGACCGCCACGGCGTCCAGGGCCTCCACGGTGTTGGTCCGGTAGCCTCCCGTCACGTAGACGCTGGCCCCCAGCAGGCAGACGCCGTAGCTCTCCCTGCCGTGGTCCGGCATGTCTTTACCCCGCGACCACGAGTCCTTCGACGGGTCCCAGATGTGGACCTCGCTCAGAGGATGCCAGTAGTATCCGCCGACGATGTAGAGGCAGGGAGACGCCTTCCCGGCAAACGCCGGCGCCTCGGACCTCAACGCCTGGACCATCAGGGATTTGAACGCCCCTTCGCTGGTCAAAGAGGTCTCCGAAGACGCCCTGAGGCGGATTTCGTTCAGGTCCAGGCGGATGGACCGCAGCAGATCAGCAGCGTGGTGGACGCGGTTGTCGAAGTCGTTGGCGACCCATTTGGCGACGGCGTCGACGAGAGTTTCGTCCCTCTGCGCGACGAGGTCCAGGACTGACCTCAGTCGATCGGGATCCAGCTCCAGGAACTCCTCCTGGCGGGTCAGGTCCCCAATCCGGCTCACCATGACCCGCCGGGCCTCCCGCTCCAACCTGGGGCACAGGTGCATCTGGGCGAAGGCGTGCATGCCGAGGCAGTTCCCGGCGTCCAGGAGGCGGACCAGGAAGTCCTCGCAGGCCCTCTTCACGGACCCGAACTGCAGCAGGTCGGCGGCCTCCAGGAGGCCCTGAACGTTGGCCTCGTCGATGGCGACCCGCGCCGTGTACACGTAGTCCAGCAGCGACGCCAGGACGCCGCAGCCCACGCCGGCCAGCGTCACCACGCCGTCCGACCGCTCCCTCATGTCGGCGGTGAACATGACCCGGAAGTAGGCGCTGCGGGCGGACAGCAGCGCCCGGTGGCAGCGGAACGACCGGCCCGACCCGTCGCAGCGAAGCGTGACGTCGGCGAAGTCGCCGCCGACGTAGAAACGACGGAGGGCGTCCAGGAGCTCGGCCGGATGGTCGGCGTCGCAGAACTCGTAGGTGTAGGTCTCCGTTTGGTCATGAGACATCTGGAGAGGAGGAAGGAAATCTGACATTTCATAAAGAAAACAACTAACTGATTAATCATTAATCGATTAGTTACCAAATTATTATTTCTATTTCTATTTTCTCTACTAGATAAAATAAAGATAAAGATAAAATACTATTGTTGAAGAGGTTCACAAGGGAACAATAATTGCATATTTCCACATTAACTGTATTAGTGACTTGTAACTAAATCTGCAACAATTAATCGATTAATCGATTAATTGAAAACTATTTTCTCTGAACAAACTAAGACCAAAATTTGAAGTAAACACAACTTATTTCTATTTTCTCCATTTCCAGTGTATTTAACTAGTGCTTCTATAAGATATTACTGACTAAAGCTGCAACAATTAATCGATTAATCGATTCGTTACCAACTGTTACATTAATCACCAACTATTTTGATAATTGATTAATTGATTTGAGTCATTATAAGAAGAAAATGTCCAAATTCTTTGGGCAGGTAATGAAGCTGTGTGATGTACATGATGGTGACCTGATCAGAGCTGCAATGATTAGTCGATTAATCGATTAGTTGACAACTGTTACATTAATCACCAACTATCGCCAACAGTCGATTAATCAATTTGAGTCATTTTTAATTAGAAAATGTCCAAATTCTCTGGTTCCAGCTTCTCTTCTCTGATTATTTCCTGGTTTCTTTAGTCTCTATAATAATAAACTGATGATCTTTGGACAAAAAAAGACATTTTAGAGTTTAATCTTCAGCTTTGGGAAACAGTGTTTGACATTTTACACCATTTTATCAACCAAACAACTAATTGATTAATCGATTAATCATTCTTATCATTATCTTATCTTATTAATAGACATTTTTTGATTGAAACCTAGATTTTGTTTTGTGTTTTTCACAAAAAAAAGACCAAGACAAAATTTGAAGTAATATTAGTGTAAACATAACTTATTATTTATATTTTCTTGGGAAACACCAAACAACCAATGAACCAAACAACTAATCGATTAATCAATATCAATTAATCATTCTTGTCATATTAATAGACATTTTTTGATTGAAACCTAGATTTTTTTGTTTTTTCTCTAAAATTTGAAGTAATATTAGTGTAAACATAACTTATTATTTCTATTTTCTTGGGAAACACTGATTACACCATTTTATCAACCAAACAACTAATCGATTAATCATTCTTGTCATATTAATCAACATTTTTTTGATTGAAACTTAGATTTTTTGTGTTTTTTTCTAAAAAGGAAAATAAAAATGACCAAGACACATAACTTATTATTTATAATTTCCTGGGAAACACTGATTACACCATTTTATGAACCAAACAATTAATCGATTAATCGATTAATCAATCTTGTCATATTAATAGATGTTTTTGATTGAAACTTAGATTTTTTTGGTGTTTTTCTCTAAAAGAATAAAAATAAAAATGACAAAAAAAAATAACTTATTTGTTTTCTTGGGAAACACTGATTACACCATTTTATGAACCAAACAACTAATCGATTAATCAATAGAATAATCAACTAATCGATCAATCAGAACAGGATTTGCTGCATTTATTTCCATCTTAACGCTACATTGGCTCTCGAGCAGATAACAAAGCTGTGATATTCTGATCAGAGCTGCGACGATTAATCGATTGATCGATTAGTCGCCGACTATCTACCCGGGACTCATTCATAATGAGCCGCGGTCGTAGTAAACGTCTGTTTCTGGACGTAGTAACAAGCGGTAAACTCACCTCTCACACGGCGGCTCAGCAACAACACATGAATTCAGCTGCTGCTGCAGGACAGTTGCAGGCGGCTCGGTCCTATTTTGGTATTTGTGTGAGATCCACCCCCCACCTCCTCCTCCTCCTCCTTCTCCACCTCCTCCTCCTCCTCCTCCTCCTCCTCCTGCTCCTCTTCTCCTCCTGCAGGACCCTCAAGTCTCCAGCAGCAGGTCCATTGAGGAGGAATCACCCAACAAGCTGTGTTTTTTCCCTCCCGGAGGCTAAATATAGCCGGAGTTCCGTGATGTGTCGCCGACCCAGCAGGAGACGCCTCGCTGACGGAATACAAATCTTATACAAATGAGCTTCGCCTTCAATGAAGGACGAGACGCCACTTCCACCGTTCACCCCCCCCCTTCCATTCTTTGCTGTTGCCATGGCGTTTTCCCTTTTCCACCGCGGCCAGAGGCTTTAACCTAATCCTAAACCAGGATTAACGGCACAACGCATGATATTCATTCCTGCACAATGTGTCAGATGTGGCTGCAGCAGCAGGAAATCTGCATAAAAAATTAAAAAACTGCAAAAAAAATGAATGTTCACTTATAATTACGGCTTTTAAAGTTAAATAAAATGAGTCCGAGTTGTGAATCACTGCATTTAAAAGTTTAAATGTCGAATTTAACAGATAAATACGAGAATTTTAAAAGCAAAAATAAAGATTTCGATATTTCGTATTTGTACGATTTTTTTAATATTAAGCAAAATGATCTCGATGTTTCTTTGTATTATAAATTAAACATAAATATTATTATAAATATTCTCATTTAATTGAAAAATTTAATTGAAAATTATGAGATAAAATTTTTAAAATATTTTAAAAGCAAAAACTGAGATTTGACTATTTCATTATTAGTTATTTCATTAATATTAATAAATTATAAATTATTGATATTATACATTAATAGTGATTATTGATAATCTATAACTGATATTATACATTAATAGTGATTATTGATCATCTATAACTGATATTATACATTAATAGTGATTATTGATCATCTATAACTGATATTATACATTAATAGTGATTATTGATAGTCTATAACTGATATTATACATTAATAGTGATTATTGATCATCTATAACTGATATTATACATTAATAGTGATTATTGATCATCTATAACTGATATTATACATTAATAGTGATTATTAATAATCTATAACTGATATTATACATTAATAGTGATTATTAATAATCTATAACTGATATTATACATTAATAGTGATTATTAATAATCTATAACTGATATTATACATTAATAGTGATTATTAATAATCTATAACTGATATTATACGTTAATAGTGATTATTGATAATCTATAACTGATATTATACATTAATAGTGATTATTAATAATCTATAACTGATATTATACATTAATAGTGATTATTAATAGTCTATATCTTTTTTATTTTGCTCTAAAATCGTACCAGTATTTCTATATTTAAATTTTCTAACCGTCTTGTTTTTAACTAAAATGGCGCCACTGCTTGGATGTAAATTATATAAAAATATGAATAGCCTACATAGCTAACAATATTTAAAAAGTGTGGAGGATTTAGCGACTTGGCAGAATAATGTGAATAATATTCATAAATGTGTTAATTAGTATATAAGTCAATAAAAACATGAATTGCTGTGTTTTTATTACCTTAAATCGAGGTGTTTTATCTAAATATTTAGCGGGTTTCCCTCCACCTCGTTGCACCGCCATGTTTCTACAGTAGCCCAGAACGGACAAATCTAAAAGAAGTTCTCAGATACCGTAAATTACCAAATATAAGTCATGTTTCGATTCATTTTCATGCTCAAATGACGTTAAAGAACATCGTCTCTGGTAATATTTAATAAGTTTCCATCACCATGGCTCCGGTGCAGCTAAAAAATAATAAAATATGTAAAATTCAAACTTTCTTTGGTAAAATGTGAGTTATACAGTAGTCATACTGGTTTATTAAAAATAATTGGAGTAATCAAAAAACATCTGACATGCTAATTTTTCAATATCAGAATTTGATCAGTTTGAAAAATTTAGCAGAGCTGCACAATTTAATTATTTTAACCCATTTAAAATCATGTTGTTTGGGTTATTTTCAGAGTAGGATGCGGAAAATGGACATTTTTTAAAATATGTTTTATCAATTTAATGATATCGCTGCTTAACAATTAATATTCATGAGCCTGTTCTTTGCAAAAAATGAAATCAAGTGAAAATGTTTTGTATTTGGTACAATTTTGTCCAATATTAAGTAGAATTATCTTATTCCACTGGCAGATAATTGACTTTATTTTAGTATTTTAGTATTTTAGTTTTTGTCCTGATTTGGGTAAATTTGGTCTTGTTTTAAGAAAACAACACTAACATTTTCTTTAAAAAAAAGATTAAATTGACTAAAATCAAGAAATAAAAAAAAAGAAATAAGCTAATTATTTCTATAATTCTACTCAATTACGGAATGTTTAAAAAAAAAAAAAATGATTAAATTGACTAAAATCGTACTAATTGTACCAAAATCATCATCATTAATATTGAGTAACTTACTTACCTGTTTATTAGGTTCTTCTATACAATGAAATAGAATTATGTGACTAAAACATGTGAAATAACGTGTAAAATCTCCCAGAATAAAACCACTCGACCACCAGCATGTAAAGATCCACATTAAACGTAGTAAGTGTGTTTTATTTGACATCTCTGCTTCAAACGGTCAGTCATTTCTAACATGTGAAACATCTACACTCTGGAATGTTATCAAAATTCAAGTTTTAATCTGCAGGAGGTTCAACTTCTAAACAAAGTTGTTAGTTTTGAGTTTCTACGATGCATCAAAAGATGGATCAGTTCTATTAAGACACAGGTGTTTTTCAGATACTGAACGTTATCCCGGCACCGCGGCGTCGTCGTCGCTGCTGTTATTGGACGCCGAGCTGAACCGCCTCCTTCACCAGATGATTTAAGGCACCGATGTCCGGGAGCAGGTCGGACGTCCCCAGACAGTACCACAGGTCCCCGGACCGGTCCACTGGACCACTAAAGGACTCGATCTCCACTCCCTTTGAGGCCAGAAGCTCTAAAAATACAATAAAAACAGGGATTTTTAGTGAATTTAAAGAGAAAAAACCTCCAGTAAGTCATAATAACGTAATACCGATGCTCATTTAAATGAAAAGGTCTATTTTATTCATGCTGGCTAACATTAAATCCTGTACTGCTAATGTGTATCTAAGATAGTTTCACGTTTTAACAAGATAGTTTGGTATTTTAGCAAGATAGTTCTATTTTTTAACAAGATGGTGTTATAACAACATAAAAGTATCATGTTAAGATAGTTACACATTTTAACAAGATAGTTTCATGTTATAACAGCATACAAATGTATCATATTAAGGTAGTTTGGTGTCTTAACAAGATAGTTTGGCATTTTAGCAAGATAGTTTCATGTAATAACAAGATAGTTCTATGTTTTAACAAAATAGTTTCATGTTATAACATACAAATGTTTCACATTAAGATAGTTTGGCGCATTAGCAAGACAGTTTCAGGTAATAACAAGATAGGTTGGTCTTTTAACAAGATAGTTTGGTGTTATAACAACATACAAACATATGTTAAGATAGTTTGCCATTTTAGCAAGATAGTTTCAGGTAATAAGATAGTTTGGCATTTTGGCAGGACAGTTTGGCATTTTAGCAAGATAGTTCTATGTTTTAACAAGAAAATTTCATGTTATAACATCATGTATCATGTTAGGATAGTTTGGCGTTTTAGCAAAATAGTTCTATGTTGTAACAAGATAGTTTGGTGTTATAACAACATACAAACATATGTTAAGATAGTTTGGCATTTTAGCAAGATAGTTTCAGGTAATAACAAGATAGTTTGCCGATTTTGTCAGGACAGTTTGGTAGATAGTTCATGTTTTACCAAGATAGTTTCATGTTATAACAACATACAAATGAATCACATTAAGATAGATTGGCGTTTTAGCAAGATAGTTCTATGTTTTAACAAGATAGTTCTATGTTTTAACAAGATAGTTCTATGTTTTAGCAAAATAGTTATAACAACATACAAATGTATCATGTCAAGATAGTTTCACATTTTGACTAGAACGTTTCATGTTATAACAACATACAAATGTTTCACATTAAGATAGTTTAGCATTTTAGCAAGATAATTTCAGGTAATAAGATAGTTTGGTGTTTTAACAAGATCGTTTCATGTTATAACAAGATACAAACGTATCATGTTAAGATAGTGTTGTGTTTTAACAAGATCGTTTCACATAACATACTAACATCATGTTATCATGTTAAGATAGTTTGCCATTTTAGCAAGATAGTTTCAGGTAATAAGATAGTTTGACATTTTGGCAGGACAGTTTGGCATTTTAGCAAGATAGTTCTATGTTTTAACAAGAAAATTTCATGTTATTCATGTATCATGTTAGAATAGTTTGGCGTTTTAGCAAAATAGTTCTATGTTGTAACAAGATAGTTTGGTGTTATAACAACATACAAACATATGTTAAGATAGTTTGGCATTTTAGCAAGATAGTTTCAGGTAATAACAAGATAGTTCTATGGTTTAACAAGATAGTTTCCTGTTATAACAACATACAAATGTATCACATTTTAGGAAGACATTTTGGAGTTTTAGCAAAATAGTTCTATCTTTTAACAAGATAGTTTGGTGTTATAACAACATACAGACATATCATGTTAAGATAGTTTGGCATTTTAGCAAGATAGTTTTGTTTTAACAAGATAGTTTCCGATTATAACAAACATATCACATTAAGATAGGTAGATAAGATTAACTATCTTGCTAAAACGCCAGACTATCTTAACGTGATACGTTTGTATGTTGTTATAACATGAAACTATCTTGTTAAACACCAAATAATCTTAACGTGATACATTTGTATGTTGTTAAATCATGAAACTATCTTGTTAAAACATAGAACTATCTTGTTATTACCTGAAACTATCTTGCTAAAACGCCAGACTATCTTAACGTGATACGTTTGTATGTTGTTATAACATGAAACTATCTTGTTAAACACCAAACAATCCTAACGTGATACATTTGTATGTTGTTAAATCATGAAACTATCTTGTTAAAACATAGAACTAGCTTGTTATTACCTGAAACTATCTTGCTAAAACGCCAGACTATCTTAACGTGATACGTTTGTATGTTGTTAAATCATAAAACTATCTTGTTAAAACATAGAACTAGCTTGTTATTACCTGAAACTATCTTGCTAAAACGCCAGACTATCTTAACGTGATACATTTGTATGTTGTTAAATCATGAAACTATCTTGTTAAAACATAGAACTAGCTTGTTATTACCTGAAACTATCTTGCTAAAACGCCAGACTATGTTAATGTGATACGTTTGTATGTTGTTAAATCATGAAACTATCTTGTTAAAACATAGAACTAGCTTGCTAAAACTCCAAACTATCTTTTTAATAATTTATCCTCACCAGCCACAGCCGCCACAAGCCTGCTGCTGGCTGCAGCCTTGAAGAACAGCAGGTTCCCGCTCAGAGAAACCGGTTGTCTGAACACGCTGTGGTCCAGCTGCAGAAGGACCGGCGCTCCGCCCTGGACCGAGCCCACGGCCGAGAAGCTGCAGCTGCCGGCCGAGACCTCCACCCGACACGAACCGGCACCGGCAGCAGACGCCTCAGAGGTGCTGTGGGTCTGGTTCACCTTCAGGAGGAGCAGGTAAAATCATTAGGAAGTCACATTCACTCACTGAATACTGTGGAGACTGAGTGTTTTAAAACAATATTAGATTATTGGATTTGAATCTTTATTTTGAACATGTATGTGAGCCCTGGACAGTTTATTACAGCTTCCAGAGAAAATTAATAAAAATAAAATAAATAAATACATAAATAAAACGGCAGAGGAAAACAGGAAGTAATAAATAAAGAGAAAATAAACAAATAAACCACTACCAACTATTCCTCCACTAACCACTAAATACTATATCTATACAATTCTTATTATTTGCTGTTATTATCGATATGAAACTATAATTAAATGTTATAAAAATAACAAATTAAAGGCAACAACACAGTAGAAGTATCAGTATATACTGATGATGAAAGAAAAAATATGTATATAATTATTATATATGATAATAATATAATATTTATATGATCTTCATATACATATTGTAATTTATATTTTATATTGTGATTAATTTATTTTATTTTAATTTATTTCTTATATTGTGCTGTATATTTTATATTCTAATTTATTTCTTATATTCTAATTTATTTCTTATATTGTAATGTATATTTTATATTGTGATTATTTCTTATATTCTGATATATTTCTTATATTGTGCTGTATATTTTATATTGTGATTATTTCTTATATTCTAATTTATTTCTTATATTCTAATTTATTTCTTATATTGTAATGTATATTTTATATTGTGATTAATTTATTTTATTTTAATTTATTTCTTATATTGTAATGTATATTTTATATTGTGATTATTTCTTATATTCTGATTTATTTCTTATATTGTAATGTATATTTTATATTGTGCTCTAATGTTGTGGTAGAGCCCATCCAGTAGACTGGAGTAGAGAATTAGCTCGGAGCTAATGCTAATCTATATGCATCACATCAGCTGAATTCATGGAACCATGTCTGACTGCATTGTCCCTGTCAAATAAATGAAAGGTTAAAGGTTAAAGTCCACCAACACACACCGTGATCCCAGAGTCTTTGGCCAGGCTGACCACGTTGATGAGGTTGGGGCTGGAGTCCTGGTCCATGAGACCGACCAGAACCGCTGCCGTCATGTAGCCGCTGGACGACTTCATGCAGTCACCTGGTGTTTTAAGAAAGAAAAGATTAGATAAATAGATAAATAAATAGATAAATAGATAACTTTATTCACAGCAGCAGTTTAGAACATTTAAATACAATCAAAACACAATGGAAGATAAAAACTGAATGGAAATAACATCATTATACACAAGATAAGCTAAATTAGTAGGATAATAGTAATAATACTGATGGTTGTAGTATAATATAATAATATATAGAATAGTATATATAGTAAACTATGGGACATGTATAGGATTAACTTATAATAATAACAGTAATAATAGTAATAACAGATAATATATCAGTGCAGTTGTAGTGTAATAATAATAATAGAAATTATAATAATAATTTGTATATATAAAGTATTTATATTCTATATATAGTATATAA
The DNA here is from genome assembly GCA_030544235.1 of Lepturacanthus savala. Taxonomy (NCBI): domain Eukaryota; kingdom Metazoa; phylum Chordata; class Actinopteri; order Scombriformes; family Trichiuridae; genus Lepturacanthus; species Lepturacanthus savala. The sequence continues at coordinate 2,391,847 of CM060470.1, read as the reverse complement.
AAGTACACAGAGGTGTGTACTGTATACTGCTATGTTACTAGTATTTTATTTTTCTATATCATAGTTAATTTTTTTCACTATAAAATATAATAAAAAAATAATACAAATTAATAATAATACAATAATACAAATAATATAAAAATTATAATTTATAGTAATAAAAAATAATAAAAAATAATTTAGGAGTATTTATTTGCTATTATTTGAATATTATTTTCCCTTTGCACATGAATATTTTCTTTAATTTAAAATTGTATTTTCCATTTTTATATATATATATATATATATATATATATATATATATATATATATATATATTGCGGTGGAAAATTAATAAATTAATAAATAAAATGGTAAATATATAGGAAAATAATACACAAATTAATTTTATGAATTTATTTATTATTTATTATAGTAGTTTCAGTTAAGATAATTTTATTTTGGGGTTTCCCACACACAAAATGTAGTGATTAAATGGTTGTATGAAGAACCAGCAGAGGGAGGAAAGTTGAATTAAATGTCCTGTGATGCAGAATGACTCCTCCCTGTTGAAACCTCTAAACCAACAGGTTAAACCAACAGGTCGGACGAGTTGTTTCACCTTCCGTGGTGATCTGAACGTGGCTGATCGGCTTCTTGCAGCAGGACTGCAGCACCGAGCCGATGGCCTGACCCAGTTTAATCAGCTGTTGAGATTCCTGACTGAAAGTACTGGCCAGAACCTGAGCATTCACCTGTAAAACAGAGATAAATAAACAGAACCTGAGCATTCACCTGAAAACAGGAAGTAAACAGAACCTGAGCATTCACCTGAAAACAGGAAGTAAACAGAACCTGAGCATTCACCTGTAAAACAGAGATAAATAAACAGAACCTGAGCATTCACCTGTAAAACAGGAAGTAAACAGAACCTGAGCATTCACGTGCCTTTCATCTCGTCCGACTCGTCTTTTCTCTCGTTCGACTCGTGCCTTTCATCTCGTTCGACTCGTGTCTTTCATCTCGTTCCACTCGTGCCTTTCATCTCGTTCCACTCGTGCCTTTCATCTCGTTCCACTCGTGCCTTTCATCTCGTTCCACTCGTGCCTTTCATCTCGTTCGACTCGTGCCTTTCATCTCGTTCGACTCGTGCCTTTTATCTCGTTCGACTCGTGCCTTTCATCTCGTTCGACTCGTGCCTTTCATCTCGTTCGACTCGTGCCTTTCATCTCGTTCGACTCGTGCCTTTTTTCTTGTTCGACTCGTGCCTTTCATCTCGTTCGACTCGTGCCTTTTTCTCGTTCGACTCGTGCCTTTTCCTCGTTCGACTCGTGCCTTTTCCTCGTTCGACTCGTGCCTTTTCCTCGTTCGACTCGTGCCTTTTATCTCGTTCGACTCGTGTCTTTCATCTCGTTCGACTCGTGCCTTTCATCTCGTCCGACTCGTGCCTTTCATCTCGTCCGACTCGTGCCTTTCATCTCGTCCGACTCGTGCCTTTCATCTCGTCCGACTCGTGCCTTTCATCTCGTCCGACTCGTGTCTTTCATCTCGTTCGACTCGTGCCTTTTTTCTCGTTCGACTCGTGCCTTTCATCTCGTTCGACTCGTGCCTTTTTTCTCGTCCGACTCGTGCCTTTCATCTCGTTCGACTCGTCTCTTTCATCTCGTTCGACTCGTCTCTTTCATCTCGTCCGACTCGTGCCTTTCATCTCGTTCGACTCGTGCCTTTCATCTCGTTCGACTCGTGCCTTTCATCTCGTTCGACTCGTGTCTTTTATCTCGTTCGACTCGTGTCTTTTATCTCGTTCGACTCGTGTTTTTTCATCTCGTTCGACTCGTGTTTTTTCATCTCGTTCGACTGGTGTTTTTTCCTCATTTGACTCGTGGTTTTTCCTCATTTGACTCGTGTTTTTTCTCATTTGACTCGTGATTTTTCTCATTTGACTCGTGATTTTTCAAACAAGCAAAACCAGCAAAACTGAAAAACCTTTTTTGCACTGATGACAAAATAAAACTGATGTTAATAATGTTTGATGATGAGAAAGTAAAAAAATGTTAAAATCCAGTTTTAAGCAGCATTAATCAGGTCTCTATAAATGTACATTCTCTAAATTATTGTAAATTATGTCAATTTTGTGCAAATTATTGAGACTAATGATAAATTTTAACTATTATTCATCATCTCATCATCATACAGTTATTCTGTATTTTGTTCTATTATAGTTTATACTCATTAATATGCTTTTCTGTAAATAAACTGTGTGAATAACCTTGTTTTTTTCTAATATTCCAACCTCTATACGTTTAACCCCAGTTACCTGATGCTGCTGGAACATGTGACGTTCCCTGGTGTCGGATCAATAAAGTTTATCTTCAAATAGACGTGGAGTTCAGGAGGTCAAAGAAATAAGATAAAGTAAGAGAATAACTCACAGCTCCCACCAGGTTCTTCCCCATCACCATGTCCACTATCTGCTGGGCGATGTCCTGTCCACACCTGGCCTGGGCCTCCGTGGTGCTGGCCCCCAGGTGAGGACAGCTGATCACGTTAGGGTGATCGATCAGCGAGCGGTCCTTCGGTGGCTCCTGGAGATGAATATATGGAGATATGGATGATAACAGAAGGAAAAACACAGCAAATACAACAGAGCAGACACGGATGATACGACGGTGGAGCTGAATCAGAGCACAATCAGGAAAACAACAGGAAAACAACAGGAAAACAACAGGAAAACAACAGGAAAAACAACAGGAAAAACAACAGGAAAACAACAGAAAATCAACAGGAAAACAACAAACACACCGGAAATGTTGTAGTTTTCTCTATTTCTATTGTTTTTCAGATTTGACTCGTGTTTTTACAGATTTGAGTCGTGTTTTTACAGATTTGAGTCGTGTTTTTACAGATTTGAGTCGTGTTTTTACAGATTTGAGTCGTGTTTTTACAGATTTGACTCGTGTTTTTACAGATTTGAGTCGTGTTTTTACAGATTTGAGTCGTGTTTTTACAGATTTGAGTCGTGTTTTTACAGATTTGAGTCGTGTTTTTACAGATTTGAGTCGTGTTTTTACAGATTTGAGTCGTGTTTTTACAGATTTGACTCGTGTTTTTACAGATTTGAGTCGTGTTTTTACAGATTTGAGTCGTGTTTATTCAGATTGGACTCGTGTTTTTTCTGATTTGACTCGTGTTTTTTCTGATTTGACTCGTATTTTTTCTGATTTGACTCATATTTTTTCTGATTTGACTCATATTTTTTCTGATTTGACTCATATTTTTTCTGATTTGACTCGTGTTTTTTCTGATTTGACTCATGTTTTTTTCTCATTTGACTCATGTTTTTTTCTCATTTGACTCATGTTTTAGTGACTTGACTCACGTTTTTTCTGATTTGACTCGTGTTTTTTCTGATTTGACTCGTGTTTTTTTCATTTGACGTTACATTTTTGTGATTTGACTCATGTTTTTCTTATTCGTCGTCGTGTTTTCCATATTTTCTGCTGTGTTTTCCATATTTTCTGCTGTGTTTTCCAGATTCGTGGTTGTGAATTGTCCTTCAGGGCCACCGTCCACCACAGCAGGACTATACTTCCTATAACTCTCACCTCCACAAAGACGTCGAGTCCTGCTCCTCCACACTGACCCGACTCCAACGCTCGGACCAGAGCCGCCTCATCGATGATTCCTCCTCGGGCACAGTTCACCACCTTCACTCCTTTCTTACATTTAGCGAAGGTTTCATCACTAAGTAAACCTGCAGCAGGAACAACAATTAACACATTAATCACCTTTTTCACCTCATATTCTGACTTTTTATCTCACGTTTTAGTCTATTTCTTTCCTTGATTTTGGTAAATTTAAGGAAATCTTCTAATTTTGACATTTTCTCTGACATTTCTTTAATGTTTAAATCTCATATTTTGACATATTTCTGAAACAAAGTTGATTAATTGATTAGTTGCAAACTAACACATTAATCACCAACGATTCTGATGATTTGAGTCATTTTTAAGTAGAAAACGTCCAAATTCTCTGGTTCCAGCTTCTCTTCTCTGATTATTTCCTGGTTTCTTTAGTCTCTATAATAATAAACTGATGATCTTTGGGTTGTGGATAATTTTGAGCATGCTTTTATTTTGAAGGGGCCCTATTTTGACCATTTTCCCAGTTTAATATTTTCATTTTCATGGTTTATTCATAATAAATAGCTGTGTTTATGATCCTAAATCACCTTTAGTAACAATATAGTCTGCCTTAATCAATTAATTGATTAGTTACCAATTTAGTTACCAATTATTACATGAATCAATTAATAGATTAGAGTCATTTTTTAATTAGAAAATGTCTAAATTCTCTGGTTCCAGCTTCTCTTCTCTGATTATTTCCTGGTTTCTTTAGTCTCTATAATAATAAACTGATGATCTTTGGACATATTAACCTGTACTTCCTACTCACCAGCGGTTGAAGGCATCAGCGGAGTGTGGACAGTGATGTAGTCACACTGAGGCCACAGCTTCTCCAGAGACATCTGCTCCACGCCCCACGTGGCCGACACCTCTGGAGGAGTGATGGGGTCGTAGCCGATCGTCTGGGAAACAGGAAACGCCTCGTCAAATTTAAATATTACAGCAAAATCACGTCTTACCGTCCCTTTATTTCACCTTCATGCCGAACGACTGCATCCTGGAGGCCACCTCCTTCCCTATCCGGCCCAGGCCCAGGATTCCCAGCACTTTCCCGTACAGCTCCGCCCCCATGAACTAGAATTAGACGAACAGAAACAAGCGTCTGGTCAGATTATGGACGAGCGGCTGAGCATCGGCTCCGACCGAGCGGCAGGAATCTCTTTGTGTCCGAGGACGATCGCATTCACCTTCTTACGATCCCACTTCCCTGCTTTCATGGACATGGCCGCCTGAGGAACGTGTCTGAAACACAGGAGCATCTCATTATTCACCAATTAATGCAATTAATGCAATTATTAAGTAGATTTTATCATCAAAAAGTGGAATTATATGGAAGAGCCTCACTAATATGCAGGGGTTTGGTGTTTATAAATCAATATTACAGAAATAAACTATTATATTTGTATAAAATACTGTATTTATAGTATTTAGAGGTAATTATTATAAATATATTATTCATATTTCTATACATTTTCTTATTTTTGAGATTTTATTATATATACTGGCATGTTTATAATTATATTTGTTTTTAAATAATTATAAACTGTTTTTATTATCATATTTTTTTAATTTATTTATCAGATATATTAGAATTCTTGAGTCAGCATTTAACAATAATAACTTTAAACTAGTGCTGCAAGCAGCATTAACGGGCCCTCGCCATGCTATGCCACCGCCCTGCCATGCCACCGCCCTGCCATGCCACCGCCCTGCCATGCCACCGACCTGCTATGCCACCGCCCTGCCATGCCACCGCCCTGTACCACCGCCATCCTGCGCCCCCGCCCTGCTATGCCACTGCCTCCCGCGCCATTGACCCCTCTCCGTGCCACTGCCGGAGTAGCGCGTGCATTGTGCTCAGACTGAGGAGGGTGAAAAAAAATGGCTGGCTGAAACAGAAAACTGCCATGCCACACTCATCCAGCAGGTGGCGCTGTCGGCGTAACCATACTTGGGTGTCTACGTTCAGCGGCAGTCTCTCATCACACATGTAAAGTTTGGAGCAGATAAAGCATTGCAACACAGAGTTATTTCATTTTAATGGTGTGACCACCAGGGGGCAGCAGCACAGTACCCTAACTTGGGGTGGAGCGCAGAGGGACCCATCCTGATCACATGTGTGAAGTTTGAGGCAGATCGGTTTATGTGGGACAGAGTTATGACAAGTTAAATGTGTCCACCAGGGGGCAGCAGACTTCCTGTTTGACATAGACCATTGGTGCCAAACACTTTTATGTTTGTCTGGACAAGATACACGTGTGTACCGAATTTCATGTTTCTACGCTAAAAGAAACCCTATGGAGAGGGGCTATTGAATATTTAAAGGGGGCGCTACAGAGGTATTTAGCCCCACCCATGGAAGTCACCATCATCAGGTCAAATTCTTTGGCACCCTTGACCTGTGAATCCGTTTTCATGATGATATAATGTTGGTGAAGCCATCAAAAAGCCAAACGTATTTACATGGCGAGTGACCCAAAATGGCGGGGCCGCTACGTCCAGACCGTGTGACTTCACACGGTCTGGACGTGCTTGGGTGTCTACGTTCAGCGGCAGTCTCTCATCACACATGTAAAGTTTGGAGCAGATAAAGCATTGCAATGCAGAGTTATTTGATGTTAACGGTGTGACCACCAGGGGGCAGCACCACAGTACCCTAACTTTGGGTGGAGCGCAGAGGGACCCATCCTGATCACATGTGTGAAGTTTGAGGCAGATCGGTTTATGTGGGACAGAGTTATGACAAGTTAAATGTGTCCACCAGGGGGCAGCAGACTTCCTGTTTGACATAGACCGTTGGTGCCGGAGACTTTTATGTTTGTCTGGTCAAGATACACGTGTGTACCGAATTTCATGTTTCTACGATAAAAGAAACCCTATGGAGAGGGGCTATTGAATATTTAAAGGGGGCGCTATAGAGGTATTTAGCCCCACCCATGGAAGTCGCCATCATCAGGTCAAAGTCTTTGCACCATTAACCTGTGAATCCATTTTCATGATGATATAATGTTGGTGAAGCCATCAAAAAGCCAAACGTATTTACATGGCGAGTGACCCAAAATGGCGGGGCCGCCAAGTCCAGACCGTGTGACTTCACAAAAGGCTTTGAATGATTGTTTTATCACACATCCATTGAGAACATCCTGGCAAAGTTTGAGTTGCATACTGTAAAAGCTGTAGGAGGACATCGATCAGAGGCGAGGTGAGGAAATCGCCAAAAATCGACCATTCAATTCAAGATGGCCGACTTCCTGTGGGGATTTCACCATGACGTCATGAGGCTTTTTTGTGCGTCTCGGAATGATTAAGGAGTGTGCCGAATTTCATGACTGTAGGATGTACTAACCCCTATGTGGAGGGGTTTTTGAAAGTTTCCAGGGGGCGCTAGAGAGGCATTTGGCCCCACCCATGTGGATTGCCCCTATCAAATCATAGAGGATCTCACCTTTGACCTGTGTATCCATTTTCATGACGATAAGTGATCGTTAAAGCCACCAAAAAGCCAAACGTATTTTCATGGCGAGGGATCGATCGTCGCCGCCTCGCCACACGGACGCCATAGGGCGTGGCCTTACAGTGTTCATCATATAGCTTCACCAATGTGTTCTACATGTTGTAGAGGTGGAATGAAGTTTCTAAGTTCAACGATGTGTCTTTAGTACATGCAAAAGTAAAAAAAGGTCACTTCCTGTTACCACTAGGGGGCGCCACATATTAAGTGGGTAATCATGATGTCAAAACACTGGGGGCGGAGCCATGGTCACGTCCAGTCAGTTTGAAGCTGATAGAGTAAAGTATGTGGGCGTGACAGCCATTCAAAGTTAGATGGCGAGCTCTGAAGCGATGACCAAAAAAGGCGGGGCCACCACGGCCAGACCGTAAGACTTATGAAAACGGTTTTGATAACTTTGAATCACACATGCCTTGAGAGCATCCTGGCCGAGTTTGAGGTCGTGACCTTGTAATCTCTAGGACGAGTTCGCACAGATGCGAGGTATGGAAATGGCCAAAATCGCCCTTTTGGCGAAATTTCAATTCAAGATGGCCGACTTCCTGTTGTGATTTCACCATGGTGTCAAGAGGCTTTTTGGTGTGTCTTGGCATGATGAAGGTGTGTGCCGAATTTCATGACGATTGGTAAAACTAAGCCCAATGCGGAGGGTGTTTTGAAAATTTCCAGGGGGCGCTGTAGAGCCATTTTTGTGTGTCCATGCTGGAGACCTATAGAATACGTAAATTTTCGCGACTCCAGATGTGCACAGCAATTTTGGTGAGTTTTGAGGTATGGGAAAGGCCTCAAAAAGGCAATTCATTTCGGACGAGAATAATAATAATAATAATAACTAGTGCTGCAAGCAGCATTAACGGGCCCTCGCCATGCTATGCCACCGCCCTGCTATGCCACCGCCCTGCTATGCCACCGCCCTGCCATGCCACCGCCCTGTACCACCGCCATCCTGCGCCCCCGCCCTGCTATGCCACTGCCCCCCGCGCCATTGACCCCTCTCCGTGCCACTGCCGGAGTAGCGCGTGCATTGTGCTCAGACTGAGGAGGGTGAAAAAAAATGGCTGGCTGAAACAGAAAACTGCCATGCCACACTCATCCAGCAGGTGGCGCTGTCGGCGTAACCATACTTGGGTGTCTACGTTCAGCGGCAGTCTCTCATCACACATGTAAAGTTTGGAGCAGATAAAGCATTGCAACACAGAGTTATTTCATGTTAATGGTGTGACCACCAGGGGGCAGCAGCACAGTACCCTAACTTGGGGTGGAGCGCAGAGGGACCCATCCTGATCACATGTGTGAAGTTTGAGGCAGATCGGTTTATGTGGGACAGAGTTATGACAAGTTAAATGTGTCCACCAGGGGGCAGCAGACTTCCTGTTTGACATAGACCATTGGTGCCAAACACTTTTATGTTTGTCTGGACAAGATACACGTGTGTACCGAATTTCATGTTTCTACGCTAAAAGAAACCCTATGGAGAGGGGCTATTGAATATTTAAAGGGGGCGCTACAGAGGTATTTAGCCCCACCCATGGAAGTCACCATCATCAGGTCAAATTCTTTGGCACCCTTGACCTGTGAATCCGTTTTCATGATGATATAATGTTGGTGAAGCCATCAAAAAGCCAAACGTATTTACATGGCGAGTGACCCAAAATGGCGGGGCCGCTACGTCCAGACCGTGTGACTTCACACGGTCTGGACGTGCTTGGGTGTCTACGTTCAGCGGCAGTCTCTCATCACACATGTAAAGTTTGGAGCAGATAAAGCATTGCAATGCAGAGTTATTTGATGTTAACGGTGTGACCACCAGGGGGCAGCACCACAGTACCCTAACTTTGGGTGGAGCGCAGAGGGACCCATCCTGATCACATGTGTGAAGTTTGAGGCAGATCGGTTTATGTGGGACAGAGTTATGACAAGTTAAATGTGTCCACCAGGGGGCAGCAGACTTCCTGTTTGACATAGACCGTTGGTGCCGGAGACTTTTATGTTTGTCTGGTCAAGATACACGTGTGTACCGAATTTCATGTTTCTACGATAAAAGAAACCCTATGGAGAGGGGCTATTGAATATTTAAAGGGGGCGCTATAGAGGTATTTAGCCCCACCCATGGAAGTCGCCATCATCAGGTCAAAGTCTTTGCACCATTAACCTGTGAATCCATTTTCATGATGATATAATGTTGGTGAAGCCATCAAAAAGCCAAACGTATTTACATGGCGAGTGACCCAAAATGGCGGGGCCGCCAAGTCCAGACCGTGTGACTTCACAAAAGGCTTTGAATGATTGTTTTATCACACATCCATTGAGAACATCCTGGCAAAGTTTAAGCTGTATACTGTAAAAGCTGTAGGAGGAGATCGATCAGAGGCGAGGTGTGGAAATCGCCAAAAATCGCCCATTCAATTCAAGATGGCCGACTTCCTGTGGGGATTTCACCATGACGTCATGAGGGTTTTTTGTGCGTCTCGGAATGATTAAGGAGTGTGCCGAATTTCATGACTGTAGGATGTACTAACCCCTATGTGGAGGGGTTTTTGAAAGTTTCCAGGGGGCGCTAGAGAGGCATTTGGCCCCACCCATGTGGATTGCCCCTATCAAATCATAGAGGATCTCACCTTTGACCTGTGTATCCATTTTCATGACGATAAGTGATCGTTAAAGCCACCAAAAAGCCAAACGTATTTTCATGGCGAGGGATCGATCGTCGCCGCCTCGCCACACGGACGCCATAGGGCGTGGCCTTACAGTGTTCATCATATAGCTTCACCAATGTGTTCTACATGTTGTAGAGGTGGAATGAAGTTTCTAAGTTCAACGATGTGTCTTTAGTACATGCAAAAGTAAAAAAAGGTCACTTCCTGTTACCACTAGGGGGCGCCACATATTAAGTGGGTAATCATGATGTCAAAACACTGGGGGCGGAGCCATGGTCACGTCCAGTCAGTTTGAAGCTGATAGAGTAAAGTATGTGGGCGTGACAGCCATTCAAAGTTAGATGGCGAGCTCTGAAGCGATGACCAAAAAAGGCGGGGCCACCACGGCCAGACCGTAAGACTTATGAAAACGGTTTTGATAACTTTGAATCACACATGCCTTGAGAGCATCCTGGCCGAGTTTGAGGTCGTGACCTTGTAATCTCTAGGACAAGTTCGCACAGATGCGAGGTGTGGAAATGGCCAAAATCGCCCTTTTGGCGAAATTTCAATTCAAGATGGCTGACTTCCTGTTGTGATTTCACCATGGTGTCAAGAGGCTTTTTGGTGTGTCTTGGCATGATGAAGGTGTGTGCCAAATTTCATGACGATTGGTAAAACTAAGCCCAATGCGGAGGGTGTTTTGAAAATTTCCAGGGGGCGCTGTAGAGCCATTTTTGTGTGTCCATGCTGGAGACCTATAGAATACGTAAATTTTCGCGACTCCAGATGTGCACAGCAATTTTGGTGAGTTTTGAGGTATGGGAAAGGCCTCAAAAAGGCAATTCATTTCGGACGAGAATAATAATAATAAGAAACGAAGCAGTTCCAATAGGTCCTTCGCGGACTGCTGCGCAGTCGCCGCTCGGGCCCTAACTAGCGCTGCAAGCAGCATTGAAGGGCCCTCGCGGGGTATGGGCGGTCGGGGTATGGGCGGTCGGGGTATGGGCGAGTCAGAGCATGTGTGTTTGTTTTGTGTCAAGGCGATCATTGATTTTGAGGCAATATGTTGAAACTATCTCAAGTCCCTGTCTGAGGGAGAGGCAGCGTAATTGGCTGTCTCGCAACGCTAACACCCATTACTGAATTGTCACAGTTTGTAAACTTTCTCATAACAAAGTTCTTGAGATGTTAGAGACACAATTTGAAGCGGTTGCAGGTTATTCTCTAGGAGAAATTTATTAAAGCGTCACGACAGTGACTTCCTGTTGCCAGCAGGGGGCGGTCTTACGTGATGTGAATATGAAAATATACACATGTTTAGTGCGGGACTACTATCATACACAATCAATTTCATCCAGATTGTATGCTCATTTCCTGGAGAAATCGCCACTTCCTTTTTCATGGCGAAACATCAGAATTTGAGGCATCACCGTGGTCACGCCGTAAACTGTAGAGCCAACATTTCAAAAACTTATCATCATCAACGTCTTTAGATGTCACAGCCAAAGTTTGAAGTTGCTGCTGATAAACCCTGATATTATGTCTGCAAACAGCGTTTCTGTTGATGTTCAATTCAAAATGGCTGACTTCCTGTTGGACTTAGGATATGGGTCCAAGAGGCTTTTTTTGTCTGTCTTGACCTACTTCATGTGTGTGCTGAATTTCGTGAGTCTAGGTTAAAGATAAAGCATGGGGCTTTACATTTGAAAGTTATTTCCTGCTACCAATAGGGGGTGCTATGAGTGTGAGTGGATATGAGTGTATCAATATGTTCAGGGCGGGACCCTTATGAAGCATCAGAGATTTGATGCAGATAGGAAGTTGCAAGTGGAAGTTATGATAAGTTGATGACACATGGCGTGGGATCGAAATTATTCACCTGGCCACGCCCACGCCCTCCACTGTTTCCGTCAAGGGATAACTATGCAGATGTGTTCAGGGCAGGTTTGAGGTCATACACAACCAATTTAATCCAGTTTGTATGTTCCCTTCCTGGAGAAATAGCTACTTCCTTTTTCATGGAAACATCAGAATTTCAGGCCTCACCGAGGCCACGACCTCTACTGAAAACTCATGGTTTTAAACACATGTCATCACAAAGGTGTTGACATGTCACAACCACCATTGGACCTGTTTGTGGGTTATTACCTAAGAGAAATTCATTAAAGCGTGACAACAGTGACTTCCTGCTGCCAGCAGGGGGCGGTCTGACGTGGCGTGAATATAAACACGTACACGTGTTCAGAGCATGACCAACATCATACACCATCAATTTCATGCAGTTAGGATGTTCCTTTCCTGGAGAAATCACAACTTCCTTTTTCATGGCGAAACATCAGGATTTGAGGCCTTGCCGAGGCCACGCCCTAACCTTTAGAGCCACCATTTCAATAACTTTTCATCATTGACGTCTTTAGACGCCACAGCCAAAATTTGAAGTCACTGCTGATAAATCCCTAGGACTAGTTCGTCAAAGTACGACGCCTGCAAATGGCGATTTCGCTGACGTTCAATTCAAGATGGCCAACTTCCTGTTGGACTTAGGATATGGATCCAAGAGGCTTTTTTGTCCATCCTGAAGTACTCCATGTGTCTGCTGAATTTCGTATGTCTAGGTTAAAGATAAAGCATGGGGCTTTACATTTGAAAGTTATTTCCTGCTACCAATAGGGGGCGATATGAGTGTAAGTGAATATGAGTGTATAAATATGTTCAGGGCAGGACCCTTATGAAGCATCAGAGATTTGGTGCAGATAGAATATAGCATGTGGAAGTTATGATGAGTTGATGTCACATGGCGAGGGATGGAAACTCTCCGCCTCGCCGAGGCCACGCCCTCCAATGAAAACTCATGGTATTAAACACATTTCATCACAAAGGTCTTGACATGCCAGAAACACAATTTGAAGTGGTTATCCATAATTTCCTCTGAGAAATTCATTAAAGCGTGACGACAGTGACTTCCTGCTGCCAGCAGGGGGCGGTCTGACATGGTGTGAATATAAACATATACACGTGTTCAGGGTGGGACCAGCATCATACACCATCAATTTAATGCAGTTTGAATGTTCCTTTCATGGAGAAAACACGTCTTTTTTCATGGCGAAACATCAGAATTTGAGGCCTCGCCGAGGCCACGCCCTCCGATGAAAACTCACCATTTCAATGATTTTTCATGATCAAGCCCTTTAGATGCCACAACCAAAATTTGAAGTCGCTGTTGGCAATTTCCTAGGACTAGTTCGCCAAAGTACAATGCCTGCAAACAGCGATTTCTGCAACTTTTGGCGATGTTTGATTCAAGATAGTGGACTTCCTGTTGGAGTTAGGCTATCGGTACCCGGGTCTTTTTTGTCCGTCTTGACCTGATACATGTGTGTGCCGAATTTCGTTCCTCTATGTGAAACTATATGGTGAGGGTGTTCTTTTGAAAAATGTTAGGTGGCGCTATAGAGCCATTTTGCCACGCCCATATTCAAATCCTATAAAATACGTAAATTTTCACCAGGCCCATTGCAGCTGCCAAATTTGGTGAGTTTTCATGTATGTTCAGGCCCCCAAAAAGGCAGTTGATTACGCGGAAAAAATCTGAAGTGTCAAACGAAGAACAATAGGGCCTCGCGTACCGCGACTGCCTTGCAGTCGCCGCTCGGGCCCTAACTAGGACTAGTTCGTCAAAGTATGACGCCTGCAAACGGCGATATCGCTGACGTTCAATTCAAGATGGTTGACTTCCTGTCGGACTTAGGATATGGATCCAAGAGGCTTTTTTGTCCGTCCTGAAGTACTCCATGTGTCTGCCGAATTTCGTAAGTCTAGGTTAAAGATAAAGCATGGGGCTTTACATTTGAAAGTTATTTCCTGCTACCAATAGGGGGCGCTATGAGTGTAAGTGAATATGAGTGTATAAATATGTTCAGGGCGGGACCCTTATGAAGCATCAGAGATTTGGTGCAGATAGAATATAGCATGTGGAAGTTATGATGAGTTGATGTCACATGGCGAGGGATGGAAACTCGCCGCCTCGCTGAGGCCACGCCCTCCAATGAAAACTCATGGTATTAAAGACATTTCATCATAAAGGTCTTGACATGCCAGAAACACAATTTGAAGTGGTTATCCCTAATTTCCTCTGAGAAATTCATTAAAGCGTGACGACAGTGACTTCCTGCTGCCAGCAGGGGGCGGTTTGACGTGGCGTGAATATAAACATATACACGTGTTCAGAGCATGACCAGCATCATACACCATCAATTTCATGCAGTTAGGATGTTCCTTTCATGGAGAAAACACAACTTCCTTTTTCATGGCGAAACATCAGAATTTGAGGCCTCGCCGAGGCCACGCCCTCCCATGAAAACTCACCATTTCGACGAGTTTTCATGATCAAGCCTTTTAGATGCTACAACCAAAATTTTACGCCGCTGCAGGCTATAGTCTCTGACTAGTAGGTGATTTTCGTTGCCTGCAAACGGCGTCTTCGGCGATGTTTGATTCAAAATGGCCGACTTCCTGTTTGACTTTCACCATGACGTCAAGAGGATTTTTTGTGCGCCTTGGCATGATAAACGCGTGTGCCGAGTTTCGTGAAGATACGATAAACTAACCCCTATGGGGGGGGTGTTTTGAAAGTGACAAGGGGGCGCTACTGAGCCATTTTGCCCCGCCCATTTTCAAAACCGATGAAATATGTAATTTTTCGCCGGGCCTGATGCGTCCAGAAAAAATGGGGACTTTTTAGGTATGTTCAGGCCTCCAAAAGGGCATTCAAAGACGCGGAAGACAAAGAAAAAAAAGAATAATAATAATAACTAGTGCTGCAAGCAGCATTGAAGGGCCCTCGCGGGGTATGGGCAGTCGGGGTATGGGCGAGTCGGGGTATGGGCGAGTCAGAGCATATGTGTTTGCTTTGTGTCGGGGGCGATCGTTGATTTTGAGGCAATATGTTGAAACTATCTCAAGTCCCTGTCTGAGGGAGAGGCAGCGTAATTCGCTGTCTGGCAACGCTAACACCCATTACTGAATTGTCACCGTTTGTAAACTTTCTCATAACAAAGTTCTTGAGATGTTAGAGACACGATTTGAAGCGGTTGTGGGTTATTCTCTAGGAGAAATTCATTAAAGCGTGACAACAGTGACTTCCTGCTGCCAGCAGGGGGCGGTCTGACGTGGCGTGAATATAAACATGTACACGTGTTCAGAGAGGGACCAGCATCATACACCATCAATTTCATGCAGTTAGGATGTTCCTTTCATGGAGAAAACACAACTTCTTTTTTCATGGCGAAACATCAGGATTTGAGGCCTCACTGAGGCCACGCCCTAACCTTTAGAGCCACCATTTCAATGTTTTTTCATCATTGACGTCTTTAGATGCCACAGCCAAAATTTGAAGTCACTGCTGATTAATCCCTAGGACTAGTTCGTCAAAGTATGACGCCTGCAAACGGCGATATCGCTGACGTTCAATTCAAGATGGTTGACTTCCTGTCGGACTTAGGATATGGATCCAAGAGGCTTTTTTGTCCGTCCTGAAGTACTCCATGTGTCTGCCGAATTTCGTAAGTCTAGGTTAAAGATAAAGCATGGGGCTTTACATTTGAAAGTTATTTCCTGCTACCAATAGGGGGCGCTATGAGTGTAAGTGAATATGAGTGTATAAATATGTTCAGGGCGGGACCCTTATGAAGCATCAGAGATTTGGTGCAGATAGAATATAGCATGTGGAAGTTATGATGAGTTGATGTCACATGGCGAGGGATGGAAACTCGCCGCCTCGCCGAGGCCACGCCCTCCAATGAAAACTCATGGTATTAAAGACATTTCATCATAAAGGTCTTGACATGCCAGAAACACAATTTGAAGTGGTTATCCATAATTTCCTCTGAGAAATTCATTAAAGCGTGACGACAGTGACTTCCTGCTGCCAGCAGGGGGCGGTTTGACGTGGCATGAATATAAACATATACACGTGTTCAGGGCGGGACCAGCATCATACACCATCAATTTCATGCAGTTAGGATGTTCCTTTCATGGAGAAAACACAACTTCCTTTTTCATGGCGAAACATCAGAATTTGAGGCCTCGCCGAGGCCACGCCCTCCAATGAAAACTCACCATTTCGACGAGTTTTCATGATCAAGCCTTTTAGATGCTACAACCAAAATTTTACGCCGCTGCAGGCTATAGTCTCTGACTAGTAGGTGATTTTCGTTGCCTGCAAACTGCGTCTTCGGCGATGTTTGATTCAAAATGGCCGACTTCCTGTTTGACTTTCGACATGATGTCAAGAGGATTTTTTGTGCGCCTTGGCATGATAAACGCGTGTGCCGAGTTTCGTGAAGATACGATAAACTAACCCCTATGGGGGGGGTGTTTTGAAAGTGACAAGGGGGCGCTACTGAGCCATTTTGCCCCGCCCATTTTCAAAACCGATGAAATATGTAATTTTTCGCCGGGCCTGATGCGTCCAGAAAAAATGGGGACTTTTTAGGTATGTTCAGGCCTCCAAAAGGGCATTCAAAGACGCGGAAGACAAAGAAAAAAAAGAATAATAATAATAATAATAATAATAATAAGAATAATAATAATAATCTTTTGGAGAACAATAGGGCCTCGCGTACCGCGACTGCTATGCAGTCGCCGCTCGGGCCCTAACTAGTGCTGCAAGCAGCATTGAAGGGCCCTCGCGGGGTATGGGCAGTCGGGGTATGGGCGGTCGGGGTATGGGCGGTCGGGGTACGGGCGAGTCGGGGTATGGGCGAGTCAGAGCATATGTGTTTGCTTTGTGTCGGGGGCGATCGTTGATTTTGAGGCAATATGTTGAAACTATCTCAAGTCCCTGTCTGAGGGAGAGGCAGCGTAATTCGCTGTCTGGCAACGCTAACACCCATTACTGAATTGTCACCGTTTGTAAACTTTCTCATAACAAAGTTCTTGAGATGTTAGAGACACGATTTGAAGCGGTTGTGGGTTATTCTCTAGGAGAAATTCATTAAAGCGTGACAACAGTGACTTCCTGCTGCCAGCAGGGGGCGGTCTGACGTGGCGTGTATATAAACACGTACACGTGTTCAGAGCATGACCAGCATCATACACCATCAATTTCATGCAGTTAGGATGTTCCTTTCCTGGAGAAATCACAACTTCCTTTTTCATGGCGAAACATCAGGATTTGAGGCCTCACCGAGGCCACGCCCTAACCTTTAGAGCCACCATTTCAATGTTTTTTCATCATTGACGTCTTTAGACGCCACAGCCAAAATTTGAAGTCACTGCTGATAAATCCCTAGGACTAGTTCGTCAAAGTACGACGCCTGCAAACGGCGATTTCGCTGACGTTCAATTCAAGATGGCCGACTTCCTGTTAAACTTAGGATATGGATCCAAGAGGCTTTTTTGTCTGTCCTGAAGTACTCCATGTGTCTGCCGAATTTTGTAAGTCTAGGTTAAAGATAAAGCATGGGGCTTTACATTTGAAAGTTATTTCCTGCTACCAATAGGGGGCGCTATGAGTGTGAGTGAATATGAGTGTATAAATACGTTCAGGGCGGGACCCTTATGAAGCATCAGAGATTTGGTGCAGATAGAATATAGCATGTGGAAGTTATGATGAGTTGATGTCACATGGCGAGGGATGGAAACTCGCCGCCTCGCCGAGGCCACGCCCTCCAATGAAAACTCATGGTATTAAAGACATTTCATCACAAAGGTCTTGACATGCCATAAACACAATTTGAAGTGGTTATCCATAATTTCCTCTGAGAAATTCATTAAAGCGTGACGACAGTGACTTCCTGCTGCCAGCAGGGGGCGGTTTGACGTGGCGTGATTATAAACATATACACGTGTTCAGGGCGGGACCAGCATCATACACCATCAATTTCATGCAGTTAGGATGTTCCTTTCATGGAGAAAACACAACTTTCTTTTTCATGGCGAAACATCAGAATTTGAGGCCTCGCCGAGGCCACGCCCTCCCATGAAAACTCACCATTTCAATGATTTTTCATGATCAAGCCTTTTAGAAGGTACGACCAAAATTTTACGCCGCTGCAGGCTATAGTGTCTGACTAGTAGGTGAAATTACGTCGCCTGCAAACGGCGTCTTGGCCGATGTTTGATTCAAAATGGCCGACTTCCTGTTTGACTTTCACCATGACGTCAAGAGGATTTTTTGTGCGCCTTGGCATGATAAACGCGTGTGCCGAGTTTCGTGAAGATACGATAAACTAACCCCTATGGGGGGGGTGTTTTGAAAGTGACAAGGGGGCGCTACTGAGCCATTTTGCCCCGCCCATTTTCAAAACCTACGAAATACGTAATTTTTCGCCGGGTCTGATGCGTCCAGAAAAAATGGGGACTTTTTAAGTATGTTCAGGCCTCCAAAAGGGCAATCAAAGACGCGGAAGAAAAAGAAAAAAAAGAATAATAATAATAAGAAGAATAATAATAATAATAATAATAATAATAATAATAATCTTTTGGAGAACAATAGGGCCTCGCGTACCGCGACTGCTATGCAGTCGCCGCTCGGGCCCTAACTAGTGCTGCAAGCAGCATTGAAGGGCCCTCGCGGGGTATGGGCGGTCGGGGTACGGGCGAGTCGGGGTATGGGCGAGTCAGAGCATGTGTGTTTGCTTTGTGTCGGGGGCGATCATTGATTTTGAGGCAATATGTTGAAACCATCTCAACTCCCTGTCTGAGGGAGAGGCAGCGTAATTCGCTGTCTCGCAACGCTATCACCCATTACTGAATTGTCCCCGTTTGTAAACTTTCTCATAACAAAGTTCTTGAGATGTTAGACACGATTTGAAGCGGTTGCGGGTTATTCTCGAGGAGAAATTTATTAAAGTGTCACGACAGTGACTTCCTGTTGCCAGCAGGGGGCGGTTTGATGTGGCGTGAATATAAACATGTACACGTGTTCAGAGAGGGACCAGCATCATACACCATCAATTTCATGCAGTTAGGATGTTCCTTTCATGGAGAAAACACAACTTCCTTTTTCATGGCGAAACATCAGAATTTGAGGCCTCGCCGAGGCCACGCCCTCCCATGAAAACTCACCATTTCGACGAGTTTTCATGATCAAGCCTTTTAGATGCTACAACCAAAATTTTACGCCGCTGCAGGCTATAGTCTCTGACTAGTAGGTGAATTTACGTTGCCTGCAAACGGCGTCTTCGCCGATGTTTGATTCAAAATGGCCGACTTCCTGTTTGACTTTCACCATGACGTCAAGAGGATTTTTTGTGCGCCTTGGCATGATAAACGCATGTGCCGAGTTTCGTGAAGATACGATGAACTAACCCCTATGGGGGGGGTGTTTTGAAAGTGACAAGGGGGCGCTACTGAGCCATTTTGCCCCGCCCATTTTCAAAACCTACGAAATACGTAATTTTTCGCCGGGCCTGATGCGTCCAGAAAAAATGGGGACTTTTTAGGTATGTTCAGGCCCCCAAAAGGGCATTCAAAGACGCGGAAGACAAAGAAAAAAAAGAATAATAATAATAAGAATAATAATAATCTTTTGGAGAACAATAGGGCCTCGCGGTACCGCGACTGCTATGCAGTCGCCGCTCGGGCCCTAATAAGAATAACTAGTGCTGCAAGCAGCATTGAAGGGCCCTCGCGGGGTATGGGCAGTCGGGGTACGGGCGAGTCGGGGTATGGGCGAGTCAGAGCATATGTGTTTGCTTTGTGTCGGGGGCGATCGTTGATTTTGAGGCAATATGTTGAAACTATCTCAACTCCCTGTCTGAGGGAGAGGCAGCGTAATTCGCTGTCTGGCAACGCTAACACCCATTACTGAATTGTCACCGTTTGTAAACTTTCTCATAACAAAGTTCTTGAGATGTTAGAGACACGATTTGAAGCGGTTGTGGGTTATTCTCTAGGAGAAATTCATTAAAGCGTGACAACAGTGACTTCCTGCTGCCAGCAGGGGGCGGTCTGACGTGGCGTGTATATAAACACGTACACGTGTTCAGAGCATGACCAGCATCATACACCATCAATTTCATGCAGTTAGGATGTTCCTTTCCTGGAGAAATCACAACTTCCTTTTTCATGGCGAAACATCAGGATTTGAGGCCTCACCGAGGCCACGCCCTAACCTTTAGAGCCACCATTTCAATGTTTTTTCATCATTGACGTCTTTAGACGCCACAGCCAAAATTTGAAGTCACTGCTGATAAATCCCTAGGACTAGTTCGGCAAAGTACGACGCCTGCAAACGGCGATTTCGCTGACGTTCAATTCAAGATGGCCGACTTCCTGTTAAACTTAGGATATGGATCCAAGAGGCTTTTTTGTCTGTCCTGAAGTACTCCATGTGTCTGCCGAATTTTGTAAGTCTAGGTTAAAGATAAAGCATGGGGCTTTACATTTGAAAGTGATTTCCTGCTACCAATAGGGGGCGCTATGAGTGTGAGTGAATATGAGTGTATAAATACGTTCAGGGCGGGACCCTTATGAAGCATCAGAGATTTGGTGCAGATAGAATATAGCATGTGGAAGTTATGATGAGTTGATGTCACATGGCGAGGGATGGAAACTCGCCGCCTCGCCGAGGCCACGCCCTCCAATGAAAACTCATGGTATTAAAGACATTTCATCACAAAGGTCTTGACATGCCATAAACACAATTTGAAGTGGTTATCCATAATTTCCTCTGAGAAATTCATTAAAGCGTGACGACAGTGACTTCCTGCTGCCAGCAGGGGGCGGTTTGACGTGGCGTGATTATAAACATATACACGTGTTCAGGGCGGGACCAGCATCATACACCATCAATTTCATGCAGTTAGGATGTTCTTTTCATGGAGAAAACACAACTTTCTTTTTCATGGCGAAACATCAGAATTTGAGGCCTCGCCGAGGCCACGCCCTCCCATGAAAACTCACCATTTCAATGATTTTTCATGATCAAGCCTTTTAGAAGGTACGACCAAAATTTTACGCCGCTGCAGGCTATAGTGTCTGACTAGTAGGTGAAATTACGTCGCCTGCAAACGGCGTCTTGGCCGATGTTTGATTCAAAATGGCTGACTTCCTGTTTGACTTTCACCATGACGTCAAGAGGATTTTTTGTGCGCCTTGGCATGATAAACGCGTGTGCCGAGTTTCGTGAAGATACGATAAACTAACCCCTATGGGGGGGGTGTTTTGAAAGTGACAAGGGGGCGCTACTGAGCCATTTTGCCCCGCCCATTTTCAAAACCTACGAAATACGTAATTTTTCGCCGGGTCTGATGCGTCCAGAAAAAATGGGGACTTTTTAAGTATGTTCAGGCCTCCAAAAGGGCAATCAAAGACGCGGAAGAAAAAGAAAAAAAAGAATAATAATAACTAGTGCTGCAAGCAGCATTGAAGGGCCCTCGCGGGGTATGGGCAGTCGGGGTATGGGCGAGTCGGGGTATGGGCGAGTCAGAGCATATGTGTTTGCTTTGTGTGGGGGGCGATCGTTGATTTTGAGGCAATATGTTGAAAAAACTATCTCAAGTCCCTGTCTGAGGGAGAGGCAGCGTAATTCGCTGTCTGGCAACGCTAACACCCATTACTGAATTGTCACCGTTTGTAAACTTTCTCATAACAAAGTTCTTGAGATGTTAGAGACACGATTTGAAGCGGTTGTGGGTTATTCTCTAGGAGAAATTCATTAAAGCGTGACAACAGTGACTTCCTGCTGCCAGCAGGGGGCGGTCTGATGTGGCGTGAATATAAACACGTACACGTGTTCAGAGCATGACCAGCATCATACACCATGAATTTCATGCAGTTAGGATGTTCCTTTCCTGGAGAAATCACAACTTCCTTTTTCATGGCGAAACATCAGGATTTGAGGCCTCACCGAGGCCACGCCCTAACCTTTAGAGCCACCATTTCAATGTTTTTTCATCATTGACGTCTTTAGATGCCACAGCCAAAATTTGAAGTCACTGCTGATAAATCCCTAGGACTAGTTCGTCAAAGTACGACGCCTCCAAACGGCGATATCGCTGACGTTCAATTCAAGATGGCCGACTTCCTGTTGGACTTAGGATATGGATCCAAGAGGATTTTTTGTCCGTCCTGAAGTACTCCATGTGTCTGTTGAATTTTGTAAGTCTAGGTTAAAGATAAAGCATGGGGCTTTACATTTGAAAGTTATTTCCTGCTACCAATAGGGGGCGCTGTGAGTGTGAGTGAATATGAGTGTATAAATATGTTCAGGGCGTAACCCTTATGAAGCATCAGAGATTTGGTGCAGATAGAATATAGCATGTGGAAGTTATGATGAGTTGATGTCACATGGCGAGGGATGGAAACTCGCCGCCTCGCTGAGGCCACGCCCTCCAATGAAAACTCATGGTATTAAACACATTTCATCACAAAGGTCTTGACATGCCATAAACACAATTTGAAGTGGTTATCCATAATTTCCTCTGAGAAATTCATTAAAGCGTGACGACAGTGACTTCCTGCTGCCAGCAGGGGGCGGTTTGACGTGGCGTGAATATAAACATATACACGTGTTCAGGGCGGGACCAGCATCATACACCATCAATTTCATGCAGTTCGGATGTTCCTTTCATGGAGAAAACACAACTTCCTTTTTCATGGCGAAACATCAGAATTTGAGGCCTCGCCGAGGCCACGCCCTCCCATGAAAACTCACCATTTCGACGAGTTTTCATGATCAAGCCTTTTAGATGCTACAACCAAAATTTTACGCTGCTGCAGGCTATAGTCTCTGACTAGTACGTGAATTTACGTTGCCTGCAAACGGCGTCTTCGGCGATGTTTGATTCAAAATGGCCGACTTCCTGTTTGACTTTCACCATGACGTCAAGAGGATATTTTGTGCGCCTTGGCATGATAAACGCGTGTGCCGAGTTTCGTGAAGATACGATAAACTAACCCCTATGGGGGGGGTGTTTTGAAAGTGAAAAGGGGGCGCTACTGAGCCATTTTGCCCCGCCCATTTTCAAAACCTACGAAATACGTAATTTTTCGCCGGGCCTGATGCGTCCAGAAAAAATGGGGACTTTTTAAGTATGTTCAGGCCTCCAAAAGGGCAATCAAAGACGCGGAAGACAAAGAAAAAAAAGAATAATAAGAATAATAATAATAATAATAATAATCTTTTGGAGAACAATAGGGCCTCGCGGTACCGCGACTGCTATGCAGTCGCCGCTCGGGCCCTAATAATAATAATAAGAATAATAATAATAATAATAATCTTTTGGAGAACAATAGGGCCTCGCGTACCGCGACTGCTATGCAGTCGCCGCTCGGGCCCTAATAAGAATAAGAATAATAATAATAATCTTTTGGAGAACAATAGGGCCTCGCGGTACCGCGACTGCTATGCAGTCGCCGCTCGGGCCCTAATAATAATAATAAATAATAAGAATAATAATAATAATCTTTTGGAGAACAATAGGGCCTCGCGGTACCGCGACTGCTATGCAGTCGCCGCTCGGGCCCTAATAATCTTTTGGAGAACAATAGGGCCTCGCGTCTTTTGGAGAACAATAGGGCCTCGCGTACCGCGACTGCTATGCAGTCGCCGCTCGGGCCCTAATAATAATAATAATAATAATAAGAATAATAATAATCTTTTGGAGAACAATAGGGCCCGAGCCGCCGCTCGGGCCCTAACTAGTGCTGCAAGCAGCAATGAAGGGCCCTCGCGGGGTATGGGCGGTCGGGGTACGGGCGAGTCGGGGTATGGGCGAGTCAGAGCATGTGTGTTTGCTTTGTGTCGGGGGCGATCGTTGATTTTGAGGCAATATGTTGAAACTATCTCAAGTCCCTGTCTGAGGGAGAGGCAGCGTAATTTGCTGTCTGCCAACGCTAACACCCATTACTGAATTGTCACCGTTTGTAAACTTTCTCATAACAAAGTTCTTGAAATGTTAGAGACACGATTTGAAGCGGTTGTGGATTATTCTCTAGGAGAAATTCATTAAAGCGTGACGACAGTGACTTCCTGCTGCCAGCAGGGGGCGGTCTGACGTGGTGTGAATATAAACACGTACACGTGTTCAGATCATGACCAGCATCATACACCATCAATTTCATGCAGTTAGGATGTTCCTTTCCTGGAGAAATCACAACTTCCTTTTTCATGGCGAAACATCAGGATTTGAGGCCTCACCGAGGCCACGCCCTAACCTTTAGAGCCACCATTTCAATGTTTTTTCATCATTGACGTCTTTAGATGCCACAGCCAAAATTTGAAGTCACTGCTGATAAATCCCTAGGACTAGTTCGTCAAAGTATGACGCCTCCAAACGGCGATATAACTGACGTTCAATTCAAGATGGCTGACTTCCTGTCGGACTTAGGATATGGATCCAAGAAGCTTTTTTGTCCGTCCTGAAGTACTCCATGTGTCTGCCGAATTTCGTAAGTCTAGGTTAAAGATAAAGCATGGGGCTTTACATTTGAAAGTTGTTTCCTGCTACCAATAGGGGGCGCTATGAGTGTAAGTGAATATGAGTGTATAAATATGTTCAGGGCGGGACCCTTATGAAGCATCAGAGATTTGGTGCAGATAGAATATAGCATGTGGAAGTTATGATGAGTTGATGTCACATGGCGAGGGATGGAAACTCGCCGCCTCGCCGAGGCCACGCCCTCCAAAGAAAACTCATGGTATTAAAGACATTTCATCACAAAGGTCTTGACATGCCATAAACACAATTTGAAGTGGTTATCCATAATTTCCTCTGAGAAATTTATTAAAGCGTGACGACAGTGACTTCCTGCTGCCAGCAGGGGGCGGTTTGACGTGGCGTGAATATAAACATATACACGTGTTCAGGGCGGGACCAGCATCATACACCATCAATTTCATGCATTTAGGATGTTCCTTTCATGGAGAAAACACAACTTCCTTTTTCATGGCGAAACATCAGAATTTGAGGCCTCGCTGAGGCCACGCCCTCCCATGAAAACTCACCATTTCGACGAGTTTTCATGATCAAGCCTTTTAGAAGCTACATCCAAAATTTTACGCCGCTGCAGGCTATAGTGTCTGACTAGTAGGTGAATTTACGTTGCCTGCAAACGGCGTCTTCGGCGATGTTTGATTCAAAATGGCCGACTTCCTGTTTGACTTTCACCATGACGTCAAGAGGATTTTTTGTGCGCCTTGGCATGACAAACGCGTGTGCCGAGTTTCGTGAAGATACGATGAACTAACCCCTATGGGGGGGGTGTTTTGAAAGTGACAAGGGGGCGCTACTGAGCCATTTTGCCCCGCCCATTTTCAAAACCGATGAAATACGTAATTTTTCGCCGGGTCTGATGCGTCCAGAAAAAATGGGGACTTTTTAGGTATGTTCAGGCCCCCAAAAGGGCAATCAAAGACGCGGAAGACAAAGAAAAAAAAGAATAAGAATAATAACTAGTGCTGCAAGCAGCATTGAAGGGCCCTCGCGGGGTATGGGCAGTCGGGGTATGGGCGAGTCGGGGTATGGGCGAGTCAGAGCATATGTGTTTGCTTTGTGTCGGGGGCGATCGTTGATTTTGAGGCAATATGTTGAAACTATCTCAAGTCCCTGTCTGAGGGAGAGGCAGCGTAATTCGCTGTCTGGCAACACTAACACCCATTACTGAATTGTCACCGTTTGTAAACTTTCTCATAACAAAGTTCTTGAGATGTTAGAGACACGATTTGAAGCGGTTGTGGGTTATTCTCTAGGAGAAATTCATTAAAGCGTGACAACAGTGACTTCCTGCTGCCAGCAGGGGGCGGTCTGACGTGGCGTGAATATAAACATGTACACGTGTTCAGAGAGGGACCAGCATCATACACCATCAATTTCATGCAGTTAGGATGTTCCTTTCATGGAGAAAACACAACTTCTTTTTTCATGGCGAAACATCAGGATTTGAGGCCTCACTGAGGCCACGCCCTAACCTTTAGAGCCACCATTTCAATGTTTTTTCATCATTGACGTCTTTAGATGCCACAGCCAAAATTTGAAGTCACTGCTGATAAATCCCTAGGACTAGTTCGTCAAAGTATGACGCCTGCAAACGGCGATATCGCTGACGTTCAATTCAAGATGGCCGACTTCCTGTCGGACTTAGGATATGGATTCAAGAGGCTTTTTTGTCCGTCCTGAAGTACTCCATGTGTCTGCCGAATTTTGTAAGTCTAGGTTAAAGATAAAGCATGGGGCTTTACATTTGAAAGTTATTTCCTGCTACCAATAGGGGGCGCTATGAGTGTGAGTGAATATGAGTGTATAAATATGTTCAGGGCAGGACCCTTATGAAGCATCAGAGATTTGGTGCAGATAGAATATAGCATGTGGAAGTTATGATGAGTTGATGTCACATGGCGAGGGATGGAAACTCGCCGCCTCGCCGAGGCCACGCCCTCCAATGAAAACTCATGGTATTAAACACATTTCATCACAAAGGTCTTGACATGCCATAAACACAATTTGAAGTGGTTATCCATAATTTCCTCTGAGAAATTCATTAAAGCGTGACGACAGTGACTTCCTGCTGCCAGCAGGGGGCGGTTTGACGTGGCGTGAATATAAACATATACTGGTGTTCAGGGCGGGACCAGCATCATGCACCATCAATTTCATGCATTTAGGATGTTCCTTTCATGGAGAAAACACAACTTCCTTTTTCATGGCGAAACATCAGAATTTGAGGCCTCGCTGAGGCCACGCCCTCCCATGAAAACTCACCATTTCGACGAGTTTTCATGATCAAGCCTTTTAGAAGCTACATCCAAAATTTTACACCACTGCAGGCTATAGTGTCTGACAAGTAGGTGAATTTACGTTGCCTGCAAACGGCGTCTTCGGCGATGTTTGATTCAAAATGGCCGACTTCCTGTTTGACTTTCACCATGACGTCAAGAGGATTTTTTGTGCGCCTTGGCATGATAAACGCGTGTGCCGAGTTTCGTGAAGATACGATAAACTAACCCCTATGGGGGGGGTGTTTTGAAAGTGAAAAGGGGGCGCTACTGAGCCATTTTGCCCCGCCCATTTTCAAAACCTACGAAATACGTAATTTTTCGCCGGGTCTGATGCGTCCAGAAAAAATGGGGACTTTTTAAGTATGTTCAGGCCTCCAAAAGGGCAATCAAAGACGCGGAAGAAAAAGAAAAAAAAGAATAAGAATAATAAGAATAAGAATAATAATAATAATAA